>CM034361.1:119788673-119930331 GCA_019925275.1 Mytilus edulis
TATTTAAATTCAGATAGGCATCTTTAAATTTTCTAAAAACTTTTTCAAATCAGTAATACAATAAAAAAGTAAATGAAATAGGATTCAGTAAGCTTGATATATATCTAAGATAGGTGCATAGTTTGATGACAATCCAAGTTGATTTGAAAAAGTTATTAAAAAAATTAAAGATGCCTATCTCTATTTTGTCCGAAATTGCAAATCCTAGCTTTTTTTACCAACATTTCTTTAATTCTTAAATTTTACAGCAATACAATAAAAAAGTAAATGAAATGGGATTCAGTAAGCTTGATATATTATCTAAGATAGCTGCATAGTTTGATGACAATCCAAATTGATTTGAAAAAGTTATTAAAAAAATTAAAGATGCCTATCTCTATTTTGTCCAAATTGCAAATCCTAGCTTTTTTTACTGAGATGACTTTAATTTTTAAATTTTACAGATATGCAAAACAAAAGTAAATGAAATGGGATTCAGTAAGCTTGATATACATCTAAGATAGCTGCATAGTTTGATGACAATCCAAGTTGATTTGAAAAAGTTATTAAAAAAATTAAAGATGCCTATCTCTATTTTGTCCGAAATTGCAAATCCTAGCTTTTTTTACCAACATTTCTTTAATTCTTAAATTTTACAGCAATACAATAAAAAAGTAAATGAAATGGGATTCAGTAAGCTTGATATATTATCTAAGATAGCTGCATAGTTTGATGACAATCCAAATTGATTTGAAAAAGTTATTAAAAAAATTAAAGATGCCTATCTCTATTTTGTCCAAATTGCAAATCCTAGCTTTTTTTACTGAGATGACTTTAATTTTTAAATTTTACAGATATGCAAAACAAAAGTAAATGAAATGGGATTCAGTAAGCTTGATATACATCTAAGATAGCTGCATAGTTTGATGACAATCCAAGTTGATTTGAAAAAGTTATTAAAAAAATTAAAGATGCCTATCTCTATTTTGTCCAAATTGCAAATCCTAGCTTTTTTTACTGAGATGACTTTAATTTTTAAATTTTACAGATATACAAAACAAAAGTAAATGAAATGGGATTCAGTAAGCTTGATATATATCTAAGATAACTGCATAGTTTGATGACAATCCAAGTTGATTAGAAAAAGTTATTAAAAAAATTAAAGATGCCTATCTCTATTTTGTCTGAATTGACTATATATATCTTTATTCTAAATTTGAAGGTCAAGACCAGTCGAGACAGGTCGAGACTGGTTCAGACTGAGTCGAGACTAGTCCAGACAGGTCGAGACTGGTTCAGACTGAGTCGAGACTAGTCAAGACAGGTCGAGACAGGTCGAGCCTTGGTCAAGACCATTTCAGACTAATTAAGTAAAGTTGAGACCTAGTCGAGTACACTTAAGTACAGTTAAGTCCAGTCGAGACAATGTCGAGACTAGTCGAGTAAAATGTGTGCTCGATTTTACTGGTCGAGCACAAAAACTGGTCAATTCAGACTCTGAGCAGTTTGTAGTGTTATGAGATTTAACGTCCCTTTGGTTTTTGGCTCCCCTTTTTCTTTCTTTTTCAAGTAAATTTAACATGTTATATACAAATTTTTGTCATGTTGGAAGACGTCAAACCTTATACTTGAGTGATGGGTCAACGTACCTTTTTCGAGTGACGGCATAGCTTTGCAGCTATGCCGTAGATGTAGATGTAGATGTGTTTAAGTTTTCTCTCTAGTAAAGTCAAAGATAGTACAGTTTCTTCAATTTTCATACTGATATTCTGATGAAAACCCATATTCTTTAACTACAAGACCATTTTTATAAAACCCATTCAATGATTTGTATTTTTTTTACTTATTTCTATCACTCAGTCACTGGGATTATCTCTAGCCTCTGTAAAATGCATTTTTGATGCTATATTATCTGTGGGAAAGTAATGTTTGAAGTGTTAAAAATTATTTTAACAAAGTTTGTCTGTATGTAAGAAGTAGATGCTCAAACATCAATGTTTTGTATGTCAACTTCTTTGATAACAAAGGGATACATATATGATTGGGGAGAGAAACAGGTAGTTTTCATATTTTGTGTAACTAAAAATCTTCCTCAAAAAAAAAGAGCACCTCAAATGAAGAGTTTTATGAACCACTGTTGATGTATCTAAAAATGTGATATTAAGATATATGATATTAAAGTAGTCTTCTACAATAACAAAATTTTATGTACTAACATAATGGAGTTAACTAAAAAAATGAAAGTCTCAGTTCTTTACAGCAGGTGTTGGCGTAAGGCAAGGGGATGTTTTGAGTCCCAATTTATTGAAGTCTATGGAGTATGGAGGTGAAAAATTATTGTTATATATATATCTTGAATACATCATACAGATAATAAAACTGTAGTTAAGAGTAGGATTATGGAAGGGAAAGTTCTAGTTGGTCATAATACTTTATACTATCAAAAGTGGTACACATTCAACACTAGTAAGACAAGAAATTAAGATAGATAACAAAATATGATAACATGAAATTACTGCAGATAATGAGATATGCATTATAAATTGTGTATAAAAACCAACTTAACATACAAATAAAGATTTGAGAATAGGCCAACTCGCAGTTAAAGCCAAAAACAATCAACAAAAAAAATTATAAATCAGAGACTAAAATCATATCAAAACACATCCCAGAAAAAAAAGTGACATGGAAATTTATGCCTTTACACCCAGGTATTCCCTCTAATAAGAATAAAAAGTAAGAAATGATTACACCAAATCTTCTTTTTTATATGTACAACATTTTTTTTTGGCTGGTAAACACAATTTGTGAGAATCAAATATTTCATCAAAATAATTTTCAATCAAAACTTTTCTTCAATTAATTCATTTCTTTACCTGAACAGGATTAGCTTTTTTTACCTGTTTAGGTAAAGATTTCATACATATTGGCAATCAACATTATGGGTATTTAGAATTTAGAATAGCGCAATTTCATATTGTTTCATTCAATGAATGCTTTTAAATAAAATTTGATTGTCACATAAACAGCAGCTGAAGCAGAATACAAATGTTTTTCTTATCTGTATAAACCAAATTTTAAATGAAACTGTGATGATATAAAATTAGAATATTTGTCCAAGTTCTCATTTCATTTACCTATGTAAGTAAAAAAATCTTTCTCTTTAGAGTTAATTTAACGTGTGTTTATTTTCTTTCTCTAGTCAGGCAAAGATATTGCAGTTTCTTCAATTTTCTTACTGATAGGGACTTTTAGCATATATATCTATGTTTTTTCTTAAAAAAAATTCTGTTCAAGCAGATACGAAAGAAATATTTCAGATGTTCCCCATACCTTGATGACCCTCATAAAACAAATTTGATTGAAAGCGTTGAAAAATTAAATTAAATGGTTTGCATGAATTGTGGGATCTGACTCGGACAAGAAAAAAACATATAGCCGCCCGTCCCCCCAAAAAAAACCTCCTCCCCCCCCTCCCCCGTTTTCCCCCACCTAACTTTTGCAAAACAACATTTATCATTTGGACTTATTATTATTTAATTGACAGGAAAATTTGGCCTGCAACCCCACCCCACCCCCAAAAAAAACAACAAAAATATGTAGCCCCCTCCCCCTTTAGAAATTAGATGATTAGATCTGACCATGACAAAATATTTTTCAATTTTAACTTGCTCAGTTCAGTAGGCCCTATGTTTACCCTTTGAAAATGTTAAACAAAATGACGACGGAATTCTTATTTTCATTTAATTTCTCGTGCTTCGGGTCGATTCTCCACGGAGGTTTTTTTTTCATATCGTATACGGACTCAATGGTCCCAACACCTAAATCTTATAAGACTGACAGAGTTATCTTCCACAATTCACTAGTTTTTTTTTGTTTACGCATACACGTAAACTTCTTAAAATGGCTCAACTTTTGAAGCCACGTGCGCCACTTGAAATGTTTCGTGCCCCTCTCCAAAAGTTGGAAAAAACAACGCAGAAAAGATCGAAAATCACGGTAAAAATATACCCTATCACTGCATAAATTGTGTTTTCCACAGTTGGCCAATCGTAGTTGGCTTATAATAACACAATTTTTACCTGGAAATCGATAAATACTATAATATTCACCTGTGTTCATTGATCTCTGACCCGCACAATCACACGACCATAAGCTGAACAACGTACAAAAGCATCATGGGATAGCGTTCTCGTGTCATACGGCGGTAAATTCAAAAATATTACCGATCTCAGAAATGCATTAAAATACAGATTACGCATAACCGTAAATTGTCTTTACGGAAATAGGTAAATGAAATTGACTTCTGCCAGTGAGACCCCAGACTGTAGTAGTTATCAAAAGGTACCAGGATTATAATTTAGTACGCCAGACGCGCGTTTCGTCTGCATAAGGCTCATCCGTGAAGCTCAAATCGAAATATTTATAAAGCCAACAGGAACATAACAATGTCTGAGAAATACTTCGAGGCTCTACATGTATTTTCTAATTTCTGTTGTAATGTGGTATAATAAAAAGTGGTAATTCCTGAATACTGATTTGAACCCATCAAGCATCTGGGGTTAATAACAAATCTATGGCATTATCTTTTTCTTTACTCGCAAAGTATTCACCTCAATCATGTTTTATTTATGAAAATTGCTCATTGCTGGCGAATGTTAAACATCGATATCTAGGTTTTCAATTGTTTAGTTGTTAGGTTACTGTCTAATCTCGCAAACCTGACATTTTATGGTCATTATTATTTGCATCTAATTGCACCAATGCATTAAAAAGATATAAACGCGACACCGTACGAAAGTCGTTATTTTACATAAACTATTAGTATTTTTTTCTTTAACCAAAACGAAATACGAAACCACTTCTCGCAATTCGCTTTGGAGTTATTGTGCTTGTCTTTGGACAAAATATAGCCTTGTTTCAAAAACAAAACGTATAAGAGTAATATATAAAACTGAACTAGAGTGAAGAGTTGGGAAGTAGGAATTCCGAATTTTAATTGAATGTTCTAAATCTTAGTGTATTTCTGATATTATACAAATATATCCTTTGTATGAGGTCGATACAAAGATATATTGACCTGAAAGAAGTATATTGACTGAGGACGAAATCCGAGGTCGATATACTTCTGTGGGTCGATATATCCTGTATTGACCTCATACAAAGGCTATATTTGTTATATTATTAATTTCAGACCATTATGTATATTTGTATCAAAATCGTTATTTGATTTTCTTTGAATTTTATACATCATATTGTCTCCTTGACAATAACAACATATTAGTTGTTATTTAATTATTTTGTTTGTTTGTTTGACATCTTATGTATTTTGAAGACTTTTTTCGTCAAATAATCGATCACAGATATCATTTGTTTCAAAACGTTTAACGATATCATGAAATTCATTACATGACGTCACAAAGTAAATCGGTTTTTACATATTCTAAAAATAACCGTGCAATATGCTCTGTGCAATATGCTTTTTGCTATCCGCCGTTTTCTCTCTACCTTCGAAAATATAGTTTAAAATGTGACTATCCCTAAACGAATAAAATTTGTTAAAATATACGAATTAATAATGTATGATTGTACAGACTCAAAAATGTCTTTGTTTTGCTGAAATGAAAGGTCACCGTCACCAGCCAATAAAAGCAAAATGGATATAGTAGATCTTTCTAATTTTGAAAAGAATATTTCTCTTGCTTCGTTGATAAAAGGTCACTTAAAAATAGTGAATACTATCCCCAACAGAATGACCACAGCTGCTTGCGGGAATGGGTTTAATATTGATAAGGTTTACATCTGCATTTGAATAACTGCACCATATTTCTCAACTGCACTGGTATTAAACTGATAACCGTAACTGGAATTACGACTATCCCAATATGGCGACGGCAGATATAGGTAAAATCTTAACAGCCATTTTTCTAAAATGTAGCATGTTTTTTTCAACAGTTACAAAACTGCAAGGTTTTTCTATACCATTACATCATATTTGAATCGTAACGGTGCACTGGAACTGTCTAAGCACTTTGAAAATTGCCGTTGAAAAATACTGCCAAGATCTGTTACAGAATAAGGTTGTCAAAGTTGAGAAAAACGCTTGGTACTTTTATATACTTTGGAAAGATAGAAAAACACTATAATTTTCGTCAGAACTCAAAGATTCTTCGATATGTCCCATTGTCCTCTGAATATTTTTATAGATGAATAATTAAAAATTTGTATACCAAACGTTTAGTCTTAGATGCATGATTTTTTATTAGTTGTTAGTTGCTTTGAACTAGCTGTCAGATAGCTGCGAGTACTCTCAGATCTGTTCATTGTGTCTTTTTGTGTCGGGATGTATAAGTACCTGGCCACGTCTACTTGTATTTTTGTCCATCTGATGAGTTAAGCCTTTTTCAACTGATTTTTATAGTTCGTTCTTATGTTGTACTGTTATACCAATGTCCCAGGTTAGGGAGAGGGTTGGGATCCCGCTAACATGTTTAACCCCGCACCATTATTTATGTATGTGCCTGTCCCAAGTCAGGAGCCTGTAATTCAGTGGTTGTCGTTTGTTTATGTGTTACATATTTGTTTGTCGTTCATTTTTTTACATAAATAAGGCCGTTAGTTTTCTCGTTTGAATTGTTTTACATTGTCTTATCGGGGCCTATTATAGCTGACTATGCGGTGTGGGCTTGCTCATTGTTGAAATCCGTACGGTGACCTATAGTTGTTAATGTCTGTGTCATTTTGGTCTTTTGTGGATAGTTGTCTCATTGGCAATCATACCACATCTTCTATTTCATATTTAAAATTTTACTCGGCGTTTATAAATAGCATTGAAAGTACAACAGCTCAAAAACGATAATCATTGATAAAATTAATGTAAATGAGCCACTCATTCTCAGGTTGAGATGGAATATGTTCGTTATTTGATTTAACGAGTTTAACAATCGAAACCCCGGAAATTTCGTCTTATGACAAGCACGAAAAAGGGCGAAAATGAACTTCCAACAGCGGACAATGATTTCTAATTATACAATGTTCTTTCAACGAATGTTTTAATGCAATGTAGAACTTATCAATTAAGACATTTCTTATCCCTTTTGAAATATATATATATAAATTCACATGCACGAAGAAGTTTGTCTGACGTGTGAAAATTAAAAAGAAAAAAAGGCATGACAGGAGTTAAGAGAAAAAAGGCAGTATGGCCATCTTGCCAAAAAGAAAAGTTATGATGAACTTATGAAAAACAAGTCAGTATACATTAATAACTAAGAAAGGCAGGACAGAATAGAGTGTAAAAAAAAACAGGACTACATTTACATTGAGATAACATTGAAAGAAAAAATGCAGGACAACATTTTTAATCCTGGCCACAACTCCCCCACCCCTACCCTGTAAAGATTTAATGGTATCTCCCTAGTGTTGATTTCGACAACGATCTTTAATTGTAACCGCAGAGAAATAGTCAATTGTAAGACGGAGTGACTCTATCCACCACACCACAAGCTGAGTGAGGAGATTTTCTTGCTATTAGACCTCTAGAACTATTTCCGACCTTGTCGTCTTATTTTTTAAATTACGTCATTGATGATCTGATCACTACAACGTTTTAACAAAATATTCGTTCCCGTGAAAACTAAGATTTGTTTAACTTTCAAATTTCATCGTGGTCTCTTCTCAGGATATAGCGGCTATCTTTATGTTGGTTTTACAGCTGATTTCCTAATGCATGTAAAGCGAGACGTTGGTTAGCTTGATTGCTTAGTTTGTATCATTTACAATTGTAATTTGGATAATTTCCAATCAAATTTAAATATTTATATACATATTAAAATCTTTCAGTCAGTTTAATTGAAGTCTGGAGCTGGCATGTCAGTTAACTGCTAGTAGTCTGTTATTGATGTATAAATAAAGGCAAAAGTAGTATACCGCTGTTCAAAACTCATAAATCCATGGACAAAAAACAAAATCGGGGTAACAAACTAAAACCGAGGGAAACGCATTAAATATAAGAGGAGAACAACCACACAACACAGAAACGCAACACACACAGAAACGGACCAAGCAACAGACAAAACACCACGAGAATAACAAATATAACATCAAAACCAAATACATGAATTTGGGATAGACAAGTACCGTGCCACGTCTTATCTCAAAAATAAGAGAAAACACAAACGACTCAACGTTAAAATGCAACACACACAGAAACGAACAATATTATAACAATGGCCATCTTCCTGACTTGGTACAGGACACTTTTAAAGGGGAATAAAAGTGGTGGGTTGAACCTGGTTTTATTAACTGTATTATTGTCATTTTGTTTATTTTCTTTGGTTACATCTTCTGACATCAGACTCGGACTTCTCTTGAACTGAATTTTAATGTGCGTGTTGCTATGCGTTTACTTTTCTACACTGGTTAGAGGTATAGGGGGAGGGTTGAGATCTCACAAACATGTTTAACCCCGCCGCATTTTTGCGCCTGTCCCAAGTCAGGAGCCTCTGGCCTTTGTTAGTCTTGTATTATTTTAATTTTAGTTTCTTGTGTACAATTTGGAAATTAGTATGGCGTTCATTATCATTGGACTAGTATATATTTGTTTAGGGGCCAGCTGAAGGACGCCTCCGGGTGCGGGAATTTCTCGCTACATTGAAGACCTGTTGGTGACCCTCTGCTGTTGTTTTTTATTTGGTCGGGTTGTTGTCTCTTTGACACATTCCCCATTTCCATTCTCAATTTTATACTCTATATTGTTTGAAGATGTCAATGTTATTTACAAAACTTGAATTCATGTTTATACAAACAGAGCAAGCAAGCCTACCAAAGTTTTACTCTACAAGCATTAGGAAATTAGCCGTAAAGTCGACAAGATAACAGGTTAATGTATTCAAGTGAATTTAAGATTTGTTGCAATTCTAAAGTACAAATGAATGGTTAAATCAATCTTAACTTTGATGTGCCACATGGGCATCCCTATAAAATAAGACAGTCCATGCGTGACCCATGGCACTAGATATTATGCATGTCAGTGGATATTTTCTTTGTTAAGCTAGCACTAATAAACTATATTATTTACTTGTCTGAAATATTTTGAAAAGTGAAACTAAACTCTTGAACAGACCAGACCATTCATGAACGTCGTTTGTGTGAATTCTGGATTTACACGTATAAAAAAACTCTTCACTTTTCGGGATTCGAGGAAAACAAATTTAGCAAACACTGTTGAGGAACACAAATAAAAAAATAATTCTGTATCATCAATTTAATTTGTTAATATTTGCAACTCTTAAAACCAACTGATGATTTTTTATTCATCATGTTGAATAACCTAACAAATGGGGATACATGTAAACACGACTTCCCAAATTTAATCTAAAATTAAACTACGTTACCCAACACTTTTAATATTGAAACAATACAAGATATAAATATTTTTTTTTTATCAAATTCGAATACTGGGAGCTATCTGAAGTCTGTGCATAGGATCTCATTTTTAATATAGGCGTGGCAATCCATCACTTTAATCCAATCAACTGTCCTTAATAATAAAGATTGACGTGCAATAGTGTGTGTGTCAAGTTAGATAAATATATTCATATTTCTGGACGTACATATGTCAGGGTTTAGGCTATTTCATTCGATAGTAGTATATGAAAAAAAAGGATTTTCTGATATTCTATCTTTAACTGAAAAAAAAAATGGCATTAAATCGTAGAGGCAGTCCCACTTTATGTGAAGAATAGAACATATTGAGCCTTTTTGGATTTTTTTTGTCCCCTAGCAAATGTCTGCCTGTACCACTGATTATATATATAACTTCCGGACTAGCAAACACAGGCAACCCAGTTACTAATCTTTCTGCTTCCAACTGAACGACATGTTCCAGATTGTTGGAATCTTGTTTAGTACAGTCATTCCATAACTCGCGTGCATATTACATAATTGATCTTATAAGTGTATGCGAATAAGATAATTCCTAGTCAATACATATTTCAATTTTTTTAGAAATTTAATCTTGTGCTTGCACACTTTAAAACGTTTTCTATATTGTATAGAATTTACCATTGGAATCAAAAGTAATACTTAAATGTTTATGACAGGAGACAATTCTACCTGTGTGTAGAACTACCGCAAAGGACTTCTTAGTGCACTAAGAAGAAAGCTTTTGCACTAAGGACATTAAAACGATGTTTTGAGACCCCAAAGAACATGGATATAAGAGGATATGAAAAGTGAAACTTCATATTTATAAAGTTTGGTATCAAAGATATTGTAATTTTGAAGTAAAATGCTTTTTAATCGGCGCGTGCCACTTGGCAATCATCATGTTCAATAAACCTTATCCAATAAACAATTGTCTTGCCACCCACCAATCATCATGTTCAATCAACCTTATCCAATAAAAAAATGTCTTTTGATCGTTACTAATTGATTAATTAATGGTTGTTGTTGAATGCACCTAACAGTTTAGCATGGTATAATTTCAAGTTGATGAAAGAAAAATAAAAAATTGAATTTTGTGTTTACTTTGCCTTTGTTAAAATTTGTTTTTAAGGAAACTGAATATGTAAGCTTCTTCTTTTTTTTAAAGAGGCCAATTTTGAGATACAAATTGAAAAAAAAATGCTTCTGAGCTTTCATCGCCTGTACCAAGTCAGGAATATGACAGTTGTTATCCATTCGTTTGATGTGTTTGGACTTTTGATTTTGCCTTTTGATTTTTGATTTTCCTTTTTGAATTTTCCTCGGAGTTCAGTATTTTTTGTGTTTTTACTTTTTCCTATACACACTTTCATTATACCTTGAAAGACATATGAAAGTATGTGGCGTCCGTAGGGTTCTTCAAAACCCGATTACAAAAGTATTATAGAAATTTTAAAACTGCAAGCGGTAAATACTATTTTATGTTTTAAAAAGAGAATATAAATCATAAGTGTCTTCTATGAACGATAAATTTATTACTGAATAAAAAAAAATTCATATTTATTTTAACAATTGAAGATGAATACCATTTTCATTTTTAATGTAATAAGCATAGTGATGTAAGAAATATAATGCACAATGTGGGAGAACTTAATAATTTAGTTAACTTAATCATATGACTCTAGAGCCCGTTCTGCCATGATTATGAATTTAAGAGACGCTAAAGAACTGGACAACTGAGGAAATAAATGATTTTAAGATTTGAAAATAAATGAAAGTGGTGTATGAATATATGAATATATACAACAAAAATAAGCGAAAGGAGATGTGGTATGGTTTTCCACAAAAGTTAAAATGAAGTAGATGGAAATAAATAAGTCATATTTACACTCTTAAAATGTGTTTAGGGCCTAAACATCAAACTATACATATTTTTACTTGTAATGCATTTGTAAATAAGTTCTTATCCTCAATATGTTCCTCTCCTAAACACGTGAAAGAAAGTGTTTAAATTTAAACATGTTTAACCCTATATGTATTTAACCTGACAACATGTTAAAGATAACTGACATGTTTTGGTGCTGCCTCTTATCAACAGAAATGATACATTCTCAGTAAACCACATCAGAAATTAGATAAGACTAAAACCTCATTAAAACTGAATATATTTGTTTTTGTAGAACATGAGTTTAGTCTCCCTTAAAACATAATAATTCATCATATAGAGATCAAGGCAGCAAATATAGTCAAAATAATCTTTTTGCATTTGCCAGTATTCTATCCTTTTAGAATCATTGCTGTGAGGTTTGGTTGACATCAGAAAAATGAATGAAATATTGGCCACTGGACCTTAAGCAACCAAATATCATCCTCACCTTTCCGTGAAGAGTTCACAATTATTTGTCTTTTTAAAATTAATAGGATAAAAAAAATATATGAGTTAAAATTACGCCATTACATTAGAAGTAAAAAAAATTAGAACAGACAGAAATACAGAATAAACAAGGCAGGAACAAACAAACGGAAAAAAAAACAGAACAATTTGAAATACCACATACATGTTTAATCAGTATACAAGCGGATTATAAACGGGTCAAGGTTGGGCGAACACGAACTTCTACCGATTACACAGGTGACAATCAACTGATTGAGGCACGTGTCGAGAAAACCTTAAATAACTCTCTAATAAAAAAAGATATAATTATGAAATTTTTACAAAGTCTATTTCTTGATGCCATGTCCCTTGTGACAGTTGTATCATTCCATCAGGTCCTTAATGCACATTTTTGTTCTAAGTGCACTAAGGAGGTCCTTTGCGGTATTTCTAGGGACCCCAATTCTACTACTTGATTTTGAAGTTCTTATTTTAATATCATCTGGAGAAGGATTACAGGAGAATAGCATAGTAATTGTCTTGTTCCGATTAAAATCAATAAACCAATCCTTAGACCATGCTAAAATTTGTTCTAAATCGCTATTTAAGACATTCGCTATTGTGTTAGGACTAGTTCTTGAATAAGAAAGGGATGCTTCATCAGCACACAATCGAGTTAGACTTATCAAATTACCAGCTATGTCATATACATTAAATAAGGAATAGTAGGGAACCTAATACAGAGCCTTGTGGAACTCCTGCATTAGTTCTCAAAAGGCAAATATGAAACAGAAACGCATTTTGTATATTTGAAATATAACTAATTACGTGATTAAATACATTTTTAAATACAATTTCTTTTCAAATACTTTGCCCACTGCTGAAAATAATGAGATTGGTCTAAAATTGAGAAATCAGTGATTTGTCCCTGGTTTTGAAAATAAACATATGCTCAAAGTCAATTCATTTGAAAGAAGTTTTGAAAATAAAATGGCTAAATGCATTTTTTTTACATCAAGCACAAATAAATTTACATGTTACATTATGAGATCAAAATATCTTAAATTCCCCCAGCCCAGAGATACCATGTATATTCGCCTGAATATACCATATCGAGAATTTTACATTCATACTTGTTACGTAATAAGATATTTGCCCAGGTAAAAAGATCCAGCAGGTGGTGTATATTCTAAAGTGTTTATCGCCTTCCATTATACATGCTGACGATGACATTTAGCTTTAGGGCCATTTTGTTTTCGCAAAGAAAAACAAAAATTAAACAGTTTTATATATATAATATTCTGTTGAAAAATCATTTTTAAAATTAAAGGTAAACATATAAGCATAACGCCTTCGCAATTTCTTGTTCAGATCAATGGGCACAGATGTCAGAATGAATAAGAAAACACTAAACTCTTAAAAAATATATTGTTAAATGGACACCAAACACATTTTAATAACATAGTGTACTGATAGATTTTCTTGTGTCTTTTCGGGAGAGATCCGTTTGCGCCAAAAATGCGTCCTTTTGCGCCACAACTTTTTTTCTCTAATGCTACGTTTGCGCCACCTGTTTAAAAATTACATGGTATCATTTGCGCCAAAAATGAAATATACGATTGCGCCAATTTAAAGAATAACATTCCTTAAACAAAGAAAACATATTTCTATTACAGTTTCCTGCTTTGGAAGGCAAAAGGCAATCTAAAAGTGGAATGTGAATTAAATGTCCATTTCTGAATCCATGTATTGTATACAATTGCTGGAAATACTTCGGACAACACTTAAATGTTTCATCAGCAAAAACATCTTCTGCCCCGCATACAAAGAAATTTCAAGTTAGCTTCACAACAGAGAATAACAATGCCACTTTCAATATCATTTACTAAAACAAACTCTTCTTCTTTATTTGTGATCACTCTACCTCACTTAAAATTTTAAAATTCTACTGAACTTTTTGGTTAGGCAGGGTACAGTTATCTTCTCTCTCGGTACATAGACTGTCTTATGCACTTCAAGTCATTTTTCTGTAGATGTTCCTCTTCATTATGGAATAGCTCCGAACATATGATCTTAGCTGGTCTTTCGGATATATTTTCTTTAGCTTTTCTTTTGCATGCTGTTCGTAGTATTTGACGCTATAACTTTTGTGGGTATATGTGCAAGATTTCTACTCAGACAAAAATGATACTAATTATATATTTATCTTTAATAGGTACGATCAATATGTGTTCAGGTAAATTGGCGCAAATGAGTTCCGAAAATTGGCACAATTGATACATTTGAATTTTTTTTTTGGCGCAAATGATACCCCAGAAAAACAGTAATTGGCGCAAAAGGAGTGTTGCCGTATTTTTTATGTTCTGAAAACTTCAACATCCCATCAACAATACTTAGATTAAAGACCTATAACAGACTCTATTTTAAAAGAGTAAAATCCATTTTATTCCTTTTTATAATCTTTTTCAATGTTTACCATAAATTGAATGAAGATTTCATAAAGAAACACACATTTTTTACAACATTCCATGTTTTTATTCTTATAATTGATAAAATTTACATTTATTGTTCGGGAAATTTCCCAAAATATATGAAAGTTTCAAAATTTTTGTAGTAAAGATGTATGTGACAACAAATTATTCGGGAAATGTCCCGAAATCATTCTCAACATTATTATTTATTACATATATGTTGGCAGAGCATTTTAACAAACAGATCTGAAACGCATTTCGGGAAATATCCCGACAAAAATAAACTAAGTACAACATGTATAACACAGATGTCTTCAAATATTTCGGGATTTATCCCGAAAATTCAAATGTATATGCTAGACCTCATGACTAATAATTTCTTTTCACATTTCGGGAAAAATCCCGAAAATATAAATCTAATATCAGACACACACTTGTTACATAGATTTTTTTTACCCATTTCGGGAAAAATCCCGAAATAAAATCTACAAGAAAAAATTATGCATTTTGGTTTTTTAAACATATTGGGGAAAATCCAGAAAAAAAAATTATTCAGATTTTACAACACATAATTTTGATACATTAAAAAAAGTTTTTACATAAATTTGTTTCCAACATTTGTTAAAATTTTTAATTCATAAAAAATATGTTTATAACCATACTTTTCATTTCTTTTAAAAAAAAAAGTAATTTCTTAGAAATAATAAGGTTACTCTATACTGCATCCCTTTTGTCATGCTTCAGTAATTCCCTAAATATAATATCAACCAAATTTGTCCCACAAAAAGGGGGGCCTATGCATCCTCTAAATCCTATTTATAAGTAGTCGATATTAAACTGGCCTAAGCATAAACTTTAACATATAAACAGAAAACTGCAAAAGATTGTAAGTTATAAAACCATGATTTAGCATTCAGGATTATTAAAATCCCTAAGCACATGCATTGTCCAAAAGCTTATTCAACTGCATATAAATTATCCCTGACCTACTTTTAGTGGTTCTCCTTAAACTGGACTTATCACAAATATTTCAGTGTAAACAAAGGAAATTTTCAAAGTCAATATGCCATTACTGAGAGGCTGGTGAGGAGGGCGATGCTCTATGGGATTGAGATATATATATATGTGTCCATAACACATTATACTCTGCTTCCACAATCAGATTTCCATGTTCAGTAACTTATTTGTAATTGTTTAAAAAACACTGACTTAAATGAACACTTGAAAGTACAAAGTTTCAAGTTTATTTGACCATTACATCATAGTAAACTATTGTACACAAAACCTTAACCTTCTCTACTGTTGTACATCTTGAAAACAAAATAATTGATAAAAACTAGTTTCAACTCATTATTTCAAATGCCAATGAAATTTTAAAATAGGAATGAAAAAAAAACTCAAACTCAAAAATATTCAATAATGTAGCCTCATTTAATTTTCCTAATTTGCACATTTTTTTTTTGTCACAGAAAACATGGAAGAAACTATCTTTAATTATGTTTTTTCTAAATTTCTTTGATATTCTCCACAGCAAAATATAAAAATTAAAATACTGTTCTAAAGTAAAATACATGTACTTTTAATATTACAAATACATACAATAAAATATAACTACAAATCATAGTATACATGTGAATAAATCTTCATAGCATGTGCAATGTTTGTTATATTCAGATGGAATTATTACATATTATAAATTGATCTGTTTCTTTACTGATGCCTAGCTTTCTCTTCCTTTCACTCCTGCCTATAAGAGCAAAGTAAATTAACATTTAATAAAATATAACAAAAACGTTCTATTCTGCTGAACATGCTAAAAGTAAATATTAACTGTGAAATCAACAATTTTGATTATGTTGATAGGTTGAGACTATAACCATTTGACATTTATAATAAAACTTCTTTTCCCCCCTGACCATTTTGATTGTCTTGTGTGACGTTTCACACAATCAACATGATCATAATGTACATAATGTTTTTGACATTTTTATAAATAAAGAGAGTATAGCCAATAAGTTTTCAAAATTATTTAGCGTAGAGTTTTCCCTTTCTCCAATTTGAATGTTCCTGGCAACCTGCATTCTTTTATGTAACTTTTTTCTTTTTACAAACACTGATCGAGATTTAAAAGGGGAGCAATATTGAGTTTGCATGTGACTTAATAAACAGATTAAAATCCTTAAAACAATATGTTTTATCTGTATGAACATTATGGATTATTTATTCCTTTTAGAGTTTTCTGAATAAATAAATGATGAATGGGTCCATGGGACACAGATTATGCCCCTGCTTGCATATAACATTTTAAAGGGTCATAAATCAAGAATGGTAAAAGTGACACACAGTACCCAAATGAGTACTTGATCTGATTTTTGTGGTAATAAGCATTGTTTTTAAGTTTCAGTACATTTGGTTAAGCAAACTTAAGTTTATAGTGAACTAAAACAAATAAACAGATGTGCCATGTGAACATGATACCTCCGTCTCTTTTTCAAGAATAAAGTTCAATAACTTCTTCATAAAATTGAGAATGGAATTGGGGGAAATATGTCAACAACCTGACCAAAGTGCAGACAACAACCGAAGTCCACCAATGGGTCTTCAACACAGTGAGAAAATCATGCACTATAAGTGTTTGTCTTTTCTCTTTTTTTTTAAATAGATTAGACCGTTGGTTTTCATGTTTGACAGCTGGTTTCACAATAGTAATGTTTTGGGTCCTTAAATTAATAATAGCTTACTGTTTGGTGTGATCCAAGGCTCTGTGTTGAAGACTGTACTTTGACCTATAATTGTTTTTCTTTTACAAATTGTGACTTGGATGGAGAGTTGTCTCATTGGAAGTCATACCACATCTTTTTATATCTAATATTATGTACAAACATACAAGGATAAAACTTAATGCCCCCTCCGCTACGACGGGGCATAACAAAAAGCATATGTATATATAGAGAAGCAGGACTCTTATTAAGACTGAATATTACAGTACCTTATTCTGCATTCTTTCATCTTATCCCCTGATTGCTGACATGAATGGTTCTTTATTTCTTTTACTTCCAGGCAATTTTGACCAGAGAACCTGAAAAAAATTATCTGTTGAGGTCATGACTAGTATCATTTATTTTATCCATTAATGAGATAGAGCTTTGTTAGAATATTGAAAGGTGGAAGCAGTATAATTACTTTAATACACTAAACTATGTAATAAATAAAACAAGAATGTGTCCATGGGACACAGATGTCCCTGCTTGTAAATATATCTCTAATTTTATCCTTTTTCCTATTAAAAAAGTAACATATTCATGATAATATGAGAATGACAAAAGTGACTTGATCAGTGTTTGGTGTTAACAAGCATTGTGTAAACATTTCACAACACTTAATGGTTGATACAAAGTAAAGTTAAAGTGCAATTTGGGATTTGAACAAGTTTTCAATTCTTCAAGTTCCCGTTAATCCCTGATATTCTTTAATGTTTTTTTTTTATTGCAGTACAGTAATAATCTGATGGTTCAAGAGAGCACAAAACCACGACAACAACATGTTTAATGTTTATCAAAATATCATTTTCCTTTGTTTTTTCTTAATATTATAAAACCAGAAGAAAAATAAATTTCCATATCTTGCCCTGTTAACGAGTTGTAATAAAATTTATTCATCAACATGATCAAATACACTGGATAAGAATCTGTTGGTAGTGCTCTGAGATTAAATAATTGACTTACTTTCATAGGTTTATGACCACTGACCAGCTATAACAATAATGGCTATAGAAAGTTGAGGCTCCAATGGGCCTTTATCGCTCACCTGATATTCTCATTTACAATTGATGCATGAAATAATGCAACTGTTATACTTTTGCTTTAGTTTCAGAGATATAAGTAAACACTGCATTTTCCTCCTATTTTCTATTTTTAGCCATGTCTTCCATGTAGGTTGGCAGGGTCATCAAACACATTTAAAACTATATATACATACCCTAATGATGAGTGTGGCCAAATTTAGGTAGATTTGTCTCAGTTGTTTCAGGAGACGACTTTTCTAAAAGATGAAAAAAAATTATGAAAAATTATTTTATTCATTTATTCCTTTCAAAATTCTCTGAATAAATAAATGTCATGATTGGGTCCATGGGACACAGATTATGCCCCCACTTGCATATAACTTTTTAAAGAAAAAAAGAAAAAAACATACAATAGATTGTATACCAATATGCGAATTAAAATATTAAGGTACAATGTAATGTATGTGCCTGTTCCAAGTCAGGAGCCTGTAATGCAGTGGTTGTCAATTGTTGAAGTGTTACATATTTTTTTTTCTTCATTTTTTGTACATAAATTAGGCCGTTAGTTTTCTTGTTTTACATTTGTCATTTTGGGGCCTTTTATAGCTGACTATGCAGTATGGACTTTGCTCATTGTTGAAGAGGGTACAGTGACCTTTAGTTTTTAATTTCTGTGTCATTTGGTCTCTTGTGGAAAGTTGTCTCATTGACAATCATACCACATCTTCTTTATATATATAAAGTTAAGTACAACATTTAAAAGTGTTGACAATGGTTGATGTTAATTACATTATATTAGATTTTCTTGAGGAGAATAACTAAAATATGATTTTATTAGGGCTTGGATCCCACTAACATGTTTAATCCTGCTATCTTCTGTGCCTGTCCCAAGTCAGGAACCTGGACAATCAGTGGTTGTTGTTTGTTGCTGTGTTGCATATTTGTTTTTAGTTATTTTATTTGTATATTAATATTAAGGTCATTAGTTTGGAATTATTTTACAATTGTAATTTCAGGGCCTTTTTTATATATATGACTATGCAGTATGATCATTGCTGAAGGCTGTACTTTGACCTATATATATAGTTAACTGACCGACGGAGGGACAGGTGTAAAACAATATGCCTGTCAACTTTTTCTTACAATTTCATACATTTCCCATATCATTGACTATTTTATCATTACTTACATCTGTCCATTATTATACTGTCTTTTAGGTCACATTGCATTTCAAGCTGATGTTCAATACTTGCACAGTTGTACACCTAGAAAAAAAATATGCAAAATTAAGATAAAACAATCTTGTGTTACTGTCACACTAGTTTAGATAGAGAGTCGTGTGCGTTTCTAACAGAAAATTTACAACACATCAATTTGAAATTGAAAAAAGTAAATAAAATTATACATTTGTCATTTTCGCTATTGAGGTTACATAAGTGCATTAGCTGCCTTATTTTTACATGTTCATAAATCAGTATCCAGGAGAAGAGTAAATATATAGAGGCTCTGCATCCTCCCCCTGAAATGTTGTGTTCTTAAGGAAACCAGGTGCTTTTTCCAAGTTAAGAAAGAGTTTTAAAACTATCCATGCATGTCCTCACATCTAATTTATAAAAGATGATTAAATTGATCATTGAAATATGTATCAGAATGAGAACTTCTCAATGTTCATTTTTTTTTTTGGAGGGGGGGGGGGATATTTATTACCCTTATTTAATATTTCTATTGTCTTTAATTAAGTAACTGGGACCTACAGTACTGAGGATAAAATTTTCATATCTCTTCATTTATAATACACAAATTCTAATGTTTCGCATCCTGGGGGATTAAAACCAAGATTAAAACCCATGAAATTGAAATTTTTCACACATAATTGACTTATAGTAGTAATTGGGAATGTAAACATGTAATAATGTTTTCCCAGTAGGCAGTTTAACCAAACTTAAGATAGACAAGACATAATAAATCTATTATACAATATACACAGCATGCACATGACATGTGCTCCAATCATAATGATGAACTGAGTCCATACTGTCACTTTAACATGTTTAACAAATAATGCAAATTTTTTTTTTATTAAGATTCTGTGATTTTTTTAAATTTTATAAACATTCTTATAGTTTGCTTGAAATAAATATAAGTTATATATACTTAATCATCTGTAGAATTTTTTTATTAATGAAAAAAAAAGAATTAGCTTAACTGATTAATCAATATTTAGGTCACAAGGCTTTTTACCCTGATTATCGAAGCTTGTCTAGAAATTGCTTCAGATTACTTTTAAGCAAATAGAACAGTTTTGAACATTCAAAAGGTCCCAAGTACATGTAAATATTAATGACACACATTTTTGATGACCAACAATGTATGAAGAAATTTTCAAAGAACATAAAAATAAAAAACACAAAAAAAAAATCACATTATAAATCGAACAGTTTCTGTTAGCGCTTTCACTGCATCCCTTACAGTTCATCAGACAGAATTGTTATCGTTACTAGTAACAACTTGTGATGTTACCTAGTAGTAACGTCATGTGGTAGTTTGTATATATTACGGAATCTTATTCACAGACTGAATTTCACTTCCTATTAAAAGTCGGCTTATACAGTTAAATAAAATAGCGTTCCTTGGCTTCAAGTGGAATTTTATCTTCGGTCCACATCTGAAACTAGAGGCTCTTAGAGGCTCTAAAGAGCCTGTGTTGCTCACCTTGGTCTATGTGCATATATAAACGAAGGACACAGCAGAGTGATGGATTCATGACAAAATTGTGTTTTGATGCTGGTGATGTGTTTGTAGATCTTACTTTACTGAACATTCTTAGTGCTTACAATTATCTATATCTAATGAACCTATGAATCTATCCCAGTAGTTAAACTATTTTGTAAAATTTTACAAGATTTACAAAATTTATGAAAATTGTTAAAAATTGACTATAAAAGGCAATAACTCCTAAAGGGGGTCGATTGACCATTTTCATCATGTTGACTTATTTGTAGGTCTAACTTAGCTCTACATTATTGCTGTTTACAGTTTATCTCTATTTATAATAATATTCAAGATAATAACCAAAAGCTGCAACATTTCCTTAAAATTACCAATTCAGGGGCAGCAACCCGACAACATTTTGCATGTTTGTTACGGAAATTTCAGGGCAGATAGACCTAGACCTAATGAAACAAATTTAACTGCGTCAGATTTGCTTAAAATGCTTTGGTTTCTGAGATTTTAGCAAAAAACTGCATTTTACCCTAGTTACAATTTTTTGCCATGTTGGCCATCTTGGTTCGCTGGATGGCATCATTTAACACATTTTTAAAACTAGATACCCTAATGATAATTGAGGACAAGTTTGGTTAAATTTGTCTTAGTAGTTTCAGAGAAGATTTTTGTAAAAAAAAAATTGACAAAAATTCACTATAAAGGGCAATAACTCATTAAGGGGTCAACTGACCATTTTGGTCATGTTGACTTTTTTGTAGATCCTACTTTGGTGAACATTATTGCTGTTTACAGTTTATCTATTTCCATAATAATATTGAAGATAATAACCAAAAACAGCAAAATTTCGCTAAAATTTCAAATTCAGGGGCAGCACGACAATGGACGACGGACGCCAAGTGATAAGAAAAGCTCACCTGACCTGAAAGGAATATAGTTTAAATTTTCCCTTTCCACATTGGTCAAAGTGTTCAGAACATGGAGAGTTTCTAATTGAAGGGACCTTTGTCCAGACAGCTGTTTGTGAACTCTTCCTCTATCAAATGGTTTGACCTGTATGTAGTTTTGATTACAAGTGGGACAGGTTGCACAATAAATAATATTTTTCGGTGTAATTGCTGTGCCTGATTTTAGAGTTTTACTTCTAGCATTTAGCATGTTCCACATCTGGGATCCCCCCATTTTTGTATTTCTGCCACCTTCGTTCTGTGTACTGAATTTTGCTCGTGTCAGAAGTTTCTTTAGATTTGGTGCTTGTTGACGGCTCCCAATAAGTCATGATTCATCGACTAGAATGCTAGATGCAGAATAGGTAAAAAAAAACTTAGCAGAATTAAAGATCAGTGACTTTTTTATTATCTCCCTTAAAAGGACACCTTTCACTGTGAAAAAGTCCTCTTATTGAATGTCAACCTTGTAGGACAGAATTTAATAGTACTTTATCATAAAAGAATGTCCAATTGAAGGACACTTTTTCACAGCATCTGACATTCTGTAAAAAAGTGTCAAGGTGGTTGATAGTAAACAAATAAGGTATTGTTACTTAAAGACCAAACAACCTATTCATTTCTACCAGTGATTTTTCCTTAAAATTTTGTGTGAAGGTATTTCATGATTTGAGGAACAAAATGTTATGAAACAAATTGGGGGTCACCGACTTATTTTTGTCACTATATAGCAACCTCAGTTTCGCGTTTCCTGAATATTAACATAATATTTGCTTGTTATCTAAACTCTAAAAAAAAATCCTTTATATCAAACCTACAAGCATAGTTCTTGTTTCACGTTAAACAGTAGATTTGTATCTATTAAAACAGGTTCAAAAATTTAAAACTCGTATTGTTTTGATCTTTAAAAATATGATTTATTTCATCCCAGCCAAAAATAAAAATGAAAAATGTTTCCAGTATTAAAAAATTTCTGCCAGTGATTTATCCATACAAAATTTCAAGAAGGAAAGTGCCATGTGTATGTAATCTTCAAAATAAAGCAAAAAAAAGTGTGTGTCACCGACCTTTCAAAAAAGTTATGAGTAATTTTCATGTTTTTTTTTCTCGTTTGTTTTGAAGAAAAGAGTTGTCTTTCTTTAGAACATTGCATTTGAAGTCATAGTACAAACTTTTCTTGCTGGCCCACTATTTGAAAAAAATCGCAAATTGGACTTTTGAAACTCACATTTAAATTTCCAAGAATAGCAAATATATTCACCTTAACTTTATCATCCGGTAATACAAGAGATTAAATGCATGTATCAGTATCAGATCGTATGATGCTGTTGCCGCATAATATTTACCTGCAGAAACACCATCCGTTGGAATGAAAAATTGTTTGAAATAACCTTTCACGCCGCTTTTGTTATGAAAATCTGTTTTTGTCCTCTGTCCCTCATTAGAATAATTATTGAAAATACAAAAAATGAAAGATGGCACTGGCTAACTTACAGAGTATTTGACTATATCAGACTAGAAGTGTGTTTTTTTTTTCGTGTCAATTATAGAAGTCTGCCATAATGAACTTATTCGCTACTGTTGACAGACGGACACACAAAATCATGAACGAACATCTTTATACCATTATTTTTCCTGACTCAGACAAACTTAATTATTGCATCAAGTTTGTGATACATTATTTCTGAATATTTAAGTCAGGGGACTTACTTAAATGAGTGATTTTCTAAATCACTGATTAAAGTAACATTATTTCCATAAAGATTGGAGGTAAGAGTTGTCTTTCTTTAATAAACACCTATTTAAGTAGTACAAATTAATCACTAAAAGAAGTGATTTAATTTTATTATACAGTAAAACCTGTGTAAACCGGCCACCTCTGGAACCGTCAAAAAGGGCCGGTTTAGGCAGTGGGTCGGTTTATTCAGGTTTTCAGATTGACAGGAAGTCAGTGGTTCATGACGTCAGATATTTTACAGAACTGCATATTTCATGCAATTAACAAATAATAAGCTTGTATAGTACAGTAGATTACTGACATATTATAAATTAGTGTATTGAATAATAGAAAATTCTGAAACTAATTTTATTTAACCTAGAGTGCCGATGATTTGAACGCAATATATATTTGGACATGTCCCTGCTTTTTACCATTTTTCTACGAACGAAACATCTTCAATCATTGCTCTCATTGGTATGAGAAAGTTAAGAAATCCATCATCTTTGGAATTTGAAAAATGATTCATACATTTAATGTTTGTGAAGAAATACTCATATGAAGTTAAAGTTTCTGGCTCGTCCGCTTCATTTTCACTTTCGCAGATTTTGTTTGCGTCGGAATCTCCGCGTTGTTTGAATTGATAAACACGAGTTGTTTTTCTGTCCATCATAAGTTTCCTCCGTAGGCATTGAAGATTAATTTTCCATAGCAGTTATTTCGTTTCAAAAGTGGTCGGATCTCTGTCGACTCCGAAAGTGGAATGTTTACACCCGGGTCTTCTTCAATATCAACATTTTCATCGAGGTTCACAAAGGGTTACCTAGAATCATGAAAACATAATTCCTTCGTCTCATTCAATGATTAATCGATCCAGTGAACAGTGGAATGAACCAAGAACGTTTTTTTCCTTTATCAGATTCCTGAATAAGATCTTACTTTTGTTTCAATGTAGATTCATTCACGAGACCCTTTTTGGCAATGGTGTGTTCAGTTCACATTGTTTTCAAAATCAATTTTCCTCTTTTATTGGCGTACTTCAAGTCTCCATATTAATATTTGTTTAAACTAACATATTCTACGGAAAATCTTTTTAATGGTTGTAAAAACAGTTCACTTTACTTTTAATTCACTTTTTGTTACCTTGCTAATTTTATACCCTGAAGAAACCCTTTGTGTAAACAACCACAACACACGCTCTTGATCAGTTGATTGACATCAATCAATACCGTTATGATAAAAGGCCAAACCGGTTTTGACAGGTAATAATTAAAGTAATTTACTGTATTGGGACTAGATAATTAGATCGGAATTCGGAATAGACAGGGTCCGGTTTACAAGGGATATTTTTGCAAAGAATATTAAGGGAGGGAAATGGGACTTTAATTTTCGGCCGGAATTGACAGGAAACCGGTTTACTCAGGGTCCGGTTTTCACAGGTTTGACTGTAGCTTTAAATATAGAATACTAATGATCCAGGGACTAATTATGTTTCTAAAATTATCAGAACCAACATCTGTTTTGTCTAGGATGACCAGGTCATTTCAGGTGATGACCTTGTACTGAATCTAGGATAATGATATTAAGATCACTTGTTTAAGTATCATACCTCAATTTCCTTCCCAAAAATCACTTATTTAAGTATCATTAATTTAATAACCCCCACTAAATTCAACTGTCCCCTAACAGTGAAATTTTTATCACCAACAGTAGAATTTTATTACATAATCTGAAAGATGAAACCTTGAACTTCACAGGAAAAATACTCCCACTGCTGGGAAAAATCTGTTAAGAAAGTATCAGTTCATTATGTAAAGCCATTATTATAGCATTTTTTCAACTAAAATAGAATTTGCAGATAAATGATAGCATCAAAGGCATAAACCTTGCTACATAAAAGAGGCAAAAAGTTCATTTTTTCCAAGTTTATTATAAATGAAAAGATATTATTTAAACCTATGTCACAGTTTAAAATTTTGGTAAAACTTCAAAATCACAATTTGTGACAAAACTTCAAATTTGCTACTCAAATAAGTGATTTAAAAATCACTTATTTCAGTATTAAGTCCCCTGACTGTAATTAAGATATAAGGAAATTAAAATTATAGTATAATATATGAATTAAAGTTTTTTATTCTAAAATGTTATAAATCTATCATAAAATACAATCCCTGTTATTACTATCTCAAGTGTTTTGAATAAACGAGACAGTAAATATAAAATACAAAAAAGTTTTTAATTCAAAAATTATTTTAGAAATAATTTTCCGTTGAAAACTACAAAGTAAGATTTCTCCAACAGGATAAAATATTATAAATCTAAATTGCTCATTTTGGAAATTTAAACAAAGGTTGTTGCCGGTATTAAAAATCAAAATTTGTTTTCAATTTTTCCGGTCATAGTTGAATGCTCAATGAAAGGGAGAGATTTAATGTTGGATATTATTCTTGGAGCAATTCTTTTTGTCTCAAGTTAAATTTATAACTATATTTAGTTTTTACCACCGACAATTTTGATTTTATTTCACATTCGCTGAGTATTAATTTTATTATTATGTTTTGCCTTACAGCTAATTTCCTAATGCATGTAGGGTAAAACTTTGGTTAACCTCCTTGCTTTGTTTGTTTAAATGTTTATTCAAGCTTTGTAATTAAGATTGACATCTTCATATATAGGTATGTAAACCTGTATATATATATATGATATTTAAATTCAATTGGACATTATAAAAAATATACAAACAAAATATACAAACAAAGAAAGCAAGCTAACCAAAGTGTTGATATACATAAATTAGGTAATTATCTTCAGTGAGATCAGGGGAAATGTTTGTCATTTCTCCTTTAGACAATTTGAAATGAAACAAATGACAAACGACAATGACCCTTTGTCATAATTTTATTTTTACTATAAGATTTTGTGAAATAAGCAGTATAAATAAATTTTAACTTCATTGCAAGATCGGACATTATTTTACGAGAATCATCAAGACATTAGTTCCATGCATACGTTGCCAGTATGTCAAAACATCTAGGAATAATTGTTTATCTGAATACTCAATTTTTGAAAATTGTGACATTAAATTAGAAGGATCATATCATAAGGAACATTGTGTATTAAGTTTTAAGTTGATAGGACTTCAATTTCATAAAAAACTGCCTTAACAAAAAACTTCAACCTAAAGCGGGACAGACGGAGGAACGGACGCACAGACCAGAAAACATAATGTTCATAAATGGTGCTGAAAAAGAACTTTCACCTATCTAATTAACATGTACATAATTGGAGAAAATGAAAGACAAAATCTACGCAAGTGAAAGATAAAAAAAGAAATGCCGATTGGCACAAATACAAGACAAATACGCATGTGAAATAATAAAAAAAATGATATGCAGATCGGCGAAAATGCAGAAAGTCGAGATCAAAATTTATATTTGATTATTTTTATTAGAACGAAGGTCAAATATAGTGTAGTATCTTTTGTGTTAAATTTTACATAAAACTAGAACACACCCGTGAAATTGCTGGTCCCTGACTAAAATAAAGTATATAACTATGTGTAAGCCTTATTTTAGCCTGGATATTTAGTTATCTGATAAAGTCATGCTGATTATAAGATGCACAGTTTTCTCTACTTTCAAAATCTTTCTGTTAGAAACCGTCGACCTGGAACTTATCAATTATTGGTAATATTAACTATTTGAAAAACAAAAGAGCCTGGAATGGAGTAATTTTTTATCAACAGCATTGTCCAATATTAATTATAAATAAAGTCGAATTCTTGGTTTTGCTGTTTTGGGTCATGCCGGCTAACAAATTGTAAACTGAACCTATACGCCTTATTTTAAGTCTAGATTTTTAGTATTCATATTATCATCTTTTAAAGTCATACTGATTAAAATACTACAATAGGAAACAATGTGATAGAATTTAGTATTGTCAACCTTGTGATTATGAGTATGACCCTTGTATATATATAGCAAATCCTAAATACACCGTTTGGTGGTGTGCCTGTCAGATGCAGAACGTACAGATAAGGTAAAGGTAAAAGGTGAATATACTATTGGTATTGGTATTGGAACTTGTTAATTATTTACAATATTAATTATGTGGAAAACAAAAGGGTCTGGAGTGGTGTAACTTTTAATCAACACCATTGTCCTATATTATATAAAGTTGAATTCTTTGATTTGTCGTTTTTATCCCATGCCGGCTGACAAATTGGACCTCATTATTTTAGTATTATAGATATCAGCATAACAAAAAATGAAACATCTGAGTGGATTGAGTCTCCAAAACACATCTTATGAGAATTATTTTACTTGAAATTGATTTTGATTTTTGTTTGTTTTTTTTTTGTTGGGGGGGGGGGGGGGGGGCTGGAAGGGGGGGGGTGCTTTTTCTCCTGATTTCTAATATTCTGCTATGATAGAACATTTTCCTAGGAAATACT
Source organism: Mytilus edulis (assembly GCA_019925275.1). Lineage (NCBI taxonomy): Eukaryota > Metazoa > Mollusca > Bivalvia > Mytilida > Mytilidae > Mytilus > Mytilus edulis. The sequence goes on from CM034361.1 coordinate 119,816,549, forward strand.
TAAATAAATATATGTTTATAAGTTAATGAAATTATTTTTAATGCTGTAACGACAAATTATTCTTTAAAAGAGAAGCCTTTTATGTCCCTATCTGCAATGCTGCGTAAATTTAATTTTGACGTAAGGACTTATTGAAACCTCCTTGGAGACAGTTAACTTATATATGGATTGTTCATTCTGCTTAAATACTTCAGTTACTCATTTCTGATAACATTTCTATCATAAATGAGTGAAAGTTACCCCATTATTTTTACTTATTGACCTGAAAAGTTAAAATTTTAAGGAAATTAGAGGTATAAATTGACCAAAAGAGACCTTATAAAGGAGACAATGAGGTCCATAAGTGGTATTTATCTTCCTAAAATCATCTTAAGTATCATATTCAACTGTTTGTAGGCAGATAAGATAAATATTTGATCATTTATTGGTCCACACTATATTTTATCTTGATGCGGCTTGGTTTGGATTTGTCGAAGAAATTTTGCTTGAATAGCTGTAGATGTCGTCTTTCATTATGCTAGATTTTTCTCAAACTATTGAACTCTGGTTATGACTTACCAGAAATGCTTGAAATAACCAGTATTACAAAGGAAAAAAGTCACATTCAGTTTATTAAACAATAATCAGATAATGTCTTCTTTAAATTTAGTCCTATAACAATTCTTCCTTTTTTTACATCTTCATTCCAGGCAGGGATAGGTGAAACCAACAATCATTTTTGCACTGCCTGATCTGGACGAATAGAAAATAGGGATTGTATGCAATTAAAGCTTAGATTTATGTAAAAAAATAGAGACTTTTACTTAGTTTGATCTATTACAGATTTTCATTGTGATTAAGTCACTAATACAAGTATGATATGTTTATGCCAGCATAATCATTTGTTGTTGACAAAGACTTTAATTTGAATACAATCAAAAGTCAAGAACACCCTGGACCCAAAGCCAAAGGTGCACTTGAATGGGTCTATATATTTCATGTATTTGGTAGATTGATTTTTTTTTAAACTGTGTAAGATAAATAATTGCTCTATCTAATAAGCATTGACCAGTTGACATTATTGTGGTCGAACAAATGACAAAAAAATATTCTGAATGATGAATCCAGATTTTGCCCATACCGGTCACTGTCAGGTAACCTGAGGATTCCCAAAACCGAAGTGGTTCGTCTGAAAAATGTGGAATTTACAGAATAGGTGACGGGTAACAGGTCTGTGGATAGAACAAACATCCTCACCTTCAAACTGGTAAAGTTCAACTTCTACAACAGTCCAGACAGAAGAACGTCTGTTATCCAATGTGTAGCTATGCAATCTGGGAACCAGTTCAGGTAAGACCTTGAACTTGAAGATGCAGAGCTTTGATGTTGCTTGTCGCTACGACAGTAGCCTGTTGTTGAAGTGATTTCATGATATGGTTCTATATGGTAAACATTTAGTTATAACAAGTGTGAGAGCATTATTTACGTTTAAAGAAGGACTGGGTGTTTCGTTTTGTCCTTCTTTTTTTTTTGGGGGGGGGGGGATGGGATGGGATGGGATAAGATAAGATAAGGATAGTCCAAATAATTATGACGTCTTGAAAGCTATTATAATTTTTTTCTTTGACGCCTTACTGAAAGGCTATCATAATTTTTTTCTTTGACGCCTTACTTAAGCGTCAAAGAAAAAAAATTATTTAGCCTTTCAAGACTCATAATTATTTGGACTAGGATAAGGGTAGGTCACTAAGTGTGCAGTGGGTGGTAAAGGGGGTGCTTGCACGTAAAAAACGTGAAATAAGACATTATTACATGAACGTTGCACAAAAAATAAATACTTTGTTGTGAACCTTTTTTGCCGATCAATGCATTTGAATGGGGACATATAGTTGGAACATCCTCCCACCTATGTCCTGGGTTGGGAACCCCCCCCCCCCTTTTCAAAATGGCTGGATCCGCCCCTGCTTCTTGTATATATTAACTTTATGTTTTACATTGTGTACTTGATATTCTCGATTTAGTATACACATTTATGAAATAATTGGTTTACAGCTTTTAAAAAAGTATTTCTTGATGATGCCTGCCAATTTAAGTGTTTGAATATTATAAAATACTGAGCATGCAAAATAAGCATTTGAAAATCACGATGCACATAAATTTAAATAAGCAGAAGACATTGCACGAGGCACCTGAGTCTTGTAAGACTGAACAGAGGCGGATTTAGGGGGGGGGGGCAGGGTTTTTCAGAAAATATTTGGTTGGTTATATAGGGAATCACTGAAGCGTGACGGAATCCCCCCTCCCCTTAGGCAGAGAGTGGGCCCCCTCTTATGAAAATTTCTAGATTTGCCACCGCTGAACGTCAAATTAAAAAGTTAAAACATGTTGAAAGTAAAATAAAAAACACAGGTTGCAAGGTGAAAGGTATAGATAACGGACCTACCATTTGGTTTTTAAGGGGGGAAGGGGTGGGGTGGTAGGATGAAAAATGTTGTCCTGCATTCTATTAGTTGTTAGGTATTTTTCACTCTGCCTTTTTTGTATTAAAATTGAGAATGGAAATGGGGAATGTGTAAAAAAGACAGCAACCCTACCAGAAGAGTGTACTAGTGAACTGTCTAGTTCATTAGTTTATCCTGCCCTTTTTTACATACATATAAATAGATCTTAATAGTCATCCTGCTTTTTTTTGGCAATGTGTCTCATCCCCTATTTTAATCATTTTTGTTAATTCTCCAAACTCCTGTCCTGCCCTTTTTCAAATTTCATCCTCATTTTTTCATATTATAGACTACATGTAGTTGCATAATGTTATTATTACTAAAACCTCAGTCTATATCAAAAACTTCATATTGTATGAGGGTCTGGATGGGGGGGGGGTGGGGTCTGTTATTCTGTAAACATTTAATTTTCACCCCTTTTTTCTCTAATCTTCAAAAAATTAACCCCTTTTTTCTCTAATCTTCATTTTTTTTTGCCCTTTATTCTCTAATCTTAATTTTTTAAGGGCATTATTCTTTGTTCATTTAACCCCATCCAAACCCTCTTGTATATGTTCCAGACCATACGAGTATTTGAACCGTACACCTATATTCGTGTGGTTGGACCATATGTGTACGGTCAGACCAATATATATGAGTATACTAATACAGTCTAGTTAGGACTAACTGGCCCCTATATGTATTTCGACCCTAGGGGTTAATTTTTGACAAACATGTATCAAAATCTGTTATTGAATATACAAACATAAAAATTAATATTATGAAAATTAGATGAATGGAGTGAAATATATCATCATATCACCAACCCTAATAATCTGGAAACAACTATTATTAGAGTAACAAAGCTACCTTATTTATTCTTTGCACTAGTTTTTGACACATTTTTATTATATTTTCTCTATGTGTTTTCAAGGGATTTTTTTTATAGTTTTTGTCATGTATCGATCTGTGGAGATTTTGTAGAAAAGTTCCTAAATATTTTAAAATATTTTCTTCCAACATTATGTTTATTCTGATAACTTCAATTTCAGCCAGCATAATTCAATCTGATGTATTAACTGACATGCTAAATGTACAGGAGCTTAACAGAATAAAGCTGTGATTAATATAATGATACTGTTCCACAACATTTTAGGGTCAGAGAAATTTAATGCTTGATTGGGAGCAATTATTTGTTGTCACTTAAACTGAAGAAATTTATTGCTTTTAATTGATTGACCATGTGCAGCTGGTAAGCACATAATCAGCTGATTTACTAAAATAACATTGATTACCTTGAATATTATTATGGATAGAGATAAATTATTTTAAACAGCAATAAGGTTCAGCAAAGTAAGATCTACAAGTAGGGCAACATGACCAAAATGGTCAATTGACCCCTGAAGGAGTTTTTATTTAAAGAATTTTTCGTAAATTTTTGTAATCTGAAACTACTGGTCCAAATACATGTACATGGAATATATATGAAAGAGATTCAAAGGAGTAGGGGCAATAAAGGTCATTTTTTTTCGTCCAATTTTGCTTATTATCTTGAAAACTATAATAATAATAGATAGAGAGAAACTTTGAAATGCAAAAATGATCAGAAAAATACTCTTTTGTGTGTGAACTTGAAGCAAGAGCTAAATAAAGATCATAAAGATAGAGAGAAACTAAACAGACTTCATTGATCAGCAATATAGTTACGTACGATACAATTTTTTTTTTAGTAAAGAACACGATGTATTAAAAAAACATACACAATATAATTTAAATCATGCACATGTATATATATATATATATAAATCAAGCACATGTATATATATATATATAAATCAAGCACATGTATATATATATATATAAACTTTTCTAAACATCAACCCAACAATGTTAGATCTGTTAATTTGCTTTCACAAATTGTTTTTTTTTAGCTCTCAGAGAAATTCAAACTCATGCTACTGAGATATTGTAACACCAAATCGCCTGCACTTTATCGGACGGGCTACATCACTTGACCACCTGGGCTTCACAAAAATAAAGCTTTCGGTGGCCGGGTCTCCCTGTTACCTTTCCTCCTGAGTTTTTATTTAACGTTGTAATACAGTACATGATATATAAGGCATAAACATGGAATGTATATATATGACCTATTAGTCAAATGCGTTTTGTTAAAATATACTTTTTCACTTTTTTGGTCTTTTGGAAAACGTTGTTTGTGCTGTATTTAGACCCTTCTTCAACGAAATTTCTTTTACATGCACACGTATAAATTGCTGTTTTAATCCAACACAATCATAGGTTTGAAAGTAGTTTTTAATTTAGATTTGTACATGTACATATATATATATATGTCAAAATATTCACTTCAAACTATCCTGAGCCAGTTATTTCAAGACATTTATATATACATTTGTATATAGTCATAATATGCATTAATTTGGGAATGATGTGTTACTGTTAAACTTCAAACCCACTGTTGTTGAACTTTTAAAGAAATATTTGATAGAGAATTGTTGACATTATCTTTTTATATTATATTACTGTATCTAAACTTCAAAGTGTAATTTTTTAAATAACTTGCCATTTTCTTCTTTGAACTGTTTTCTTTCACTGCATGGTTCTTCACAAAATCACCACAAAAACAATATTGTAATAAATTGAAGATAGTTATAAGATGTGTATTCTTGATGAATTTCAAACTACATTTTATTTTGCTCTACACATTTTATGATGTCCAAGTAATGAGGTCATGACATCAATATGAATCCATATAGTAACCAATGAAATAAAAGAGAAATTCATTTTATGTCTTCCTAGATCTTTGGATAAAAACAGGCCACATTTACTTGTACATGTTGTGTGTATTGTACTTAAATATAAAACACCAGTAAATGTTATACATATATATACTCTCACCGCATTCAATGTCATTGATTCAATGGACTTAATTAAGTATAATGGGAATAAATTAGTGTAAATAAAAGTGAAATAATTAGAAGGACGTTAGTATTGTATTTCACAATGACCATGATGACATACACTGGAATAGAATTTTAAAAATTTTATTGTAAGTAATAATTTCATACTTAATGCGAATTATAATTATGATAATTGTATATTTTTTTTGTTTTGTGTATGGTCTCCTTAAAGTTTTATTTTGAAGAGGATTAAGGGAGATGGGGCAAATGTACCCGGGCATTCCCTTTTTGATAAAATTTTGTTTGATTAATCTATTTAGGGATCAAATCACTGAAGCATGATTTGTACGGGTCCCTTTAAAACAATTCTGGATTTGCCACAGGCATACAGAAATTAAGGATGTTTTATAATTTTAAGAAATTCTAATATATATCAATTAAAATATACAACTCGTCTAAACATCAACCCAACAATGTTAGATCTGTAAATTTGCTTTCGCAAATTTTTGGTTCTTCCCTCGCCGGGATTCGAACCCAATTTAAATATATATATATATATATGCATTAGTGATAAATTTAATAATCGTGTCACCTAAGGATATTTGCCTGTAGATGTTTTATGTCCCACCTTTGGGCATTATGCTTTCTAATGAGTCATGAGTATGAGTCTGTTCCTCCATCTGTCTGTTTTTGATGAAGATGAAGTCCAATCAACTTGAAACTTAGTACATGTTCCCTATGATATGATCTTTCTTATTTTATTATCCAATTAGAGTTTTGCCCCCAATTTCATGGTCCTCTAAACATATAAAAATGATAGTGATAGTGGGTCATTTGTTCACTAAGGACACATTATTGTTATTGATTTAAATACAAAGTATTTAAGAATAAGTTTCTGAATTTCACCAGTTGATAATTCCCTACAATTTAAAATTCAAGAATTTTGTACAAGTATGTACCACTTGAAAGTATATTTGACATGGATGAGAGTTTAGATGGGGTTTACAAATTAGAGAATAACAGGCAAAATGTACAGAATAAAGGTAAAAAAAAATAATAGGGAAAAGAAAGAAAACTAAAACTAAATAAATATTAGAAAATTTAACAGGGTGCTGAAATGAAATATAAAAATAGAGATTAAGGTGGCTTGGGACTATTCGACTGCGCATAATTTCACGCATGAATTACAAAAGTATTTGTCGTAAATTCGATATAAATTTTTTAAATATTTTGATTGATTAGAAAGGTTAAATCATTGTAGTTATGTGACTAAAAGAATATTTTCGTTATTATCCGTATTTGTTAAAGGGTCAAAATGACATTTCTTCCATTTTCACCATTTTCCCGCCAAAATTTGGGTTTTAAGGCAAAATCATTTTTTTTCCTTATCGGTGACCTATGTTTTTTATTGGCTCATTCTTTGAAGCTATATTCTAGCTTTTCATATTACAGTTTTGGACAAATTGTCATAGAACGTTTTTTTGATATATTCCGATAAAAATATGTCAACACCTGTATTTTCCCTATCATTTCATTGAAAAATGGTCTCTTTTACATACCTGTTTAAAAGTAAAATTTTGAGCTTAAATGGTCCGTGACCCCCTATTTTTTTTTCGACCAATTTGATTCATTTTCTTTAAAGAATGAAATAACCAAAAATCCGGCACTTCTGATAGAAACTTTGAATAGGCCCGGGCCACCTTAAAGAAAAACAATTTAATATACATGTCTTAAAGAATAAAGATACATGTATACAGAACCCCTATCTAGACCTTAATAAATCAAGCCATATAAACACATAAATGACAAATACTCTGATAATTGTGATTAGGTCAGACAGGAGTTTGTCTGCAAAAGACTCATAAGTAACTCGATCTCCAATAAAAGAAAATGAAAGGCCAAATAATTTACAAAATTAAAAACTTTGATAATCAAGAGAAAAACTGAGAAAGACATAATATCTATGATTCATACATAAAATACAAAACTTAGAACCTGAAATTGAAAAATTATAAACAGTCAGGGGCGTTACTTAAACAAGCAGTTTTTTCACTTTACTTACTTATATATATATAAGTAATTTTTGTTTTTGAAAATAATAAGATTACTTAATCATGTTAATAGAGTTATTTTAAATTTGAATAGAAAAATAGATTAAATGTAGTTTGAATGAGTTTTTATATAATTTTATATGATAAAATAAAGAATTTATTAGATTGGAGAGGAGTATGGTTGATTGATTGATTGTTTATTGCTTTACGCCACATTAGCACAAAAAGGCTATATCGCGGCGAGAGAGAGAGGAGTATGGAGATAAAGGTTTATAATGACAAAAACATTACTTGAATAAGTTATTTTATACATTTTAATTTTTTTTAGTAATAACACTTATTTAAGAAACACATGAAGTTGATTTGGGTTAGCAGTTATAAATAACTTGAAATCTTAATTAATTCACAAGTATGTTAACTTTTTATGTATACCAGTCTACCTTCAAGATTTTGGAGGAAAATGATAATTTAATAGTCCCTGAAGAGACCAATATAAATTTACCCAGAAGTATCCATATGAAAGATAAGTGATAATTAAGTGCATCAGCAAGTTAATTAGTGTTTCAGAAGAAATTTATATTTCATGGGGAAAATAACCAGATGACTGTGAAAATTTGTTAAAGCTAGTAAAATATGCATTTTTGGACACCTATAAAAATAATATTTAGAAAAGTTACCTTATATATAAGTAGTATTGAAAATAGCCTGGTTTTCAACATAACTTATATCTATAGGCAGTTTTAAATGTTACTTGTTTAAATAATGCCCCTGACTTATGATTTTTTGTTTGTTTGTCAAAAGTTTTATTTTCTATTTAGCTCACCTGACCTAAGAGGCCATGTGAGCTTTTGCCATCCCTTGGCATTAATTGTTGAATCATCCATTAATGTCTGGTGTACACTTTTTCATAGATATTCTCTTCTGAAACTACTGTAATCAATTAATTTTAACCTTTGGCTAAATGATCCTTAGGGTATCTAGTATATATTTTGTAATTTTTAGCTCAGTGAGGCCTGAAGGGCCCGATGTGAGCTTACGCCATCACTTGGCGTCCTATGTCGTCTGTCGTCGTAAACTATTTAAAAAATCTTCTCCTCTGAAACTACTGGGCCAAATACATGTACCTTCAAACTTTAACTAAATGTTCCTAAGGGTATCTAGTTTATAAATTGTATCCGAAGTTTTGATCCATTGACAAACATGGACGCCATGGCTAAAAATAGAACATACTGGTCAAATGCAGTTTTGTTAATTGGCCCCTTAAGGAATTATTGCCCTTTAAAATCAATTTTACACAATTTGTTGATCAAGTTTGCTAATTATATATAACATTTAAAAATCTTCTCTGAAATACAGATGAGCAATTCAGGCTCTTGAGAGTCTCTTGTTATCTTGTCCTTTAATTAAGAAACACTGCATAGTTTGGTAAAAAACAATAACTTTAATATTTAACGTACGTAGCATTTCAAGTTAAGTGATAAATATGTTCAGCAAAGTAAGATCTGGGAATAGGACTTGTATTATTTAAATTGCCAATTGATCCTTCAAAGCTGTTATTGCCCTTGAAAGAATATATTACCAAATATTTTTTTCTTCGGTTTTTTGATTTTTGATTTTTTTTTTTTATGGAAGTATTATATTTCATTTTTCTTCCAATGGTCGAATATAGAAAAGCAGAAATTTAAGTAGCCCACACCAATTATAGGGGCCATTGGGGATTGGGCCCCTGCTAATTTAAGTTTTTCATAGTAAAGAAGTGTCTTCATCAGAATTACAGTTTACACATGTTGTTTACATTAATGTCATTAATTAGTTCTGCACAGTTAAATGTTAGAAGGAACTCTTTAGTTCACATAAATTCTTTTATAGCTGTTTAACTAATTCACCAATGTTTCTATTTCTTTTTGATCCTATTGATAGGTTTTTATTGAATTTGTCACCTATTGTAGAATCTATTTTGATAAGATTCCAGTATTTCCTGAATATTGTTTGAAGTTTTCTGCTTAATAATTCGATTGATTATTCGTAATGAATGATATATTTTATCTATTTTCAACTTTGTTCTTTTTCTAGACATAAATTCATAGAAATTGATCCAATATCCACCTATTTAGGTGAAAATCCTAACTCTGTCCTGATTTCATAGACAGAATTTCATAGAAATTAATCTAATATCTATCTATCCATTAGTGCATATCACAATTTTAAATTAAATAAATGTGCCTTCAAGTAGTTCATGTGTAAAAAAAAATGCTAAGGATAATGCTGGGGATTCATTTAAATTTTGTGGTCACATGTATCAATTTTCGTGGATTAAAGGAAATTTGTATTTGTTTTGATTGTTTTTTTCATAGTCTGTATACAACCCGATGGCAAATTTATAATTCGTTTAACATTTAAATTCGTGACTCAGCTGTTTCAATGAAAACCACGAAAATTGGTATCACATGAATAATAATGAATCCACATTGAACATTTTCAGCATGAAGGTTTATGCCATTCTGTTCTTATTTCAGATTGACATATCTGTAGGACATGCAGTTAGCCTAGACAAATAGGAAGAGAAAGGTCTTTGATTCTGAGTTCTCTGTGAAGTTCAAGGTCTTTTTTAGTCTAAATTATGATGGGAAGATGTGAATGGTAAGTTTGAAAGTTTGTAATTGTGCAAAAATATGTTATTTTTAACAAAATGTGCTGTTTCACAAATAAAAATCCTCTGTCTCTTAGACACTTATGTAGCAATAAGGCCACTTTATTGGTATATGAAATGATTGTAAGCTGTATTTGCTTGACTGGTTAAACTGACCATGCCTTCATTTTCATGGATCAAGTTTATGTGATATTATTTAAAAAAAAAGCGACAAATTTTCAATCATAAGTAAAGCAGGCTTAGTTGTTAATTTATGTGTCATTTGGGCTCTTGTGGAGAGTAAATGTCTCATTGCCATTGGCAATAATGAATTATACCACATATTTTTTATATGACATTTGAATGTTGCATTTATATATATATATATTATATACATATTGCAATCACTCATTAGCTGGCCAATTGTTTATTAGCATCCATGTTTACAAATAACTACATTTGTGCAATAATGGGATGAATCATGATTTTATGGCACCATGTACTTTAACTGTTCTAGAGTAATGCCCCTTTACAAACAAACAAAAGTGCTGAATTTTGTTTCCATTTTCTAACTTTTATAAGTTTGCCTCTGAACCAAATGCTATGAAATCAATACACAGCAATGCTTATTACCACAAAATACAGATCAAGTATGTATTAAGGGGTGGTGTCACTTAACTGTTCTGTAGTTATGCCCCTTTACAAATGAAAAATATGCTTATATTTATAGTTTCCGTTCTCTAACTTTGATTTGCCTCAACTAAATGCAATTAAACTTATATACAATGCTTGTTACCACAAAATACAGATCAAGTTTGAATTTTAAGGGGGTCACTTTAACCGTTCTAGAATTATGCCCCTTCACAAATTGAATGATTGCTGAAATTTTCATTTCCATTCACTTACTTTAATTAGCTTGCCTCAACCAAATGCTATGACATGTATGAATAATTGTACACAATATTTATTACCACAAAATACAGATCAAGTTTGACTTTTGAGGTTATCTTTAAATTTTTTAGAGTTATGTCCCTTTGAAAATGGAAAAAATTGCTGGAATTGTGTTTCCTTTCTCTAAATTAAGTTTGCATAAACTAAATCAGATCAAGTGTTTTCGGTAGAGTCACTTTTACAGTTATGTCCTTTTATAACTTTATATGATATACAAGCAGGGGCATCAACTGTGATCCATTGATACATTCCCTATTTAATTTTTTGTTAAACATCAATTTTTTAATTTTTTGGTTGTCAGATCCAATTAATGCCCCATTTGTTTGTAGGTAAGAATTGGTAAAGTAACACACATACATATATATATCAAAAAATGAAAACACCAGATTAGAAAAAAAGATGCAGTATGATTGCTAAGGAAACAACTGCCATAATAATCATAAGAACAAAATTTAAACATCATCAGAGTATTAAGGCTTCAATTATTGAAGAAAACAAATGACATACAGTAAGCTATGAAAGGACCTGTGATAACAAATTCATCTATAATATCATGATTATAATACAGAACAAAATATGTCGGGGGGGGGGGGGGGGAATCATGAATATTAATATGCCTGAAGAACTTTAGAATATTGAACTTGAATTGACTTTTCTTTGTAGGATACAAAGAAATCTTGGAGGACAAATTGGTGCGAGTCTTAAAAGACACAGATTTGAAGATAAATGAAAGAAAAAGAATGACAAACATAGTTTAAAGGACTGCAGACTTCCTGATATCTTTCAAACTGTTCTTTTGGTATACATGGTATAAATGTAATATTGCAATATCATTTTATTTGTATAGGTATACATCCTGTAAATCTTGTTGGTGCCTTTTAGCTCCTTAAATGCAACCACTATTTAGTAAACATTGTCATGATTGTTGTTCTCTATGTGAGCTTATTAGTTAACTAGAGCATAGTAATTACATATATATGCAATCTTAGTCTTTTTAATTCAGAAATAATTTTTAAAACAAGTTATTCTAATCAGACTAATGGAATTTATTTTGTATGTTTAACCTGTTATATGCACTTTGTCAAATTTAGCATGTTGCAAATGTGATGCAATATAGAGCAACCTTTATATTTCTTAGAAAATGCTTTTTCTGAACTGTAATGAAAAGTATGGTTATACATAATATCCAAAAAAAAAAATTTTAAGTGAGACATATGTTTTATGAATATTTCAATAAATGTTATAAACAAGTTTACATAAAACATTTCTTATGTATCAAAATTCTGTGTTGTAAAATCTTAAAGATTTTTTTTTCAGGATTTTTCTCAATATGTTTAATAAATCAAAATGCGTAATTTTTGCTTGTAGATTTTATTTCGGGATTTTTCCCGAAATGGGTAAAAAAAATCTATGCACCAAGTGTGTGCCTGACATTAGATTTATATTTCGGGATTTTTCCCGAAATGTGAAAAGAAATTATTAGTCATGAAACCTAGCATATACATTTGATTTTTTGGGATAAATCCCGAAAATATTTGAAAACATCTGTGTTATGCATTTTGTAATTAGTTTATTTTTGTCAGGATATTTCCCGAAATGTGTTTCAGATCTGTTTGTTCAAACGCTTTGCCAACATATATGTCATAAAATTAAATGTTGAAAATGATTTCGGGATTTTTGCCGAAATGTTGAAAGAAATTATTAGTCATGAGACCTAGCATATACATTTGATTTTTCGTGATAAATCCCGAAAATATTTAAAGACATCTGTGTTATAAATTTTGTAATTAGTTTATTTTTGTCGGGATATTTCCCGAAATGTGTTTCAGATCACTTTGCCAATATATATGTCATAAAATTTAATGTTGAAAATGTTGTCATATATACATTTTTACCACAAATATTTTAAAATTTTCATATATTTTGGGAAATTTCCCAAACATTTAATGTAAGTTTTATCAATTATAAGAATAAAAACATGGAATGTTGTAAAAAATGTGTGTTTCTTTATGAAATCTGCATTCATTTATAGTAAACATTGAAAAAGATTATACAAAGGAATAAAATGGATTTTACTCTTTTTAAAATAGAGTCTGTTCTATGTTTTATAAAGTAAATATATTTTTTTTGAATATCATTTGCAAGGCTGCATGTACATTAAACTATCGTTTTCATATATTTCTTTTCCGACATGCATAAGTTTAATCTTTACATTGACTTAATTCTCAAGATATAATTTTTTTATGTATAATTTGTTTCAGAGATCGATTTATAAACGTTATATATGCTTAAAATAATTAACCCACACAGAGCACAGACAGATGTAGTCTCAGCCGAAAACAATACGTAATATTGATAATATAAGCAAGTGTGACAAACCAATCACAAATTTGTTGTTCTGGATTATTCATGGTTGTCTAGTTCTATATTAACCAGTGACACGTGTCCTAATTTTTAAGAAAAGGGACAGAAAAAGTATTTAACAAAAAAAACCGGTTTTTCAAAACTATATTTTCAAATTGCACTGCATACTTTAAACAGCTTTAAAGTGTTTCATTTTATTTTATGTTTGTGTCAATGTTCATGACTTACGAGTATTATATTTCTTGTGAAATTGATAGATGAGCGCTTTTTTACAACTACCGAGCAAAAGAATATAGCGTAAACGTCAATTAATGGACAAGCAACCCAACGAGAAAAATAAAATTTAAGAGGCATCTACATGTACATGTATAACTACTTTGGAGTTAGATAAATCATTCAATGCCATATGATGCTATTCAGATTTGTGCGTTTTTCGATTTACGAATAAGTCAATAAAGATAAAAAAAAAGTAATTGAAGCCAAAAAAAAAAGTACATGAAATAACGTAATAACATAAGTTTACATATACATATGTACCTAGTAGCATTTAATAAAACAACATTTGAACTTATTATTACCATTTTTTTTCAATTTTAATTTTATGTTTATGTATATTTAATGTTACCCGATATGGAGTTTTTCTAAAAATAAAAATCATTTGAATGGGTATTTCTGGTGTATATACATGTATCACACGTGCTATTTACATGTACAATATACGGAAATGACACGGCTGGGTATTGTAAAGTTACTGAAGGAAGATTAATGTCAGGTGTATATCCCGGACGAAGAATTTACTGGTGTGTAAAAACGTTTAAGTGTAATTTGTCATATTGTAAAGGTTTGAATCGCGCTCGTCTCTTCTTTTTTATAATATGAATTGCGCCAATAAATGGAATTTGACACATTCCCCATTTCCATTCTCTATTTTATTAATTGTGTTATAATAACCTCGAAACGATTAACCTATTTACACCTTCATGTAACATTAGAATACTGACTTCAACTGTTAAATAACTTTATAATTACTAAAATTACTAAAATTTGAAATTATGTACTTTAAGAAAGTCTCCTTCTGTATGCCATGTTTTTTGTGTCAATTCTATCATTCCATCAGGTCCTTAATGCACTAATTAGTTTTAAGTGCATGCACTAAGGAGGCGCTTTGCGGTATTTCTTCTTGTACCTTTAAATACCGGAAAGGACCTCCTCGGTGCACTAAGAACAAACATTTGAAAACAAACGGTTGAAAACAAGTCTAGAATATTTGCGCAATTAAATGATTGTTTTATTGGCGCAATGAATGCTGCAGTTTTTACAATAAAGTGATGCAAAACAGAATTGGCGTAATTAAGTTGTAGCGCAAACTAATTCTTTTTTAGCGAAACTGGATATCGACCTTCAAAACATTGTGTGTACACAAACGAAGCAGTATTCATCTTTTACGCAATCTAGCCGGATAATAAAAGATTTTGCAATTTGTGTAGGATTTCAATTTTAGAATGTAATGAACAAGTAAGAAGATCGTTGGAAACCTTAAGCGAATCGGAAAATGAGCTATGCACGATGAAAGGGAAAAGTTTGGTGCGGCGATAAAAATTTCATAGATGCATGTGATAATTGTAAAATTTCAAGTCTTTAAATAACATCCGTTTGTAGAACTGATTATTTCGATCCTTCAAATATGTGTAAAATAATAATGAAAAAATATATTATTTAGTCTCTTTCATGTAAATACTGTAGATTTGTATTTGATCATCGATTGCAAACATAACACCCAGTGACAAATATATCATGTATTCGTACAAAGAACAAATCAACTTCTTTTAGAATACAGTTGATTGGTTATTTAAGGTAAATGATTTGCGACAGAATATGTGAAACTTGGCCAGAAGCTTACCTCTATGATAAAGAAATATAAAAAAGGTAGAGTTATTTTTTAATTCTGTATTTTACTCTTACATGGACTTAAACACTTTTAACAGTAACAAAAAACACGTTTTTAACACCGACAGCCGGAATCACAAGCGACGCTGGTTCCATAGATATCTTTAACGAATTTTTATATATCCCTGGCAGTTTTCGGTATATATCAGACTCTGACATTGAGGAGAACAAATACCATGGATGTGTTGTCTTTTTTTCTAATTTAGATAGAAAACGTTTACTTCATATAAAGCCTCATTTAAATAACATTATATATAATTTATTGTGTCAAGGAAATATTTGGATCAGAGAAATATTTGGCGGAGGAGAGAGAGAGACATATAGACTTATATCGCGGTATTTGGTCTCTTGTTGTTCATGTCAAAATGTGATGGGAGGAAACGTTTCCCCTTCGTTTTATATATATTCCATAATGATATTAGTTGGAGATTTAATCCAATCCAAACTAATAATTGTTTTATTTTTATCTCGCATCTTTTTACATTAAATCATTTTAACTCAAAACTATAATAATTGAAATAACTTTCTGAAATAAAACCCTAACATACTTGTATATCAGACGCTTAACAAAACGATATACCATACGATTGATGAAACGCTAAACGATATTACATACCATACGATAAACGAAACGCTAAACGCTAAACGATACCATAAACCATACGACAAATATAACGATTAACGATACCATATGAAGCATACGTTATACAACACCCTCAACGGTGACATTTACCATACAATGAACGAACGATGAACGAACGCTGACCAAACGTTGTACGGACGCTATACGAACGATGTACGGACGATGACCGATCTCTATACGAACGATTACCGAACGCTGTACGTACGATTCCCGAACGAAAAAAGTGTTAACTTTTACGTTACAGGGACTGTACTATATTTAATTTGTTTCCCTCTGTTTTAGTTTGTAACCCGGATTTGTTTTTTTTTCTAAATCTATTTATTAATTTCGAAAAGCGGTGTACTACTGCTATAAAGCTGATAGAAATTCATAAATCAATAGAGAAAAAATAAATCCGTGTTACAAACTAAAACTGAGAGAAACACACTAAGAGGAGAATTACAACATGTTAAAATGTATCACACACAGAAACGAATTATAATATTACAATGGCCATTTTCTTGACTTGATTCACGACATTTTAAGAAAAAAAATGGTAGGTTAGACCTGGGTTTTTGGCCTTCCAAACCTTCTGCTGTTATAACAATGTTAATCATAACAGTAAAATGACAACATTACACGATAGGACTACAATACAAATAAATGGGAGAGCATATAGAACAGAGAAACACACGAATAATAGCTAACATTAGTCGCCAGGTTTAAAATTTAATACGCCAGACGCGCACTTCGTCTACACAAGACCAACTAGTGTTGCTCTGATGAGAAAAGTTCGAAAGCCAAAAAAACAGCTACAAAATTGAAAAGCATTGAGGACATAAAGTTCCAAAAAGTTGTGCCAAATATTGGGTTTTCTGCCTAAGATAAGAACATCCTTATCATTTAGAATAATTCATACTTTTGAAAACAGTATTTTTTTTATAAAATAACTATACATGTACATGTATAATAGATATCAATGATAAAACCAGTGACTAACTACAAAATGAAAACTGATAGATACATATCCTATCACAAGCATATAAATATTCGCAGCCGCGTTAGCCAAATCGATAAAAGCACAAATTTAAGTGACGTCACAGTGGAATTTCGAACAAAATCCTAAAAAATAGGATAGAATTCAGATAGAATTCAGGATTGGGTTTGTAATGTTGATATAACATTTATTAATAACCAAAAAAAATACAATACTAATTAATTTCAAAGTGTGATCAGATAAACAATTTAATATCTAGCTATGTCGGTATTTCTCTTAATCAAACTGTAAACAAAATAAATCGTATAAATTTAGTTGAACCAAATGATCTGGTTCATTACTTATCTCCACCATAACACACGAAAACAGAAGACAAATAAGATTTACAACTACAAACGATAAAACATTTGACAAAATCCGAAGAGAATAATAAATATTACATCAAAACTAAATGCATGGATTTCGGAGAGAAAAGTACCGTGACACGTCTTATAGTAATGCGAATTCAAACTCAGGAAAACAGTCACAATCGGGTATAAGTCATGTTCGGTGATTGAAAGATGTAGAAAATATGAATATCAAAAAGAAAAACAGCTGATATTTTTTCCTCTTTCAGTCTTGATTCCTATAGATTGTAAACTTGTTAGTGATATTTCAATCTCATAAAATTGTCAGAATGTCGGTTTAGAATATTTAACATTTACCAAATATTACGATTCCCATCACATTCGTCTTCGTCATGCTGCCTACCGTCTTTGCTTTAATTCATGTATTCAAATATGTATCAAGGAGTTAATTTACCACCAAGATAGCTACCTAAATTCTACAGTACCGTATACAGATTATCTTGCATGGTCATTGGGTTGTTATTATGTGGGAACTTTACATAAATAAATTTTATAATGTGTCTTCTTACGACAGTGTTTACAAGAGGTAGATACCAATATTTCTAGTTGAACCTTATACTAGTTGAATAACAATTGTTTCTCTTAACTTGGTGTACCACAGTTCGTTTACATAAAGGAAGAGTGTCCCATTATGCACAGAGGTTTCAGACTTTGACAAGTATCCTCTAACAGTGATAGGTCGCACTCATGAACTCAATGATTAATTATTGACCATTTGTCATATTTCTGGTATAATTAAATTTTCTTATATAATATGATGCTTATACTTACTCAGGTTTTTCTCTGAAACAAAATCAAGATGATGAAAAATTAAACTGCATCAAATTATAATATATTAAAATATAATGAATACAAATAAATAAATTTGTCATAGTTTTTGCCACTCACAACTATGAATAAAATGGACTGTAAAACTACAGTATACGTTACAGTAAATGATAAACTATGTCTTACATCTATGATCAGTCCCTGGAGTGGGTGTCCACTCTTAATATAAAAGATGATAGGACATGCCGCTGGAATAGTTCACCTTTTCAAGCTTAATAATAGGTGAATAGGTCGGGAAAACAATCAGAAATATATGATAAGGTCAATAAAGTTCCAATGAAGTCTTTCATCTTTATTGGTGTTCCTGGCTGTATTTAAACAACCATTATTTTTTTTTATCTGTTGGCACCTTGGTTTTCCACTGTCACATTATACACCAATTAAAACCCAAACAATATGGGAAAAGGTCACATTTTTACCTACTCAGTATATGAAAAGGTAACAATTTTACCTACTCAGTATATGAAAATGTAACATTTTTACCTACTCAGTAAATGAAAATGTAACATTTTTACCTACTCAGTATATGAAAAGGTAAAATTTTTGAAATTTGAATTATATAAAAAGGTAGGGGTTACAGAAACCAAGCGGCACCCCTATCAACTAAGTATTGAATTGTGCACCAGCCCCCGAAGATCGGTCGGTCATATTGCTTCTTTAACTCCAAATTTGTTGTGTTTATAAACATTATTGCAACTATAAGATATGATGAATACATTTGTGTTTATGTCAGATAATCAAATATATTATTAGTATGCACTGTTGTTAATAATGTTTTTGTGTAAAAATGTTAATGCAATATAGTCTTTGCGTTCATCAGATAATCATTTTTTTATACCACGTTCGAGAACAAATTTCATGAAAAAAAACCATTTCAATATTCCGGTACAAATCTTCGGAACAGTATTCCTGTAGAAATCAAAATGATAGAAACGATAGAACAGTTCAAACAAAGTAATCATAATTTCTTGTTTCTAAACTAAAAATGTAATTATCAGATGAAGTTTGTCTACTTTTAAAAAATCAATATATATATTTGTCTTGTATATCTGACATAAAAAGTTGTATGAATGTCAACGTATATATAAAATTATTGTAAAATTTTGAGTTATTCAGAGGGCATTGGGGAGATTAGTAATATTCTGACTGATGTTACCCTCTTTAGATAAAGTATGTATTATTATTATATTATAATCACATTTATGTATCCATTCAATATGACTTTTTCAGTATATTTTTCGTTAACAAATTTGAATATGAGTACTTACTCAGAAGTTATTTCTGTCCTGAAATGTACACAACTTAGAGTTAAAATTATGTTTGTACATCAAAACACATATCAAAGAACCTAAGACAAAACAATAAATAATAGACACACATATGTTTGTTTTGTAAAAGTATGGTCTATTGCTATATTGTTATACACACCGATGTGATCATACCATTCATAGTTTACTTAAGGGACGACATCAAAAGATCGATGAAGGATAAAAAAAACCTTAAATCAAATTCTACAAGTTTTGTATATCTAAAATCGATTTTTACATATATCCCTATTGTTTAATCAATGTTTCCCAAATTAAGTTAAAAGGGGGGTTTGGGGGTTTAGTGAAAAAACTATGTGAATTAAGTTTCTTATCCTACATTGAACTTTTGATGTCGTCCGTTACGAGTTACAGGTAAATAAATTTAAAAATACAAAGCATTAGGATAATACATCCTTCTCCTTTATTAATAAACATAATAAGATTAGATAACTAAAATACAATTTTGGATTGAAACAGTTACTAGTAGCTCATGTGGAAAGCACCAAATAATACTTTGCAGTTTGTAATGAAAAATGGATCAAGAGCCAGTCTTTAATGTCATTTAAGTCTACCAAAATCTTAAGATGTTTGTTATGCACACAATCCAAAATGTAATGTGCAATAACAAAACTTGTTTAAAATAATTGTATTGAGACTTGCAAATTGAAGAAAAGTCAACGTGAACCAACATATAGAAATAAAAGGATGTGTTATGCTTGTCAATAAAACAACTATTCATCATAGTTAAAATGATGGAGACAAAATCCCCATGTTGTTCAATGATTCTGTTATAATGATGGTGACAAAATCCCCATGTTGTTCAATGATTCTGTTATAATGATGGTGACAAAATCCCCATGTTGTTCAATTTTTCTGTTATAATGATGGTGACAAAATCCCCTTGTTGTTCAATGTTTCTGTTATAATGATGGAGACAAAATCCCAATGTTGTTCAATGTTTCCGTTATAATGATGGTGACAAAATCCCCAGGTTGTTCAATTTTTCTGTTATAATGATGGTGACAAAATCCCCTTGTTGTTCAATGTTTCTGTTATAATGATGGAGACAAAATCCAAATGTTGTTCAATGTTTCCGTTATAATGATGGTGACACAATCCCCATGTTGTTCAATATTTCTGTTATAATGTTGGAGACAAAATCCCAATGTTGTTCAATGTTTCCACTATAATGATGGAGACAAAATCCCCATGTTGTTCAATATTTCTGTTATAATGATAGAGACAAAATCCCTATGTTGTTCAATGATTCTGTTATAATGATGGTGACAAAATCCCCATGTTGTTCAATGATTCTGTTATAATGATGGTGACAAAATCCCCATGTTGTTCAATTTTTCTGTTATAATGATGGTGACAAAATCCCCTTGTTGTTCAATGTTTCTGTTATAATGATGGAGACAAAATCCCAATGTTGTTCAATGTTTCCGTTATAATGATGGTGACAAAATCCCCAGGTTGTTCAATTTTTCCGTTATAATGATGGTGACAAAATCCCCTTGTTGTTCAATGTTTCTGTTATAATGATGGAGACAAAATCCCAATGTTGTTCAATGTTTCCGTTATAATGATGGTGACACAATCCCCATGTTGTTCAATATTTCTGTTATAATGTTGGAGACAAAATCCCAATGTTGTTCAATGTTTCCACTATAATGATGGAGACAAAATCCCCATGTTGTTCAATATTTCTGTTATAATGATAGAGACAAAATCCCCATGTTGTTCAATGTTTCTGTTATAATGATAGAGACAAAATCACCATGTTGTTCAATATTTCTGTTAAAATGATGGAGACAAAATCCCCATGTTGTTCAATGTTTCTGTTATAATGATGGAGACAAAATTCCCATGTTGTTCAATGTTTCCGTTATAATGATGGTGACACAATCCCCATGTTGTTCAATATTTCTGTTATAATGTTGGAGACAAAATCCCAATGTTGTTCAATGTTTCCACTATAATGATGGAGACAAAATCCCCATGTTGTTCAATATTTCTGTTATAATGATAGAGACAAAATCCCCATGTTGTTCAATGTTTCTGTTATAATGATAGAGACAAAATCACCATGTTGTTCAATGTTTCTGTTAAAATGATGGAGACAAAATCCCCATGTTGTTCAATGTTTCTGTTATAATGATGGAGACAAAATTCCCATGTTGTTCAATGTTTCCGTTATAATGATGGAGACAAAATCTCAATGTTGTTCAATGTTTTTGTTATAATGATGGAGACAAAATCCCCATGTTGTTCAATGTTTCCGTTATAATGATGGAGACAAAATTCCCATGTTGTTCAATGTTTCCGTTATAATGATGGAGACAAAATCCCCATGTTGTTCAATGTTTCCGTTATAATGATGTAGATAAAATCCCTATGTTGTTCAATGTTTCTGTTATTATGATGGAGACAAAATCCCCATGTTGTTCAATGTTTCTGTTATAATGATGGAGACATAATCCCCATGTTGTTCAATGTTTCCGTTATAATGATGGAGACAAAATCCCCATGTTGTTCAATGTTTCTGTTACATTTGAGACATCTATTCTTCTATTCAAAGATCTAAAACTGCGATTGCATGGCACTTATATAGAAAATTGAGACAAAAACAAATGGGGATAGTAAAACATTTATCTTAAAACACTGTCTCAACGTTTTTGTGTTAGGAGCATCACCACCTCCTCTTTTCAAACTAATAATGACCTTTAACTGGGAACATGTACGAGCATGACATATAAATTGCGACAGACAAGTATCGATGTTTAAATTGATAAGCTGTAATTAGTCCAGAGATAGGGATTTTTATGTCTTACATGTTTGAGGTTCAGTATTCACATAAACAGGGCTTAACATATTAATGCTGTCTGCTTTAATCACAATGCTTTTTTTCCAAAAGTTAAAAAAAAGTTCTACGGCTCTACATTGTTGAATTAACTACTGTGCCCTCTTTATCATGATGGTATAGTTGTTTACTCAAGAACAGTCTTTCATATGTATTTATCAAAGTTCAAACATGTAAAAATGTTGTTTGTTTAAATTTGACACGTGTTTTGTTAATTATAGTAATATCGGTTCAATTGGGATATTTAGTTATATTATCAATTGTCCGGTTTGTAGGCCACTAGTATGGGGAAACCAGTACAAGCTGCCTAATACATGTGCATTTTTACGAACTTTCAACAATATTATACTCATATTTTTGCCATGTGATTATGATGTCCGTTCGTTTTTGATGCGTTTTGTTATTTGATTTTTCCATGTGATTATGGACTTTCCGAATTGATTTTCCTCTGAGTTCAGTATTTTTGTGATTTTACTTTTTATTATGAAACGTGCGCTTGTCTCTTCAAGTGGCGTCTCCCATGTTAGAGTTTGTGGTTATTTGATAAATATCTTATGTTCGTTTAAGTTTACGAATTAGAATTTTAGCGTAGAATACATATTCCCGAATATATCATATAACTTTAAATAGGTAAAGTCCAAGTCTGACGATAAATAACTAATTAAGAATGATAAGTCGAAATGAGTTTTATCATAAATACTCAAAGATATAATATTTGGACCTATGACTAATAAAGGGTCTAAAACAAAATATGCCATGTTGTAATCTATATATACTTTACACGCGTTTTGATAATATCATTTAGGAAAGTTGAATCAATGTGTATAGTATTGACAATAAAGGTTATAAATTGATAGACACAGATCTGTTTCAATAATTGTTTATAACATCTTTAACATCAAATGAAATTTTGTTAGAAGGGAAAAACTTGGTTCGTGTTTTTCATATCTATGTCTTTCAAATTTGCATATCTGATTTCATAATGAACTGTTGACTTGTACTTAGTCTTTTGTACTCTTCTGAAAGAAAACTACATAACATCACACTTACCAGCAGTTGTAGCATCTGTATCTGTATTGTTTAGCTGTTCTTGTAACTCTATAAAAGATATCATATTTAGATATTCTCAAGGGAGATGTCTAACTTTCATAGCATTTGATCTTATATAAATATTTCAACGTAACTTATTATTTGAATACTCACCTTTAATATTGATCAGACATTTGAATCTCATATCAAAAAGTAAAATCACAAAAATACTGAACTCAGAGGAAAATTTAATCGGAAAGTCCATAATCACATAGCAAAATCAAATGACAAAATTAAACACATCCAAAAAGAACTGGCAAACTCCTGATTTGGTACAGGAATTTTCAAATGTAGAAAACGGTGGATAGATCCTGGTTTTATAGCGCTAAACCTCTCACTTGCATCCAAATTATGCGCCATAATTAGTCAATCTTTCAAAACTGTAATTTCATGTCTTTGACCTCTTTTCTGGACAAATTTTTATCATGAATACTTTAAGGTATGATATTTTGGAAAGCTAAACTGAATGGCGTATTGAATTATAATCATGGTATTTTTTATAACCAATTAGTATACGTGCATATTGTTAATATCATACTCATCGATTCCGTTGAAATCAAAACCAATTGAACAAAGGATAAATATAGAAATCAAGAACAGTACAACGCAATGTTATATGTAAATATAACTTACAATGACAAACCTAGGTCTTTTGATTTGTTGTATTAGTGTAGCAAAATTCAAATCCACAGAAGAGATGAACAACACAAACACGGGAATATAGTAGAAACAACTTTGTTAAATGTCTATTATAAATACAAACCTGACGTTCTCCTTAGGTTTTGGGTTTTCTTCTTTTTTGACAGTTTCTCTGTGTAAAAATAATGATCTTATTAACAATTTCATTCACATCTTATATGTGCGTTAAAATTGTAAATTATTATAAAAATCAAATAAAACGGTCTATTTCTAAATATAAACAAATCGAATAAGCTTTGTTAAGATAATCCAAAAATATCGCAAATTATTTTCCAAATTGCATTTAAAGTACTTTTTTTGTTTTGTTTTGTTTTTTTTCCTATTTCACTTATCCAGGTGCTAAACAAGGTGGATTATAATA
This sequence comes from Mytilus edulis, assembly GCA_019925275.1. Lineage (NCBI taxonomy): Eukaryota > Metazoa > Mollusca > Bivalvia > Mytilida > Mytilidae > Mytilus > Mytilus edulis. The sequence goes on from CM034361.1 coordinate 119,841,041, forward strand.
AACACAGTCATTTGAAATAGTTGTTTTCCTTGTGATTGCCCTGCTGGAATGTTTTCCTTGTAAATTAATTTGTTAAGATTTTGATAATAGTTGTTAGATAAAGATTGAACTACCACTTTTTAATTTAAAACTGCAGGTTCAAGTATGTCTATTAATAGTTTGTACTAACATTTCATATATATGTCTATTATTAGTTTGTACTAACACTTCATATGTATGTCTATTATTAGTTTGTACTAAAACTTCATATATATGTCTATTAATAGTTTGTACCAACACTTCATATATATGTCTATCATTAGTTTGTACTAACACTTCATATGTATGTCTATTATTAGTTTGTACTAACACCTCATATATATGTCTATTATTAGTTTGTACCAACACTTCATATATATGTCTATTATTAGTTTGTACTAACACTTCATATAAATGTCTATTATTAGTGTGTACTAACACTTCATATATATGTCTATTGTTAGTTTGTACTAACACTTCATATAAATGTGTCTATTATTAGTTTGTACTAACACTTCATATATATGTCTATTGTTAGTTTGTACTAACACTTCATATATATGTCTATTATTAGTTTGTACTAACACTTCATATATATGTCTATTAATAGTTTGTACCAACACTTCATATATATGTCTAATATTAGTTTGTACTAACACTTCATATGTATGTCTATTATTAGTTTGTACTAACACTTCATATATATGTCTATTATTAGTTTGTACCAACACTTCATATATATGTCTATTATTAGTGTGTACTAACACTTCATATAAATGTCTATTATTAGTGTGTACTAACACTTCATATATATGTCTATATTGTTAGTGTGTACTAACACTTCATATATATGTCTATTGTTAGTGTGTACTAACACTTCATATATATGTCTATTATTAGTTTGTACTAACACTACATATATATGTCTATTGTTAGTTTGTACTAACACTTCATATGTATGTCTATTATTAGTTTGTACTAACACTTCATATATATGTCTATTAATAGTGTGTACCAACACTTCATATATATGTCTATTGTTAGTTTGTACTAACACTTCATATATATGTCTATTGTTAGTTTGTACTAACACTTCATATGTATGTCTATTATTAGTTTGTACTAACACTTCATATATATGTCTATTAATAGTTTGTACCAACACTTCATATATATGTCTATTATTAGTTTGTAATAACACTTCATATGTATGTCTATCATTAGTTTGTACTAACACTTCATATATATGTCTATTATTAGTTTGTACCAACACTTCATATATATTTCTATTATTAGTTTGTACTAACACTTCATATAAATGTATATTATTAGTGTGTACTAACACTTCATATATATGTCTATTGTTAGTTTGTACTAACACTTCATATATATGTCTATTATTAGTTTGTTCTAACACTTCATATATATGTCTATTGTTAGTTTGTACTAACACTTCATATATATGTCTATTATAAGTGTGTACTAACACTTCATATATATGTCTATTATTAGTTTGAACTAACACTTCATATATATGTCTATTAATAGTTTGTACTAACACTTCATTTATATGTCTATTGTTAGCTTGTACTAACGCTTCATATATATGTCTATTGTTAGTTTGTACTAACACTTCATATATATGTCTATTATTATGTGTACTAACACTTCATATATATGTCTAATATTAGTTTGTACTAACACTTCATTATATGTCTATTGTTAGTTTGTACTAACACTTCATTATATGTCTATTATTAGTTTGTACTAACACTTCATATAAATATCTATTATTAGTTTGTACTCACACTTCATATATATGTCTATTAGTAATTTGTACTAACACTTCATATATATGTCTATTATTAGTGTGTTACTAACACTTCATATAAATGTCTATTATTAGTGTGTACTAACACTTCATATATATGTCTATTTTAGTGTGTACTAACACTTCATATATATGTCTATTATTAGTTTGTACTAACACTACATATATATGTCTATTATTAGTATGTGTAAACACTTCATATATATGTCTATTATTAGTTTGTACTAGACTTCATATAATGTCTATTATTAGTGTATACTAACACTTCATATATATGTCTATTTTATTTGTGTACTAACACTTCATATATATGTCTATTATTAGTTTGTACTAACACTTCATATTATGTCTATTATTAGTAAATTGTCTATTATTAGTTTGTACGAACACTTCATATATATGTCTATTATTAGTTTGTACTAACACTTCATATATATGTCTATTATTAGTTTGTACTAACACTTCATTTATATGTCTATTATTAAAGACCGTTTAGTTTTTCTTAGGTTGCTGACTTCTTGGCGTGAATCCCAAAGTCTTTTGATAAAACTTCAACTAGAAAGGCCAATGATTCAATGAAACTTAAACACCTAATACAGTCTCACTGCATGACAAAATATCTTTTGAGATATCCAAAAGATGACTAAAAGGCTAATTTTGACTACATTTTAATGACTTTTTAATACATTTTTTTAAAATACAAAAGATCTAAAATGTCATCTTTTTGTATACCTTTTTTATTTCAAAAGATAGTCGAAATGGCACACTTTTATTTTTACAAAAGGTGTTTAGAAGTCGATCTTTAAATAGCTAAAATGTGTTGGAAAGGTGAAAGACAAAATATAACCTTTTATATGTAAAATATAATCTTTTTTTTTTCAAAAGATAACAAAAGTTCATTTACCAGAAGAAAAAAAGATGACAAAAGGTTTGATACAGATGCTATTTCATAGAATAAAAGGCCATAGTCCTTTGATATTTTGATCCCAAAAGGTATTCTTTTGTGTAAATATATAGTGACAAAAGATGTAGGAAAGATTACTTGGTGTGATCCAAAATATTGTAAAAAAAAGATACAAAAAGTCCATATACGAATGTAGAACATTAACAATAATGTTTTAGCTTGTATGTATCTTATCTTCCAAACTGTACTTATGCATTTTAACTAACCAGAAGGCTTGTGAGGTTTCTGTATTTCATTCCATGTCAGTTATATATATACATACGTTATAGTGATAGTAATCATTTGAATAGAGGTCGTTGTCTCTCTATATATATAGCTAGCTGTCATTTGCTCAACATTGCCGATATATTAACACATAAATAGGAAATCAGGAATTAAATAACAAACAATTTCTCTGAAAAAAGTTGTACAAACAAAGGAAACAACCAACAAGGCATGGTCCACATAGACTACAGTATTTGGTGTAAGATCAAAATCATGGGTACCTTTAATTTTTTGTTTGTACCAAATACAAACCTCCCCTTTTACATATATATATATCCAGATTATTTGTCATAGAAGTAAAAACACACAATAAAAAAAACAGCAATCCATGGCCACTATCAAAAAGAACACGGAAATTAAAGAATGCAAATGATTTGCAACGAAGGGTCAACGTGTGCTCCTAACTTAATAAAGCTAGCAGATGTAAGCAGTTAAAGCTGTTTGTTGAATGTTGATATCTTACGAGTTTTACAGGGGTGTACAGAAATTAAAAAAAAACAACATTGCAAGGAAAAGTTGTTATGTTCATTTCACCAAGGATTACTATCTTACAATGTTTTATCTATATTCAACCCTCTGTGTTTACGATAACTATAAGTAATTATACTAAAAACTTAAAATTGCTGATATACAGGGTAATTGTCTCATGGAAATTAATACCACATCTCGTTCAATAGTTGAAAATATATATATCAAAGAATTAAACAACTATAAATGCATATGTGTGCTCAACTTTGTATTTATTTGAAACTACATGTATCATATTCTAACTGGGTTCTCTTTTTTAGATGCTGAACCAATAGTTCTTTTTGTTTAAAGTCTTCTGCTTTTTGTGGAGCAAATGTCTAGAAATTTGCTATCTAATATTCTTTTATATTCTGCAAATTTCTCAGACTGCCAGGATGGTTGATACGTAATAAATCCATCTGCACATTCCTCACCTGATGACATATATTTGTTTTCTAAAGAAGGTCTTATCTTTGCTTTCTTAGCAGCGCCTATCTCCATCTTCTCTAGAGCAGTAATCATGCGCTTGGCTTTCTAAAAAAAGTAAAAAAAATCATTAAAATTTATTTTACAGAATGAGATCTCCAAATCATTTGTATGGTTCAAATAGCTTTGAGCTACACAGGCAAAATTTGCTCACATGAATTTCACATCAATCTCACGTGAGATTCACCTCAATCGAGCTTATACATGAAACTCACGTGAAAATTTTCATGTGAATTGAGATTCACATGATTCTGATGTGAAATTTTTCACATGAATTTCACGTGAAATTTACAACAAAAAAATTTGATATTTTTCATGATTTTATTTAAATTTGAAAATTAATATGTTATTTGAATTACTCTATTTTAAAAATTCATGTGAATTTCACATGAAAAATTTTACGTGATTTTCATGTAAAATTCACATGAGTTTCACATGAGAATCACGTGAAACTCACAAACATTGTATTCACGTGAGTTTCACGTATAAGCTCGTTTGAGGTGAAATTGATGTGAATTTCACGTGAGATTCACATGAAATTAAATTCACGTGAAATTGATGTGAGTGAACTTTGCCTGTGTAAAGATACTTTTTTCGTCCTGAATGTGTGCTATAATTATATCCCCCAGTAAGTGAAATCTTCTTCATTAAAACATTTCCATTAAAATCGTATTACCTTTTGGTAAAGTTTAAATGAAATCTGTGTACATTGTACCATAACTGTTTAATTTGAAATTGAAGGTGTTATGTTTACAAGACATATTAACAGACAGACAGGTATACCCAAAATGTAATAAATTTCGTTTTGACCAGTATACCATATATTGCATCACTCTCGCGGATAAAATTTCGTTGATTTTTTTATACAGAACATGTCATTTCATAACTTTTTGAAATTAAACTAATAAGACTGTACTTGAAGATACAAAGTTAGTTTTAAAATTAAGAAATATATGTTTTCTACCACATAGTCAAATTAACACATTCAATACCATATGGAAATATCATCAATAATTGTTGAATAATTTTTTGTTCGAAACTAAAAACTATTATCAAAACCAAAGGTATACAGAACAGAACATGTTTGTTAAATTAACTCTCTATTGACTAATGACCATTTTAGTGCATACCATACAGTGTGCATGAACATTTACTGTCCTATAATGCAGTAACTATTTGATTATATAATGAGTGATTAATTTACTCCACATTTTTAAGAAAAAAGGGGGAATATTATCTATGTCCTTTTAAACATACTTCTTTCTTCCTTTCATACGATGATCTTTTCCTTTTCTCTGTCTCAAGCTTGTCTTTATGGATGGCAGTGTTTTCCTGCTTCTTTGTAAGGAAGTATCTGTTGAGAGCATCTGAAATAAATCAAATAATCTAGATCTATATTTTTTTATTTAAAACATAAGTTCTTTGTACATCCCATCATAGAATATCAATATATTGCATACTTTATAATAAAAGTGTTTGCATCAGGTCGATACAAGGATATATCGACATACACGATAAAAGAAGTATATTGACTGAGGTCGAAGTCCTAGGTCGATATATACTTCTTTGGGTCGATATATCCTGTCTATAATTGTTATATTATTAATTTTCAACCTTGTTCCAAGATCATCAGTATGATAAATTAGATCATTTAATTTGTTGGAACTTAATAGATATCATATTGTCTCCTGGACAATAACACCCTGTTGTCTGCTCTATGGTCGGGTTGTTGTCGCTTTTACACATTCTCTATTTCCATTCTCAATTTTATATTAGTTGTTTTTACATTTATTTTTTTATGTTTTGTTAAAGTTTGTACATTTTTTTAATTTGAAGATTTTTTTCTTCAAATAATCTTCAAATAATCGAGCATAGATATAATTTTTTTAAAATAATATCATAAAATTCATTTAATACATGACGTCATGGGGGTTATTTACCATGTTAAAGGGGCACAAGCTACGAGATATCTAGAAAATTAAATATGTTATTTGTTTTGCTCAATTATTAATGAAATGCAAAAAGTGAAATAATAATTCGCTTTTAGCAGCCAGTATGGTTAAATTTTGACAGAATATGCTAAAAAAAAAACATTGATTATGAATGATTCACTTGCAAGTAAATAATTCGACATCATTGAATCCGTATGCATGTGAACTTCAATTTAAATAGATTTTAATATATACTCACGATTAAGGACAGTTGGGTTATTATATGTCGGATTCCAACCTTTCATACAATTTTTGATGTGAGATGTCATACCATCATTTACAGCCTCACACACTCTAAAAACAAACGCGATATTAAACACAAGTTGTTGTTAGTTTGAAACAAAGCTTTAAAGATGCATGTACACTGTATAAAACTTGTTGAAGAGAACATTAAAATGATGTGATTAAGGTATCAATCATACGCATTACAGTATAACAGATATATAATTTACTGTTTCGAAAAGTATAATACACTTTAATAAGGATTACTTGAATTCAAGTATAGCTCAGTATTTCCAAGTACATGAGAAAATTATGAATACCAAAAATTTTCATAATCAGAATATATTTTTAGAAAAAATCATACCCCCCCCCCCCCTTTGAAGTTAAATGGTCATTCCCTTACAATCAAGTAATAGCTTTGCTTATTGTTCAAGACCATACAGTGAGTTAAAACTTCTTTAATTTCATCATGTTTTATCCCACTGGGTAATTATCCCATACCCAATTTTTATAGTTATACTCCATGTAGTATATGAAAGTATAAATAAAATGCTGTAATACCTTTTACCATCATCAAAGATCCATGTCAAGCCTTTGTCTTTTCCATCCTTAAAACCTTGTCGCACAGCATTCTGCAAAAATATCAAAGGTGATAATTAAAAGTAATGAGACCGAAAATGCTAAATAATCACACACACATATATATATATAGGTTTGGTAAATTGCATATTTTATCATATGTACATAAAAGCAAGTTGAAAATGCTGTTTAAAAATTATTATGGAACCTTTTAGCAATAAAAAGCAATTATTTGTGAAATTTAGCATGATGTCATATGCTGTAGTCATGGTAGTGTTTAACTGATATTTTGGAACTTTATAATTCTTTTGGCATTTTCATAATCGTCCTCAGTTAAAATATACCTTAACAGCAGGAGGTACAATAACTTTTTGGTCAACCTTCTGGGATACTTCTACAGTTTTCCTTTCTTTTAATCTTGTCAAAATTTCATTCTGTCTTTCGTAAATCATTATGAGTAAATCTCTTGTACCTGCAATGTTCAACAAAATAAGTTTCAATTATTACATATTTCACAAAAATAATTATTTGCAGGTTCTTTAATATATCAAATAAACAATTCAAGTGTGCATGTCTGTGTCTGTGTTCTCTTTTACACTTTTGTTTTCTTGATATACTTTCCCTACTGTTATTATATATAGTTTTACATATAAATATCACAGGTGTGAGATATCATCAATCATCACAGAGTGGCCATGCTCTATGTCAGTTGATTCTTCAGTGATTCTTGATTTTGAAAGTCGATAGATATATGAATTTCACTAGGATAAATCTATGCTGCTTTTGAACTATATTTATGGATGTATTTACATTTAGTTATGTGTGTTCACTGTGGAAACTTATCAAACAGATTTGTCTTACTCATAGAATGTACGTCTGGGGTTGTTGTAGTCTCATCTTGCAGTTGAGAACATTGGTGCAGAGGTGTACTGGTGTTAGCTCTACTGTTGCTTGGGTTGATAGGTGTCCCAGAGTTCCTATTAAAATTAGGTGTTCTTTGATCTGTTCTATTTGAAATAGCTATTGGCGTTCTTATTTCAGCCGGGACTGGTGAAACTGAGATGTTTCTAGCATCTAAATGGTAAAAAAACACTTGTTATATATAGTATAAAAATATCAAAACATTCAAACTTGAGTATAAAGATTCACTGACCAGGAAAAACATAATCTTATACATTGCTGTAAGGGAAAAGAGTTATATTGTACTTCAAAAGGCATCTATATATATGTTTGATTATTATGGACAAGAAAAGGTGTCCTTAAAGGATCTTATTTGTAATCTCGGACTCCCTCCTGTGTAAGGTTTTAAAGAATGTTAGCCATTCAACTTAACAGGGACTTCAGACATAAGGTCCCAAACTGGAGATTCTTCCTTAACATGCATAGAAAAAATATATGTTGATCAATAGATTTAGCTCAAATTCCTGATCTTATTGACATATTTTAAACAAACTGATTATATTATTTAATGTAGAAATAATGTTACCGGCATCATGGCCAAGTATAATTTACGTAAATAATGTAAAATTGACAAGATAAAATTATATTCTGTTAATTCAAACTAAGAAGGCATATAAAGGAAAACACAAGACATGCACTTATATTTAATTCCCTATTATATTTTTTTAGGGGAAAACTGTGTGGTTGTTTTTTTTGGGGGAGGTAGGGGGGGGGGGGGGGGTATCTGAGTTTTTTCCAAAGTAATTTTATCAAGTATAATAATAACAATTAAAAAATATGACAATATTTTTTTAATTGATATTATTATCTTTATTCTATGAAGTATACAAATCCTTGCATTTTATTTCTTCTAAAATAAATCATATGATAATATATGACTATACAAAATTTTCCTTGATTTATAAAACTTTTTAACTTCCCTTCTGAAAGTAATTTATTTGGGGTAAACAATAACTAAATTGTTATTAAAAGTATCAAAATCATTTAATGAGTTTTAAAAATGTGTTTCTTCCACAAAAGATTTAACGGATTTGATCATATTTTTACGAAGGCTTGTATCCATGTTTTCTTAACTGGTCTTTTGTTTTTTGATTAAACTGTTTGATTATCTCCCGTTTCATGTTCAAAAATGGCGGACTATTTCAGTATTTCATTTTCCTGGAATTATATTTGGCCGCTTTAGATTTGGATAAAGATTTATTTAGAATAATACCTGTTGACTTGAATCACTTTCATCGTCAGAATCTACACGAGATGTTTGGTGGATATCAGAGTCGTCGGCGTCTAGATGACGAACAAGTTCATCGGCAGTCAATCTCAATCTTTTTATACTTGAAGACCTTGAGCTGGTTGTATGAATTTCGTCGTCAGAGATGTCCGATACTTCACTAGACATGATAATACTACGAAAATGGAACGTTTAGATTAGTTATAGACTATAGTTAGAATACTTCGACTTGAAGATTGAATGGCGATGTTCTCGTTGACCGATGCCTTTCTTTGAAAAAAAAAAGCGCGGAGACTGAGAAAAGATAAGAAAATACAGCTGCCGATTGAATGTAAGTTGCTGATGTACTTATATGGAATCCAGCACATGCTCAAAGACAAAGCGGATTGGTTATTTCCGCGTGTAACACTGTGTAATAGAAGACATGGCATGCTGAACTATGCAGGAAGATTTTGAACATGTATGTATAAATTGTATTTATATTTGTAAGGTTCATTTAATAGTTTTTCCCCCAGTAAGTATTTATGTAGTAGCATCATGGTAAACTGTTATGTAAAGAGATCCAAAAGTATTTTTTGTATAGATTGTCATGATTGTTGTGATGGCACTGTGATGCTATAGCTACAATGTATTACATGTATTTGTGTTTCTGAATTTTAATTTTAAAGAATATTTATTTTAAAATATTTTGTACTAGTTATAGGATGCTTAGTAAACTGTTGCGGGAAGATTCATTGGCATGGCGGATCTTGCATGTCCAGCCATTAATGATTTTTAAAGAGGGTTCCATCATATTTCCCCATTCAAATGCATTAATTGTTAAAAAAAAAGGGGGGATTCGACCCCCTCCCAAGGCCCCCTGGATCTGCCACTGCTTTGATTTAATGCAAAAAGGCAAAGCCAAAGCAATGACACAGTTTGAATTTTAGACAAGTTGAGAAGATGATTAATAAATTTATACTTTTTATAGTAGTTCCAAAATTTAAAATAGTTTTTGTTTTAAAAAACCATTTCAACATGTTAAGCATAATAGTTGCAATAGACGTATTTACACTTGTATGCAAATTTGTCCGCCATTACTTAAATCACACAGGTTCCTGTAAACTTTGACATCATAATTTAGAATATTTGACGTTACAATTTAAAAGTGATTGTTGCTTGACGTCAAAAGGTGATTCGGAGTCGATTTTAGGTCATTCGGAGGCAAGATACAGCTAAATACCAAAAGTGCAAATACGTTTATGACTAACGTTATGTATAATTTACCATTTGAATGCACTACTGACATATATATATAGTTGTCTTTTGTTGGCAGTTTGACAACACATTTTTTTAACTATAAAGCTAAAAAATTTAACTATCAACCTACAATACTGAAAACTTAGATAATAATTAGTACATACATGTAGTCAAGGGTATACATGGTATAACTCTATATATTTCCTCTAAAAACCCTATAGGGTTACCCTTGACTGTACACTGCTGTATGTTGTCAACTAATATGTACAATTATATATATAATAAATGTGTTTGACCAAATGAATTTTTGTATGACATCTAAGTAACCTTTCCTTTGCCATAAGTCGTCTGGTTTTAGTATATACAATGTACATGTACATGTATGTTGAAATGATTGAATTTATTATTTTTATGAACCTTCAGAAAATTTGTCTGTTTAAATTCATTCTTATATTTGTACGTGCATATTGATTTTAATCCATGCTGGGGTTTATGCATGCATGGAATACAAATGTACTGGCCAATGATAGATTTTATATTTATGAAATGCATTACTTTCATTTCAGAATGCTTGGAAGAATAGTAGTTATTGAAAGAAGTGGTATTGACGGAGCCAAGTTTCCTTTAACTGTTAGAAACTGTTTGTTTGGAAGGTAGGTGAGAATACATTTTTTTTGTGTAAAATAAATCTTTATTAAATTAATTTGTATGCCCCTTGGGCCCTGGTCATGCTGATGTACACTTTAAGCTGACAAGATCAATTAATTCAAGTATATTTATAAGTATATGATGTAAGAGAATGATAATTCCTTTCTACATTAATAAGTAGGAGCTTTAGTGAGTACTTTAGTTATCATAAAGAAAGGGATTATCATTCTCTTACAAACTTTGAATATTTTGTAAAGTGCTCAAGGCTTGAATGATCCCTTGATTGGTTTTATTCAAGAATGGTCAATGTAAATTATAAATGTTTATTATTGATGCATGACTTCATTTCATTTATGATATAAAAAAGAAGATGTGGAATGATTACCAATGAGACAACTATCAACAAAAGACCAAAATGATACAGACATTAACAACTATAGGTCAGCGCACGACCTTCAACAATAAGCAAAGCCAATACCGCATTGTCAGCTATAATAGGCCCCGATAAGACAATGTAAAACAATTCAAACGAGCAAACTAACGGCCTTATTTATGTAAAAAAATGAACGAAAAACAAATATGTAACACATAAACAAACGACAACCACTGAATTACAGGCTCCTGATATAAGTTAGTTTCAGTGATGTAAGGACTGTTTATTAATTTGGGAGCTATTACAAAAAAGTGTTATAGACATTAGGTGACAAGAGTTTAAAGTAGTTGTTTCCTGATTGTGAGTATGAAACAAAAAATCCATGAAATCTGTTAGGGTAGGCATAGAAATTATGTTAAAAGGTAGAAACAGAACTTTATTGTTTGACTTAATGATCATTCATCTTAAATTATCAAGCAATTTAAAAAAGAAAAACAAGATTGGGTTTTTTTAATTAAGGCATGTTCAACTGGGAGCATATATGAATTTCTTTATGTGAATATAAATATTTTTTATAACTTGTCATGGATAAGCATGACTTAATTACATGTAGATATATCTTTGTTTGCAGAGACAAAGATTGTGACATACTTATCCATCATATAAATGTGTCCAACAAACATTGCAGAATTTGGATCTTAGATAATGGAGAGGTAATTATTGAAACATAATTATGTTTTAATATACATGATATACCATACATGTTCTTGCGGAATATATAATGCCAAACTAGTTTTTGTCTCAATGGTATGCATGCTATTAAAGTCCAAATTAAATTGTTTAGCTGAAGTCAATTACTAGAAAAAAGTAAGATAAAAAAAAATATATAACTCTAAGGAAAATTCAAATCAGAAAGTCTCTTATCAAAAGGCAATATCAGAAGCTCAAACACAACAAAAGAATTGAAACAAATGTCGTATTCCTGACTTTGTACATAGCATCCTGTCAAAATATATCATCCCATTGATTTTTTTTTCTAGAAAAAGTTGTGTTCTGATTTTGAGATAGTGACCCCTTAAATTTGTACATGATAAATATTTAAGCATAAGACTGCAGTCTTATAATTTGAAATTTAACAAATTGGAAAGACATAAAAGAAGGAAAATAAAAAAGATATTTTGCAAATTTTTCGTCATCAGGAATGCTAGCATAATTAGGAACAATCATGTTTGATATCAAATAGATATGAATTAATACTACATATATGTACTTCCTGACAAGATGATTGGATATTTCAAAACACACATATCGGGTTAACTAATTATGATTTGATTGATTTGAGCTACATCATGTACATGTATATGAAATGAGATCTAGATTTGGTATGTATTCAAATGAAACAACTCTCCAACAGAGAACAAATAACAAAGGAAGTTCACAACTATAGGCCACTATCATTGTACACACTTCATATATATGCATGTTATATTTATATGGCACTGGACACGTCAAAACTGACTTGGTGAAAAAGATCATGATGATAAATGACATCTTTTATGTAAAAATGAGAAACTACAGAATACTGAAATTTAACCTCATTATATGAACATGTGAAAAAGAAACTATATGTCACAATGATACCAAAAAAGACCTTTAAAAAATTAAAAGGTCACCGTATGGGCTTTAATATAGAAAAAAGCTACACCACTGTGAATACATTGTACTTACACATGATATAGGGCTGACATAAAACAAAACAATCAGCTGAGAAAAAAAGACATACTGACATGTACATCAATGACCAAAATATATTCCATGTATTGATTTCAAATTTTGTGAAGGAAAGAATTATCACACTTTGAATATGTTTTCTTTTGTCTAATTTTGTAGGCAAAGATTACAAATCTCAGTACAGATTATCCTTTGAAAGTAAACAATCAAGTAATTACAAAACCTGGGAGGCTCAATCATGGAGATGTGATTACTATAGTAGATAGATCCTTTCGTTTTGAGCATTGTAAAACAGCAATATGTCATCCCTACCAGAAGTAAAAATGCAAGAAAGATTTTCCTGAAATCACAGTAAGCCATACAAACTACCAAACTAGCCAGCACTTTTTTTTCTCATTTGATACACATATATAGTATGACCCTCTCTCCTTTAAATTTGTATGCCCCTGCTGAAGCGGAGAAGACAGGAGGTTTACCCTTGTCCATCTGTACGTTATGCCCCTTTATAAATGAAACTTACAAAATTTTTCTCAATTTGCCTCAACCAAATGTTATCAAACTTATACAAAATGATTATTATCACAAAACACAGATCAAGATTGAATTTTGGCAGCGTCACTTTAATCGTTTTAGAGTAATGCCCTTTTATAAAAAGGAAAATTGCAAAAAATTTAGTTTCCGTACTCTTTTATCTTTTTTTTCGCAATCAAATATCATCAAACTTATACACAATTCTTATTTTCACAAAATACAGATCTTATTTTGGTGGCGTTCACTTTAAATGTTCTTGAGGTTTGCCCCTTTATAATGTTGTATGCTTAGCAGCAAGCTGGGGCTTTTGTGTCCATGGGGACACTTTCTCGACTTTTTTTATTAAGTCATGCAAAACAAAGTAGAGATATACATGATATACATGTATGTCTGTTCATATGAATATGGTTTTTAATATTATTTTTGATGAATAACTTTTAATTTTCATATATTGAGTTTTATGCATTGTGAAGCACTTAGAGTAAATGTTTATATAGATAAGGGCTATATAAGCACTGTAAATAATAATTATAAAATTATATAAGGAGTAAAGTTTTGTAAAGATAGTTTCTAACATGTCTAAGAGAGACATTTAAACTCTACATATAAAAGTTATATACACAGGTTCATTTATCATTGTAAACACAAATCAAGTATTGCTTTTATTTGGTAATAATGATATTAAACCATATGAAGATGTTATATGTAAACTCCAGCTTCCTCCACCAATAAAAACTGTGCCATGTAATAGAACAAAAGCCAATCATTATAAATTTCACAGGATAAGTACATGTGTATATACATATAGTAGTAAATTAATGTGTTTAATTTTTTCGCATATTAATAACAGTGGAAGGACAGAAATGTCAGACACGTGTTCAAGTTATTTTTAGTATTTTGCTATTAAGTTGGCAAATAACATATATTATCATATTACCATTTCTTTTGTTTCTTTCTAGGTAATAGCACTATTTATATTTTTCTTCAATTTTTCTTTTCAAAGGAGCATTCAAAGATAAGTAAAGAAAAGGTTAAAGCAAAAAGTAGAAAGCGACGCATAGCAAAAAAGCAAAGGTAGACTTAGTATGTTTTTATTTTTTTTCTAGACATAAACATGATTAACAGACTTATAAGACACTTTCTTCAGCATTCTATTTATATCCTTTTAAAAATCAGAGGGGAATCAGGAATATTTCACATTGTCACCCAAATCAACTAGACATGACCTTGTGATCTTATACAAATTAAAAAACTCAAATTACAATAGACGACTCCAAAAAAGACCACCATAACTAAATATTTTTATAAGACTGCAATATTTTGTTCGTTTCATATAATGCTATGATGATGTTGTCGCTATCTTCCGAAGACAAATTTTGGTTTCCAGACAATAACTTTAATAGTTTAATCTGTATGAATCTCTGTGCCATTTTTCGAGAAAGTTCTGCTAGTTATTGATATTATTTGATTTATCCTCTTTGTGACTCATTGTATGCCATGCTGTTTTGAATAAAAAATGTAATAAGTCCATGCTGAACCCATTAGGAAATGCCAAAATTTAAACAATTTGATTTTCTTGCAAGAAAAAAGGAGCGTCATGGTATTTGCTGGAGCAGCCCTGACATGTAGTGGCATTTAGATCATTTTGGTTTTTTGTTTCACTTCAGGTATAAAGAAACATGTGCACAAAACAAGCTACAACAGGAACTGGCCAACAGTATAACAGAAACAGAAATAGTCACAGAAGAAACACCTGCTCCATGTAAAATAAGGAAACAATCAAACAATTTTTATGAAGATTTGAAGAAAGATCCTCTATTTTCCAACATGGTACAATACCGGAGAGGTCACAGGCTTGCGGCTCACTTGCTTAAGAAAAATAGTGTATTGAATTTAAGTTTGCATTCACATAATTGATATTGTTGCTATATTGATAAGTCACTTGTACAATTAATTTATGTTATATATATGATTTATTTTTGTTTTAACTTAATACCAACATTTAAAAAAATATATTATTACCTGAAAGGTCTATGAATAATTTAAATAAATTTTCATCGATTAGATTGAATGTTAATTTACTACTTTGGGATTTAAAAGGCTATCAAATGCTCTAGCTTAAAATTCTTATTTTCAATTACTTGGTTGGTTTATTGGTGTATGATCTACTTAGGAGAAAGTGTGCACATGGACTGTGAAACTGCAACTCCCTGGGAGAAAGCGTGCACACCAAGCTGTAAAGCCGCTACTTCTTTTGAGAAAGCATATACCCAAAGCTGTGAAGCCACTACTCCTAGTTCAACAGTTATCTTATCACCAACAAATCTGAGCAAGCTATTTTGGTCACTTTTCAAGTATATATATAGAATAGTATCAAATGCAAAACGACCTAGGAAGGCATGTCCAAAATGTAATGCTGTCTTTTCTGACAGACATGCTCGTAGGCATTTATTAGAATGCAATGTAAGATTCTGTGATATAAATGCTTTGACTGATGATGCCACAAATACAGAAAATACTAGTATTCAGTGTTTAAATCCAAATGACATAAGTGATGAAGAAGTAGAGTTTGATTTAGGTCAAATAAGGAATTGGAATGATGTTTTATCAAAATCTTATAATAATTTAGAAATAGAACATGTAGAAGATATTGAAGCATATTTTGATGCAAATTCAGACAATGATGATTTTTCAGACTTATCTAACCATAATTCCGAGAGTGATATTTGCTCAGAAGAAAAGCATAATAAAGAATCAGAATTTGATTTAAAAATAAAACAGCAAACATATTGGTTTTGTAAAGTTTTAGTTTTATGGCAATGTATTCATTATATTTCTGATGCTGCTGTAACCTTACTGTTGAAAATTTTATCTGCATTCTTTAAACTGTTATCTACAAATTCAGAAGTATTTTCTAAGATTGAAAGTAGTTTTCCATGAAATATGTACCAGTTATCAAAACTTTTACAAAGTAATATGTTGGATTTTAAGCAATATGTTGTTTGTACTAGATGTTATTCTTTGTATGACTTTGATGATTGTTTTCATGTAGCTGAAGGTTTACGTTTTTCAAATACATGCTCATATGTAGAGTTTCCTAACCACCGCCTTCCACATCTTAGAAAAAGATGCAATGAACCCCTCCTGAAGGAAATTAATAATAGTTCTTCCAAAATTCTTGTTCCATACAAGATTTATTGTTATAAATCAATTAAATCAAGCTTAAGTTTCTTTGTTAAGAGAAATAATTTTGAAGATTTATGTGAACAATGGCGCACAAGAGAAAAAAAGAAGGTATCATGTATGATATCTATGATTGTAGAATATGGCATGAATTTAATGGCATTTAGCATGATTTTTTTACCAATGAGGGAAATTATGGTTGTGTTTTAAATGTAGACTGGTTTCAACCATATGAACACTCTATTCAGTTGGTACCATATACTTAGCTTTTTGTAACCTTCCTAGAATTAACAGATTTAGGAGGGAAAATATGTTACTTATTGGAGTTATACCTGATACGAGGGTTGAACCAAAGACTAATACATTTTTAAAACCTCTTGTTGAGGAGCTTAGATTGCTTGGTGTGAAGGTTTTTTCATGTATTCATACAAATCGCCTACTATACTAAAATGTGTTAAACTTGCTCTGATATGTGTTGGTTGTGATATACAAAACCAATAAAAAGAACATTGAAGTACAGTTAATGAAAAGATTTTTGAAAGAGTCTTTGGTCAGGGAAGAGGATATGAATATTGACAAACATTTTCAAACAGTATTTAATGACTTGTCAAATACAACAAGCGAGAGAGGTACATTGGGTGTAATATCTGCTCAAATGATACCAAGTATTCTTGAATTATCCTCTCAATATACATCCATTACTGAGGGACGTTATGATGTAGCCACTAATATTTTTGCATCAAAATTTAAGGAGGATATTTTAAATGATAATGTGATAAAATGGCTTAATCGATTGTACTCAACATTATATCACCATGATGAGTTCACTGTGTGTACATCTGTTAAAGTATGCAAAGAATTATATGTTAATGGTAGTTTAATAGGATCTAAGACAAGTAGAAGACATATATCATCATATGTTTTGGCGTTTTGGTGTAATGAAGAAGGAGCTATTGATACTGATTGTACTGATTTGACACCTCACCCAGGACAAATTGTAAAAATTTATATGCATTCTATTATTGTTGATGGATTTGCACATTCCCCTTATTTAGCCAAAGTTAATTGGTTCCAACAACTACCAGACAATGTAAGACACTGTTATGGTAAACCAATAGAAGTGTGGTCATCAGATTTATATGTAAGAGATGGACCTGCAATGTTCATTCCTATCCAGAGGATCAAGTGTCGATTTGTACATGCAAAAATAAAAGTTGGACACAGAAATGTAATTGTAGTTTCTCCAAGGGAACGTTTTATTTTGTAGACCCTTTTTTCAAGAAACTTATCCTTTCTCATTGTCTAATTTTCATGTATAATGTTTCAATGAAAGAAATGAGTTTTTGAGTGCTTAATTTTAAAGTATTATTAGTACTTATAATATTATCAGAGAAAAAAGCATAAAAAGGTATTAAATATGTAGTCAAATGAGTTATGTTAAAATATACTTTTGAACTTCTTTGGTCTTAGGAAATTGTTGTTTGTGCTGTATTTAGATCCCTCTACCAAGAAAATTATTTTGCATGCACAGGTGTAAAAGTTGTTTTCAATTTAGATTTGTATATATAATTTTGTTGAATCAAGTAGATTTTATCAAGACAATGAGAATCTAGGATATTTGTTTTACATGTTGCAAAAATGTAATAGCACATTTGCTGTACATTATTATATTTTTGCTGTACATTATTGTATTTAAATTTAATAAATGTAATTAATATTGTTGCTTGTTATTTCTTTTGAAGATCTAGTTGGTTTATTTAACACTTTACACAATAAAAAGGACACCATAAATTTTGTTAAGCAAGCTGTATAAAACTAAGTAGAATATCTGATATGAAGGGTTTGATTCAATTAATTTTGTGGTCTTTAATACCAATATGTTCTTAATATGCAAACTTTTTTTAGACCTAATAAATTTATAGTACATTATACAATGTGTTGGTTTTTTATATCATTCAGTTGGTTTCATTTATAAGATCTATGTTAAAAATCATCGAAGATGCTATTAAAGCTGAACAGTGAGATGTTGAAATTAATGATATTAGCCCAATTGCTATCGCTGAATTGGAATATAATTGATCAGGCCGTTAGTTTTTTTCTATTTGAAATTTTTTCACATGTTGTCATGCCATCTCAATTAACGGCTTGCTTTGGGTTTTGCTCTTTATTGAAGGCCATGCAGTGTTGTATAATTATACCATCATAGAATTCCATTGTTAGTGCGATGTCACATGCTCTCCAAAGTTTATATCAAATACACGGTACACAAGTTTTGGTAATTGACGTTTCCTGATATAAGACATCGTATGTTACATTGGAGATACCCGAAGTAAATGATTTTTACTTTTTTTTTTCTTAAGTAACAAATAGCTATAGTTAGTAAGATATAAATACACACACAGTACATCAGTGACCTAATATGGTTAAACTATTAACAAAATGTTCTTAATAACCTGTTGTTAACTTTTCAGTATGAACGAAATGTCACGGATGACTTGTATTTCACCTTTTAGTGCGACCAAAATGTCCTCTTGATATGTCGTTCATCTTTCCATACGGACAAAATGATTATCTGTCATAAACCTTTACATAAGAACAAAATGTCACATATGGTCTGTCGTCAACCTTTCAATATGAACAAAATATCACAGATGATATGTGGTCCACCTTTCAAAAGGAACAAAATGTCACAAATCATCTTCTGTTCACCTTTTTTTTAAAACAAAAGGTTGAAGGTTGCCTTTCCTATGACAAAAGGTAACACAATATGATCTTGGGATACGGATTATCTTTTAATAATATTTTGTGCTGTACAAAATTTGACCAAAAGATGACTTTTCATGCAGTGTCTATACCATGTATATGGAATGAAATTATGTTTAGGTCTTCTTCATAATAATTTGAAAAAAAATTAAAAACCAATTCTTCAGAGAACAATTGAAGGTCTTTCCACCTCGATAATAAGAATGAAATTTAAAAATTTAGAAAATGTCACTCCTTGTTGATGTAATTTAGTTCTTTGAATTGATATAAAAAAAATAAGATTAATAGGTATATGCAGAAGACTTAATTGTTTTAGTATGAACAGAAGATAATTTTTACAAGGTCAAAATCTAGAACGTCAAATTGACTTTTGACCTTGACCTAAATTTCAAGGTCATAGGTCAGTGATCTCAAATCAAAAGACCCCAGGTCAATCATTTGTTTGGTTGTGGAGAAATACTGATTTCAAATACATAAGGGGAGAAAACTCCTACAAGGGTTAACCAAAACACTTCGACTGAAATAGGTTGAAGTTGCGCCTTTTTGTAAACAGTAATTTGGCAAACAAATCATATCATTAACTGTAACAGTTTCGTTTAAATAACGATAACAAGCAAAATTCAAAATTTATAACATGACTTTGACCTTCGATCTTGATCTCAATTTCAAGGTCATAGGTCAGTCAACACAAAACGGAAGACCGGAGGTCAATCACTTGTATGGTTGTGGAGAAATACTGATTTGAAATACATAAGGGGAGAAAACTCCTATAAGCATGATAAGGGTTAACCAAAACACTTTGGCTGAAACAGGTTGATGTTGCGCCTTATTGTAAACAGTTTTTTGGCAAACACATCATATCATTTACTGTCACAGTTTCTGTGGAATAACGATAACAAGCAAAATTCAAAATTTAGAACATTACCTTGACCTTTGACCTTGACCTCAATTTTCTTCAAATGGACCAAGGATTTCATATCAAAAGACTGTAGGCCTCTACGTCTTATAACGTATGAATTTATCCAACAAATCGCCTATCTTAAATTTTCAAAGGGAAATAACTCCATAAGATGTCTTCCGATCACTCAAGTCAAAATACACCAACTTCTTCTCAAGAGTAGACGAACAATTTGGTGGAAACAGTTTGCTAAAATCTTTGACAGTTTTAGAGATATAGCGATAACAAGAAAAAAGGGACGCGGAGAGATAACTCCTATAGGAATAAGTGTTCTATCACACAGGGTGAGTTTTGAAACCTCCATCACTGTACAACATCATTGACCAAAAAATCCATTCGATATGTTGTAAGACAAAAAAGCATCTCAGACGGCAGAAAAAAATAATAATCAGAAGAAAAACAAAAGTTCTTTCCACGAAAAGTGGGAAAGACCTAATAAGTTTTGAGATTTGTATATAACGGAATAACAGGATTCAGAAGGAGCCCAAAACAACCTTTTATAAATTGCAGTTACAGTTTCCTATGAATTCATTTAACAGCAAAGCTTTTTTTTCTAAAAGTCCTTCATTTTTTCTTAAATTTGCTATATCATTAGTTTATAAAAGGTCCTTTATGGTTTTGAAAATCTCCTTAGAGTACAGGTATTTCATAGCTTTGAATCAAATTATAATTTCATTTTTGAACTATAACTTAATTTGCTGGTCAATTGTGAGTAATTGTAATGACAATATTAACAAAAAACAAAATGAATTCAACGTTTTTGACATTTTGTCTTTAAAATAAAAAAAAATCATTATCATAGTATAACGACGTCTTAGCTATCCTTGATCCTACTAGAAATTTACTATAAATTCAGAATCATTCTGGAATGCTTATTTGTACTGGATTTTAATTACTTAAAGTATAAATCGGATTTCTACTTAGTAGATATTGAAATTCAAATGTGTACTAGAAGGATTTTGAATCCTACTGAATTCCAATTTAAACTGTAAACATATATTTAGGATTACATAAAGTCAACGCATAAATTTTCTTGTTTTCTAACTCATGAAATGCTGGTTATATTAATCAATGATCCGAGAACACTGACAATTTTGAATAACAGTGTATATTGACATTGCATTTTCGCAATTTCTATTAAATCTGGAGAACTTTGATTATCTGAGATACGAATATATAATATAATTGAAACAAGAAGCGGAAATGCCATAATTGTTCAACCCTTTGCAGTCGAAAAGAGACTGCTTATATACCAAAGTTGATATGAAAAAAAGAGGAAAAGACAATAAGAGTTTTCAAAGCAATTAAATAGAATCAATAACTAAGAACAAACTTACCCAAATGTTAGTTCCCCAAACAGTTTTCCTATTTCTCCC
Source organism: Mytilus edulis (assembly GCA_019925275.1). Classification (NCBI taxonomy): domain Eukaryota; kingdom Metazoa; phylum Mollusca; class Bivalvia; order Mytilida; family Mytilidae; genus Mytilus; species Mytilus edulis. The sequence continues at coordinate 119,862,893 of CM034361.1, forward strand.
TCTGCTACTGTCTTTTTGGCATATTTGACTGATGGCATAATAGGAATCTTCATTTCTTCTATTTGATCGACTTGTGACTTTATTTGTTTTAGCTTTTGTAACAACTTCGTAGTATCTTTTATCCCCTGGGTGTCTTGATAAAATTTCTGCTGCTCCTTTGCCTTATCCAAAGCTGTTTTTAACTCATTGCCAACAGACTGTAAGGTTTGAACATTTCTTCTATCTTTCTCCTTTACAGTTTTAATAAGACCTTCGACTTTCTTATCAATCATCTCTTTCAAGTGTCTGCCCTCTTCTTTTATAGCCTGGATAACTTTCTGTACATCAGCTTGATATGTATGGGTACCTTGGTTAATATATGTTATCTCTGACTGCAGGTTTCTCATCTTCTTATCGATTAGCATTTTGACCTCAGCTTTGATTCCTTCAGTTGATTCCTTGATTTCAGCAAAATCATGAGATTTGTGTTTTTTGATAGCACATATCTTACAGACTGGCGTACTACATTCCAGGCAATAATATATAAAGTTTTCATCATGTTCTTTACAATATAGTTTAACTTCCGGGTTTATATTTGGACCACTCAGAAATGTGTGATTTTTGGTCATCTTTGTCCGTAAATGTGATACTTTACATCCATCACAAAACAGCTGGTCACACTGTTCGCAGTAGTTATGTCCAGGACTAGACATACATATCTCACACGTTTTGGACGCAGCCTGTGCCATCTCAGTTTGCTTGCGTTAATTTATCTATTGCATAAAATGAAAATTCATTTAAAAATATCATTAAACTCCAAATTCAAGTGATGTATATATCGTTTGTTAAAATAATTCTTCGATTTTGTTGTGGAATTTCACAATGGGGTTCCATGCAAATGGTACATTCCTGTCACGACATTCTAGCAACAAATGTAAAATTTGTATTACACTTATGGCTAATCTGATGTCAATAGAAACATATATTTACATACTATAAATTGCTGAATTGATTTTTATTTTATTTATTTTATTTATTTTATTTATTTTATTTATTTTATTTATTTTATTTATTTTATTTATTTTATTTATTTTATTTATCTTATAATTATTTTATGTATTCTATTTATTTTATTTATTCATCTTATTGGTTTTATTTATTTTATCTATTTCATCTATTTTATTTATTTTACTTATTCTATTCATTATTTTTTTTGGGGGGGCGGGGCACACAGAGATATCTGTATCAGAATGAAAATGTATTTTTACAGGTCTCTACAAGTTGCATAAATAAGAACCTCGCATATCAACTTTTGAATAAACAGTTGTATGATTCTTATTTCCTGAAACTATTTTTTTCTTGTGAGACAACTCTTTCCAAAGGTATTCTGAATTGCTAATATATGTGATGTACATAAATCATGGTGTTTGAATTGATTGATAATTGGTTTTTTGTGGTCTTATGTAACTAAGTATGCCGTAAAGGGGTTTTTACTATTGAAGGCAGTATGTGACCGTAAATTGTTTTCTTCTGTGTCATTTGATCTTTTGCTGGAGAGGTGCTTTATTCGGACTATTCCATCATTCCCTCTTTGTTCTATATCGTATAAGTGTGGTGATCCAATACAAGTCTTATTCTAGAAAAAAATAATACGAATTACAAATTGTTCGCACTTGATTTTAGCTAGTTCATTCAGATATGTAGCTATTATCACATTGACATGATACTGATGAGTCATCGATATTAGACGGATCTGTTTTGCAAGAATCTGATTTTAATTGACAGATATTTGACAAAATGTTATAACGGCTTCTGATAACCAAGTTTGAAAACATACTCATTTTTCTAACTTCGTTATATTAATTGATCGTCGAAAATACACATATTTATTATGAAATTTACATGCAAACAAACATACACTCAAAACACTTATTATTTATATGATAAAAAATGAGGAGAATGTATGATTAACATCAATATTTGTATGTCAAATAGAAGAACATTAAAGATTTAGATTCTAGATGATCGAAGTCAACAAATGTTGATACAGGTAATAATTAACTGATAGCAAAACTCTTAAAATTTTGGAAACTCTTAAGATTTTTATTCGTTATGATAGTCCCCCAAAATGGGTAAAAATTGATGAATCATGGGAAAATCATCAGACTTGGGCACTTTCAAATGGTCATAGCAAAAAAAGAAGTGCACAATCACATAATTTCTTTCTTCACCAATAATTCTTTTTACAGTCATATTAACATGATCTACCAATAAATCCGGTTAAAAAACTGGACCAACCCTATTATTTCAAAGAAAACTATCGGTAAATGTTACTAAACAATATAAACCTAAATAACGATGTTTCGAAAGCTTCGATAGCAGAAAGGTTTAAGGTCAATCACATTAGTCGATCAAAACGATAAAAGATAAGTGTTATAATTGTAAGTTCAGGTAGGAGTAATGTGGAGAGAAGTTTGCCATTATTATAATGTAATTCAATTTTGACTGTTTATCTAATTTTGAGTTTTTTTTATGAAACTATGATTATCGTTGCAATTGGGGAAACTTTCTTGTTAAAAGGTTGTCTTTGTTCTGTCAAAATATATAATTTTAAGAATTCCAAACGTTTATCCTTTGTTCATTCACACTATTTTTTCTATAATTACACGCTAAAATATAATCAAGAAACTCTTGTTTAGTGCAATGATTATCCTGAATCAATTGTATGTAACAATTCAATTTAAACCCTTAACCTACTATAAACATTGATCAAATCAACAGTTGATGATAGTAACTTAGATATTGACCACTACTTTGAATATATAATCGATTTTCTCGATTTAATAGAAAATAACACAATACCATTCCCAAAATAACGCCGTTCAAAGGTAAATTTATCTAGTATATAGTAAAAGTAATGGAGTAGCAACCAGTTTGTAATTTATGACTTTGATGACGTCACTTCTAGCTCTGACGTCTCTGCGCCAAAATCATTCGTGAAGTTTAATTGAATGTGAAATTATTTTAAACGTAACGTATCAATATGGAAATGCATTAGAATCGGAATAACAGTACTGTAGTCGAAAAATCTCTACCGTCATTTTTTTTTGCATTTGTGATCATTTACACAAATTGACGATGGTCAAAGCGCTTTTATTCCTAAAAATACAATAAAGTTTGTAATTCCACTTAACTGACATTGCTTCCTGTTGACTGCCTTGAAATTGTTATTTAATTTAGCTATATTATGATAGTGATAAAATGCCTTGTAAATTTCAGATTAGCATTCAAGATGAAAGGTGTGGTAGCTAGTAACTGTAGAGACATACTTTTAAAAATAAAAATCATGTTATCTAACATTGTCCTGTTGATTATTATCTTAGAAAAATTCGTCTTAATGAATTTCATGAAATTATAAAAGTGTTTAATAGTTTTACAAACTGATAGAAAAAGGTATTATAATTTTGAAATCAAGATACCTTCTAGGTTATGTGCCAAAACATTAAGGTTTTATTCTGAAAAGACTCAGAAAAGTCTTAAATTGAAAATAAAATCATAATCCTGCTGTACGCTTTTATAATTCTGTTCCAATTAACTTGTGTATATCTTTTTGTTTATCTTGTATGATTGAGTAGTGCTTCATTTGACAAGTACATACGATATTGCATTGGGGGAGGGGAGACACTGCATAAATGTTTCGCCAAATTTAAAGTAAATCTAATTTGAGCAAATGTCAATGAAACCGGCCATAAAACAGACGATAAAACAAACAACTTTCCACTGAATTTCTTCCTTTTCCATACTGTGGCTTAATTTACTCGATTTAATTGAATGTGAGTCTTTTATATAGAATTGAGAATGGAAATGGGGAATGTGCCAAAGAGACAACAAATTTAATAAAGTGTTACAAACCAATTTAGTTTCTAGTAGTAGTGTCAAGATATGCATTGTCGTTTTTGATAGTTTCAGTTATTTAGAAAAATTAAGAAACCTTCAGAAAATATACTTACCTGAATAGACTATCAATGAAATATGTGTATTATCTCTACTCGTATTACAATTATCTTGTTTACTAGATATAGGAAGATGTGGTGTGAGTGCCAATGAGACAACTCTCCATACAAATAACAATTTAAAAAGTAAACCATTATAGGTTAAAGTTATAAAACAAAATTATTTGTTTTATAATTTTAAGCTAATATAAGTTGTGTCCCAACTTTTGACATCAGTATTATGCATTTCATGTTATTGTCACAGTTGATAACAATGAATGATAACCAACAGGTGTACTACCACAATTGATTTTCCCCTATTAGTCTTTGTTAAATTGACACTTTTAAAAAAATTGTACAGTATTTACCTTCATTTCAACCAAAGAAATACTTTCATGAATAAAGTTTAATCCTTTCCAGTGCTGCAGTGAAAATTTCACACAACGTTTCATTGCATATAAGAAAGTAACCATCACCGGAAGTAAACAACCCAATTTTTACACTGTTATTCACTGGTTACCTGCTTTGGTAACTATGTAACCTTAACTTATCCAAAATATTTTATAAGACCATCCACTAAAAAACGAATGATACTTTCAGACACCCAACATACATGTTTATGACTCAGAAAAATTTAAGTGCATTGAAATGCAGGGTAAGTTCTACAACTGTCAAATACAAGGGAATATTTCTTAGACCTATTTCGTTTACAACCGGATGTGACGTACCATGACTTAGTGGTATTACACCTACAACACTTAAATATGTTGTTTGTTTTCCTAATACCTGCTTTTTTGGGTTTGGGGTTTTGTTTTTGTTTTTTTTGCTGTCTTATTTAAGGAATTGAGAATGGAAACGGACACTTTGTACAAGATACAACAACCAGACTAAAGTGTTAATGTTTACCTAACATTTCCTTTAGTACCTAATAAACTAGTATTGAATTAAACTAAAAATGATTCACTTCTAATTCTTAGTTTCATTTTTTATCGTTTTTATGTCATGCCGTCTAACAAATTGAATCTTGTTATTTATGTCGTATATTTCTGTAAATGTTATGACATTATTTATGTTATTTCATATATTCTGACCAGTGCATCTTTTAATATATATTTACAAAGTTATTTAGTGTTGCCACGCTTGACTGTCTTTGTTTAGAACTGAACGATTGCCATAGCGACAGAATCATTCTTAAGTATATTGCATAATTTTGAATTTTCTATCAAACGAATTGATTATAATTCTTTAGCTGTATTTTGACAAAAATTTTAGGAACTTTGTACACTCAATGTTCTATAACGTCGCAATTTAGACATTTGTGAGTCCTTTGTACATGTGGTGGACGCAACGTTTAGCTGACACAATTGTAATTCTAGTTACTCTGATACGTTACTTCTAATAAACTCATCATAGATATAAGGATTAAATTTTGTATTTACGACAGACGCGCGTTTCTTCTACTAAAGACTCATCATTGACATGATTGAAGCTCGAATCCCAAAAAAATGAAAAAGCCAAATAAAGTTTTGCAAAATGCAGCTGAGGTAATCTATTCCTGAGGTAGAATAGCGTTAGTACTTAAAACAATTAAAGTTTTATTAACAGTTAATTTATCAATATGACCATATTAATGATAATTCATAACATCATATTGAAATTTGCAAGATGGTTATCTTAAATAATTTAGACCCAGGTATTCCATAAATAAAACTTGATCGATAACTTTAAACGCAGAAAGACTGTTCGTTTACCGGCAGCGACATCGACAAAGTACTAGAAGATGAACTGCCCCTTTTCTGGACTTACTTTGATCAGGAACGAATAATGTAAAAAAAAACCTTCATGTATCCATACTTTTCCGTAGGGAATTTAAACTTCAGTTTATTTTTAATGTTTAATCTATAGATATTAAAAAGAAGTATCTCAGTTCAGTCAGTCAGTATCGAAGCACCAAATACTGAACTGATGATACTCTTTGGAACTAGTAAATCAGCAGCGGTATTGTACTAGAAAATGAAAATAACCCTCATTACTTTGTATGCATCCTATCCGCTATTCGTAATTTACCGCTATCAGGAATGCTTAAAACCAATCAAATCACAAAGAGAGACTAGGTTCCTGTGTTATCACAAAGAGAAATTCAAAACGGAAAGTTCCTAATCAAATGGCAAAACTAAATGATAAAACACATCAAATCATGATTTAGCCGTTATCAGGAATGCCCCAAACCAATAAAATGAACTTTAAAGATCGATGTATAAATGTACGTACGTACATATGTGGCGACATTTTTAGAAAAAAGTACACATATTCCTGAAATCAGAATAAGTCAATCGGTCTCTTTTGGTTGCGAAAGATAAAAATGAAACAAAGCGATAAGTGTTTTATAAATCCATGTAATATGAATACGTTGTCGTGTCAGTAAGGGTTACTCCATTCAGCATTAAATTCGATGGTAAGACATGGGTCAATTTAAACTATAAAATTGATATATACTAGCCCCATTTTAGCAATGTTACGTTGAAAAGCTGTCAACAAGTTTACAAACCTGAAATATTTAGTACTAACATAATTAATGTATACAGCCTTCTTCCAATAATACTTTTAGTATCTATTTCAAAAGTGGTACTCATCTGAGAATAACAAATTTCAGATAGGTTCTAAACACATGTTTCAAATTCTTGCGCTTGTATCTGTATTCGGAATAAGATGCAAAACAATTATTCTATCTACAGACGAGAAAGATATGTTTGCTTCATCAGGGAACAAATGAAAACCAGTTTCTTTATGTTGAGAAACATGATGTTTAACATTCCACAGACATTATCTTCATATAAAAAATAAAAATATCAGACTTCAAGTTATATCAAAAAATTAAACAACAACATATCAATCTGATGCGTCTGAAACCCCTTTCTTGGATTTACCTTCAGTAAGAACGCTCACAACCAAAGATAACACGTGCATGAGTTTTGATAAAGTCGGTGTCATTATTGTTGTCTTACTCAATCAAAACGTGAATTGATATATCAACAACATATCAATTTGGGGGAAAATTTATGCATGTGTTGTTTTGATTTTTAAGGTGATCTGCTAAAACATTTATTTTTATTCTGAAAAGATTCAGAAAAGTATTATTTTGTTAATAAAATCATACTTATGCTGCATGCTTTTTATCATTAATAGCCTATTTGTACGTTATATACATATCTTCGTCAGTTATAGGCATTGCTCATCAGTCTGTTCCAATTGACTGATGTATAATTTTTTTTATCTTTAAGGATTGGTATAAATAGAGTTATGCTTCAGGTGAGAAGTATATTAGATATTGCATTGATTTGTATTGAATTGGTATTAGCATTAATAGAATGGAATAAAGTATATGAAAGTTTCCATTTTATACAACTTCATAATTTTTCTTCATCCGACAAAGTTCTCCCTTTTGCCTGTTTCGTTTCCGACGGCTGATACAGTTGGCCTTCAAATTTATGCCTGAGGAATACTTGCTGGAAATTTTGAAAATGAAATATCATTCATCGATGTGTTCAGAGTGAAGGTGATTTACGTTTTTTTGATGAGTCGTTCTAATATATTAGTAAAAAGGACAATTCGGTTAGGGAAGGATGGTACGGCACAAATGTTTCGCCCAAATTGTAGTAAATCTAAGTTCAGCAAATGTCAACGAACTTTGGTAAAACAAACAATTGTCAGCTGAATTTTTTTCGTTTGCCACACTATGGGGCTAAATTCAACGTGATTTCATTAAACTGTAGCCTTCTTCATAGAATGGATTGTTACAAACTAATCTAGTTTCCAGTAGTAGTGTCAGGATATTTTGTTGTATTTGATAGTTTCAGTTATTTAAGACAATGAAGAAACCTTTAGAAACCCTACTTACCTGAATAGTCAGTCAATACAATATGTGTATTATCTCTACTCGTAATAAATTTATCTTGTTTAGTATTTACTTTATAACTTTACGTTGATAGAAATAGTGTCCCAAATTTTGACATCAGAATCATGCATTTAATGATAAATGTAATTGTCCCTTTTGATAACAGTGAATGATAACCTACAACACTAAATTTACATTTTTGGCTGTTTGTTATAATAATACATGTTTTATGTTATTCTTGGTGACTTATTGGCAGAACTTAGAATGGAAACAAAGTGTATGGAAGAGACAACAACCAGATTAAAGACCAGAATGTTAACATTACCTTTAAATGAACATTTGTTCAAACGAAAATCTAGTAGATTCTTTAAACTACTCATGTGGTCTAATCAAGTTTACAGGTCATTTGTTATTGCATTGTAAAATATATGACGAATTGCGTTATAATATTATTTTCTCATTTAATTATCCAGTCACCCTAAACACGAACTTACTTTCATTTGGATCACACGCTCTTACTTTAGCCCACAACAAAGATATATTCTTATTAAAGTGCAAGAGATTTACAAGTTAAATTGTTATCAATCATTTTTACAAAGTGGCAGTTCATCTAAACATGTGTGTAGTATTTAAGTGTATTCTGTTGTTGTGTTTTCATTATTATAAAATTGTGTTTCTCTCCTTTCTTTCTCTGTTATATAGTTACCTTTGTATTCTTGTTCCGTAATTATATTGCATGCTATATTTATGTAATTGTTAACTGGAGTTTTTATTTCAAAGAAACGGATTAATATAAGCTATGTACAGCTTGTTTTCGAATCCTATTGTTATTGTGTATTTTGTATGATGATATATTTGTAATGATGATGAAGAAATATGTTTAAACGAACCAAAGATAACACGTGCAGGAATTTTGATAAAGTCGGTGTCCCTATTTTTGTCTACACAATCACAATGTGACATGTGTCAACAACAGTTATGCATTTGTTGTTTGAATTTGGATGATTGGAAGACAATTTAGGAACGTTTTTTGCTTTCTTTACATCTTTTTTTAAAATAATGTATTCTAAAATAAATCAGATACATAGTATGCGTATATTTAACTCTCGATTTTCAGTAAAATATCTACGCAAGTTTTACCCAAAATTATATCAACCTGTGACACAAATCTTAAAATCCTTATATATTTTATGGTGGTTAATTCTGTTAAATGACGAACATTAGTCCCGTTGTAAGTATAATAATGTTCAGAAATATTTTTTTCTACATTTCAATTGTTTAAGATTTGTTTTTAGTTATTGGAATAAAGAAGTAACTGATCTTACATCACAGGAATAACAATAAACATACCTATAAATAAAACCACCAACAGGACAACAAGGGTGGCGTTGACCCCACCCAAGACAAACAAACGAAACAGCCTGTAATTCAATGGTTTTCGTTTTGTGTATGTGTTACATATTTGTTTTTCGTTAATTTTTTTATACATATAAATAAGGCCGTTAGTATTCTCGTTTGAATTGTTTTACATTGTCATTTCGGGGCCTTTTATAGCTGACTATGCGGCATTGGGTTTGCTCATTGTTGAAGGCCGTACGGTGACCTATAGTTGTTAATCTTTGTGTCTTTTTTGGTGTCTTGTGGAGATTTGTCTCATTGGAAATCATACCACATCTTCTTTTTTATATTTAATAAAAACCAACACATAACAAAGGATAACAAAATAACTTTTTCTTGTGATGTTTCTCTTTTTACTGGACCAGTTTCGGCGTAATATCCAAATTATCTTTACAAAGAATTCCACCGAAGTTGGTGCTAGGGACGTCCTACACGTGTAGTGGGGTTGGAGTATTGATCCGGTTTTTGTGTACAAAACTTTAAAAAGACACGCAATACCTATGTATGGTCCTCATTTCTTTCCACGTTAAAGTTTTAACTTCCAAACATTTTATGGACACAGGATCAATATTCCATTATTTAAACAACAGACCGTACTGGCCAACGGAATTTAGGATACACCAAACCAAGTAATTCATATCTTATTAACAGGCATTTGTATTTTTCAAAATTATCATTCAATATGTGTTCTACAAGGACTAACATTTCTTCAACTGTCTTCTGATACTTAAACACTATAATAAATTCTACGTAGCTGTATATTTACACCTATACGTAGAAACTATTTTTTTAACATATTTTGTTTTGTCGTGCATATACTTATTTTGTGTCATGGATGAATACCTCATAATTGTTTGTGTTTCTTTGACAATAAACCTTAAATTAAATGTTCTATATTTGTCTTTTTGTTTTAATTTTACTTCAATAAACGATAACTTTTAAACAGATAATGATATAAAATGTATATTAATTTTATCCACATCGTAAAAGTAATGTAATTATAACCAGTTTGTAAGTTCTGATTTTTTTTTATGCCACTTCTAGTTTTGACGTCTCTGCGCCAAAATCATTCGTGAAGTTTCACTGAATTTGAAATTATTCTAGACGTAATAAAATTAACGGTACCAATTTTCTTGCACCAGATGCGCATTTCGACAATACATGTCTCTTCAGTGATGCTCGTGGCCAAAATATTTGAAATCCAAAGCTTATATAAAAGATGAAGAGCTATAATCCAAAAGGTCCATAAAGTATAGCCAAATCCGTCAGAGCTTTGCATGAGGGAGATACATTCCTTAATTTATAATAATTTCTATCAATTTGTAACAGTATCAATATTGGAAATGCATTAGAATCGGAAAAACAGTACTGTAGTCGCAAAATCATTTTTTATTTGCATTTGCGATCATTTATCCCAAAAAAACGAATTGATTTATGATCACAGCGCTTTTTTTTCCTTCAAACAATAAAGTTTGTACTTTCACTAAAATGATGTTACTTCCTGTTGACTGCCTTGAAATTGTTATTAATTTTAGCTATATTATGATATTGATAGAATGCCTTTGTAAAATTTAGATAAGCCTTCAAGATAGGTGTGGTAGTACGTAACTGTAGAAACATACTTTTAAAGATAAAAATCATGTTATCTGACATTGTTTTGTTTATTACTATCTTAGATAAACTCTTTTTACTGAATTTCATTAAATTATAAAAGTTTTAAATAGTTTTACAGACTCATAGAAAAGGGTATTTTAATGTCATATGAAACGAGTGACTAGTAAAAAATAATGTTATTCCAATTCTTGAACCAATGCATACAAACATAATCAACTTAGTCTTCTGTGCTCGATTTTATCATTTTTTTTGGAATAAATTTTTTATGATCGTCATTTTTTTTTCAATCGGTAAGTGTTGTTGTGAAAATGTGACACGTAATAAAAGTTCGTGTTTTGAAGCCAGATTTAACGATTGTCACCTGTTTGTCAACAATCAACAAAAAATATGGATATTGAGAAAGTGTTTAACATGTACAATCAGATAATAGTTTATTTTAAGGACATCCATGCGTATTACAATCACCGGATTTTTACGAGATAGTTAACACTGAGGTCACTTTGCATACGGAAAATGTGTCGGGGAATTGCTTCATGAAAGTAAGCAATTAAAATAAGGTAACTTCTTCTAAATATGAATAAATTAAAGAATTTTCTTCAGAAAAAAAGTATATTTTCATAAGTTTTATAATGAACACTATCCATCGAGTTATAAAAAAACCATATACATTATTCTTTTTTAATTCGAGGTTCCTTATGACTTAAATTTTAAAACCAAGATATTTTTAAGGTGATGTGTTAAAACATGTACTTTTATTCTGAAAGACTCAGAAAAGCCTTATTTTGTTAATTAAATCATAGTTATTCTGTATGCTTTTTATCATTCATGGTTATTTGTACGTTATACATATTTTTTCGTTATAAGCATTGCTCATCAGTCCGATTGAGTTATGTATATATTTTTTGTTTATCTTTTATGATTGAGTTATGCTTCACTTGAGAAGTAAATACGATATTTCATGAATGTGTATTACATTTCGTATTGGCATAAATAAAATGTAATAAATTTAGTATCTGAAAATTTCCATTTCATACAATTTCACAATTCTTCTTTATCCGACAATGTTCTCCCTTTTGCCTGTTTCGTTTCCGACGGTTTATATAGTTGGCCTTCAAATATATGCCTGAAGAATACTTGCTGGAAATTTTAAACATAAAATATCATTCATCGATGTGTTCAGAGTGAACGTGATTTACGTATTTTTGAAGAGTCGTTCTGATATATTTGTGAATAGAACGATTCGATTAGGGAAGGGGAAATACTGCACAAATGTTTCGCCTTATTTATAATAAATCTAAGTGGAGCAAATGTCAACGAAAGCGATCAAAAAACATACGGTTAAATAAACAACCTTTCGCTGATTTTTTTCTTTTTCCATACTGATCTGAGACCACAATTAATTCGTAGTGCATTTCTGTTAGAACATAAATGAAAATTAAAATTAAATTATTACAGTGTGTTGTACTACTTTTAGGACAAATTATATCAAAATAATAGAAAACTTCATCGGTTCTAACTCAAAATATGGTCAATTTTGTGTTGAGGGCGTCTTGAAATCTTTTGACAGCTTCCGAAATGCTAATGTTCAACCCTTTTCAGTCTGACCAAATTACTACTTTCCTTTAAAATTCTGGACCCACATTTTTTTTCAGTGTAATTTCACCCCCTACTTCCAATTTGAGGCATAAAACATGGAGAAATAAATTTTGAAGGGGTATGAAAAATATTGGCAAGTAACCCACTGTCAACACTAGGGACTATATTCGTCAATAACGAAAATCAAGGGACCTAATACTGTGGGTTAATTTTACTCGATTTAATTGAATGTTAGCCTTCTTAATAGAATCAATTATTACAAACCAATCTAGTTTCCAGTAGTAGTGTCACGATATGTATTGTCGTTTTTTTTTTAATATTTTCAGTTATTTAAAGAAAATTTAAGGAATCTTTAGAAAATATACTTACCTGAATAGACTGTGAATGAAATATGTGTATTATCTCTACTGGTAATAAATTTATCTTATTTAGTGTTTATTTTATAACTTTAAGCTGATATAAGTTGTGTCCCAACTTTTGACATCAGGATTATGCATCTAATGATTAATGTTATTGTCACAACGTGAATTATAATAACCTACTACACTCAAATATGTTGTTTGCTTTCTTTATACCTGTTTTATTGGGGTTTTTTTGGGGTTTTTTTTGCTGTCTTATTTCAGGGATTGAGAATTGAAACGAGGAATATGTACAAGATACAACAACCAGACTAAAGTGTAAATATTAACCTTACTCTTCATATATACAAGGATTAAATTTTGTATTTACGCCAGACGCGCCTTTTTTCTTACCCTTCATATATACAAGGATTAAATTTTGTATTTACGCCAGACGCGCCTTTCTTCTACTAAAGACTCATTCATCATTGACGCTCGAATCCCCCCCCCCCCCCCCCCCCCCCACCCCCAAAGAAAGCCAAATAAAATACGAACTTGAAGAGCATAAAAGACCAACATTCCTGAAAGTTTTTCAAAATACAGCTGAGGTAATCTATTCCTGAGATACGAAAGCTTTAGTATTTCAAAAAATCTAAAGTTTTATTAACAGTTAATATATAAATATGACCATATCCATGATAATTCATAACATCATATTGAAATTTGCAAGATGGTTATCTTAAATTAGTTAGTACCAGGTATTTAATTAATAAAACTTGGTAGATAACTTTAAACGCAGAAAGACTGTTCGTTTACCTGAGCGACATCGACAAAGTACTAGAAGATAATTTGTCCCTTTTCTGGACTTACTTTGATCAGGAACGAATAATGTAAAAAAAAAAATCATGTATCCATATTTTTCCTAACGGAATTTAAACTTCAATTTATTTATAATTTTTAATCTATAGATATTTAAAAGAAGTATCTCAGTTCAGTCAGTCAGTATCGAAGCACCAAATACTGAGCTGATGATACTCTTTGGAAATATTATATTTAAAGAAAATTAAGGAACCTTCAGAAAATATACTAACCTGAATAGACTGTCAATGAAATATGTGTATTATCTCTACTCGTAATAAATTTATCTTGTTTAGTATTTATTCTATAATTTTAAGATGATATAAGTTGTGTCCCAACTTTTGACATCCGTATTAAAAACGTGAATGATAACCTACTACAATCAAATATGTTGTTTGCTTTCTTAATACATGTTTTATTGGTTTTTTTTTGCTGTTTTATTTACGGAATTGGGAATTGAAACGGGTAATATGTACAAGATACAACAACCAGACTAAAGTGCAAATATTAAATTAACATTTCCTTTAGTACATAATAACTGAGTATGAAACTAAACTAATAAATGATTCACTTCTAATTATTAGTTTTATATTTTATCGTGTTTACGTCATGCCGGCTTACAAATTGGATCTCGTTATTTTAGTCGTATATTTCTGTAGAAATTATGACATAATATATGTTGTTTCATATATTCTGTCCACTGTATCTGTTAATATACATTTACACAGTTATGACTGACTTTGTTTAAAACTGAACGATAGGGATAGCGACAGAATTATTCTAAAGTATATTGCATAATTATGAAGCTTTCGAATAACTTTGAATTTTCTATCCAATGAATTGATTATAATTCTTTAGCTGTATTTTGACAAAAACTTTATGAATTTTGTGTACTCAGTGTTCTATAACTTGGCAGTTTAGACATTTATGATTCGAACAACATGGGTGAGTCCTTTGTACATGTTGTGGACGCAACGCCCGTTTGGCTGACACAATTGTAATTATAGTTTTAAACTCATCATAGATACAAGGATTAAATTTTGTATTTACGCCAGACGCGCGTTTCTTCTACTAAAGACTCATCATTGACGCTGGAATCAAAAAAAGTAAAAAAAGAAGGCAAGTAAAGTACGAAGTTGAAGAGCATTAAGGACCAAAATTCCTAAAAAAATGCCAATTACAGCTATTGTAATCTATTCCTGAGGTAGAAAAATACGGAGCCCTGTTGGTCTCACACAGATTATAAAGTGTCTTTTAATGTCCTGTGCTGAAGATGTGTAAAGTCTAGCGCTGGAGATGTAAAGTCTAGCGCTAGAGATGTAAAGTCCAGCGCTGAAGATATAAAGTCTAGCGCTAGAGATGTAAAGTCCAGCGCTGGAGATGTAAAGTCTAGCGCGGAGATGTAAAGTCAAGAGCTGAAGATTTAATGTCTAGCGCTAGGGATGTAATGTCTAGCGCTGGAGAATTGTAAAATCTAGCGCTAATGACCGATTAGTTTTAAGGGTTTGCTATATAATAATAACATATCTACAAGAGAAATAACCATTATTTAACATATAATAACTTAGTATTACCTTAGCCGTATTTGGCACAACTTTTTGGAATTTCGGGTCCTCAATGCTCTTTAACTTTGTACTTGTTTGGCTTTATAGCTATTTTGATCTGAGCGTCGCTGATGAGTCTTATGTAGACAAAACGCGCGTCTGGCGTATTGCATTATAATCATGGTATTTTTTATATCCAATTAGTATACGTGTGTATTGTTAATATCATACTCATCGGTTCCACTGGAATCCAAACCTATTGAACAGATGATAAGTATAGAGATCACGAACAGTACAACGCAATTTTATATGTATATATAACTTACAATGACAAACCTAAGTATTTTGATTAGTTGTATTAGTGAAGCAAAAGTCAAATCCACAGAAGAGATGAACACGAAAACGGGAATAATAGAAACAACTTAGTTAAATGTCTATTATAAATACAAACCTGACGTTCTCCTTAGGTTTAGGGTTTTCTTCTTGTTTGACAGTTTCTCTGCGTAAAAATAATGATCTTATTAACAATTTCATTCACATCTTATATATGCGTTAAAATTGTAAATTATTATAAATATCAAATAAAACAGTGTATTTCTAAATATAAACAAATCGAATTAGCTATGTTAAGATAATGCAAAAATATCGCAAATTAGTTTTCAAATTGCATTTATAGTACTGTTTTTTGTTTTGTTTTGATTTTTTTTCCCTAGTTCACTTATTCAGGTGCTTAAGATGGATTATAATAAACACAGTCATTTGAGCTGTTTTCCTTGTGTATGCCCTGCCGGAATGTTTTCCTTGTGATTGATTAGATAAGATTTTTATAATAATTGTTAAATAAAGTTTGAACTACCGTTTTTTTAATTCAAAATAACACCTAATGCAGTCTATACCATGTATACGGAATGAAATTATGTTTAGGTCTTCGTCATAATAATTTAAAAAAAAAAAAGTTTTGAGATTTAAATTTGCTATATCATTAGTTTATAAAAGGTCCTTTATGGTTTTGAAATCTCTTCATAGTACTGAATTCCAATTTAAACTGTAAACACATATTTAGGATTCTATAAAGTCAACGCATAAATTTGCTTGTTTTGTAACTCATGAAATGCTGATTATTTTAATCAATGATCAGAGTACACTGACAATTTTGAATAACAGCGTATACTGGCATTGCATTATCGCATATTCTATTAAATCTGGAAAACTTTGATTATCTGAGATACTAATACATAATATAATTGAAACAAGAAGCTGAAATGCCATAAAAATTCAACCCTTTGCAGTCGAAAAGAGACTGCTTATATACCAAAGTTCATATGAAAAAAGAGGAAAAGACAATAAGAGTTTTCAAAGCAATTTCATAGAATCAATAACTAAGAACAAACTTACCCAAATGTTAGTTCCCCAAACAGTTTTCCTATTTCTACCTCTGCTACTGTCTTTTTGGCATGTTTGACTGCTGGCATAATAGGAATCTTCATTTCTTCTATTTGATCGATTTGTGACTTTATTTGTTTTAGCTTTTGTAACAACTTCGTAGTATCTTTTATACCCTGGGTGTCTTGAAAAAATTTCTGCTGCTCCTTTGCCTTATCCAAAGCTGTTTTTAACTCATTGCCAACAGACTGTAAGGTTTGAACATTCCTTCTATCTTTCTCCTTTACAGTATTAATAAGACCTTCGACTTTCTTATCAATCATCTCTTTCAAGTGTCTGCCTTCTTCTTTTATAGCCTGGATAACTTTCTGTACATCAGCTTGATATGTATGGGTACCTTGGTTAATATCTGCTATCTTTGACTGCAGGTTTCTCATCTTCATGTCGATCACGATTTTGACCTCATTTTTGATTCCTTCAGTTGATTCCTTGATTTCAGTAAAGTCATGTGATTTGTGTTTTTTAATTACGCATATTTTACAAATCGGCGAATTACATTCCATGCAGTAATATATAAAGTTTTCATCATGTTCTTTACAATATTGTTTAACTTCCGGGTTTATATTTGGACCACTTAGAAATGTATGGTTTTTGCTCATCTTTGTCCGTAAATGAGATATTTTACATCCATCACAAAACAGCTGGTCGCACTGTTCATAATAGTTATGCCCAGGTCCGGAAACACAAATTTCACACGTTTTAAAAGCAGCCTGGGCCATTTTGATTTTTTGTTTGTAAGTTGTTCTGACAAGGTTATTTAAATACCGGCCATATACGGAGATAGAATAACTTTTTTCCGGATCATCAATGAATTTTCGTTTCATAAAAGGTAAAAGTCTTTATTATTCCTATCGTAAATCATTATTGTCATTATTGTTTTTAAAGGATTAACTGTCATTTGTTAGAAGGATAAAATTAATGTAATCAGTTGATACTGTTGTAAATTATCACTTCAATCCCATAATTTAATATACAAGTAACAATTAGTGGTTATCCTATATTTAATATGTTTTAATAGTAACATGGCAATTAATATATTTGAAATTGGGCTATATTGAAAATAAGACATTGGTTTTAAATTTTGACTAAAAGATAAAATTGTGTTGCTTCGTTTACTCTACATTTATTCTAATTCAAAGTAATTTTTGAATATCGTGTTATTTACAGTGTGACATAAAGTAATTGAAAAAGCATCGAAGTTTTGTTGCTGCCCCGATGGCCAACATTTTGTCATATGTATATTAATTTGGGCACCAAAGCTTTTCGCTTATGACGTTCTTATTCCTTTTAAAAAAAACGACTAAAAATTATTTTTTTTATAGGAAATATGACCGACTTCAACTGTTTCTTTGTAACCATGTACACATGAAATAGGTAAAACATTTCTTGTGATAAAATAGTCAAATATAAATAGTCGATTAACAGTTGATTTACCTTTGAGGTCAACAACATTGAATATGTTGATTTATTAAACTACTCCATTATGTGTATTTGTTAAAGGGATAATACAGTAAATAAAATAACGACGATTACATTTTTATAGCATATTAGGCGATACACTAGTCAGATATAAATAAATGTATATAACAGGTATTATCGATGTTATACATGTTAAGACATTACACATGACTATGTAATCAACTATCCCTATATTTGTTACTGTTAAATGCTAAATATGGTGATAATAGTGAACATATTTTCATACCTAATATAAATCGATTAGGAAGAGACAATCAAAAGTAAACACAAAAAAGTAATTGAATTGCATAAACTCTTGATATTAAAAAGGTATAATATAGTTGCATAGTAAATTGACAAATGACGCGGACAAAATGACTTTCCTTAGAAGATTGAAATTGACCATTATAGCAATAAGTTGTTGTGATATAATTACTGAGTTATGTTATATATATCAGGATATATGGTTATATGCATTTGTTACTTTTTGTTACTTTTATTTTGCACTACTGATGTCGACAAGTTGGTCCGAGTACACAGTTATCAGATTTCAAGACCCCCTTCACATACAATTGTCCATATTTTGAGTTAGAGCTGATGAAGTTTTCTATAATTTGGATATAATTTGTCCCAAAAGTAGTACAACACACTGTAAAATTATTATGGAGAAAGCGCAGGTGGGATTTTTTTTATTTTCATTTATTGTCTCAAGGAAATGCACTACGAGGATGAAATTCATTTTCTTCTCCAGTGCCACAAACTTTCAAATATTCGTTTCAACTTTTTAAATGAAATAAAACAACGGTTTAAAAATTTTAGTGGTTTAGATATTAAATCACAATTTCTGTGGCTAATGTCCTCTGAAGATACTTTCATACTCCAGAAACTCGGAGAATTATTGGAAAATTTATCCTCATATAGGAAAGTTTCCTTAAATGATATATAGATATAGAAATGCCCAGTGACCCACTTATATTATTAAACACTGTGCTTGTTGTATTCTTGTACTTGTCTTAATAAATATTTTTTTTTTTTTTTTTTTTATTTTTTTTTATAACATTGTGTCTTAATCATATTGAATCACTTGTAATCATTTGTATGTAATTAATGTTGATTGTTCTGCTCCTTGTGGGCGCTTTGATTAGCAATAAAATATATTTGATTTGATTTTGTTTGGGCTAAAATTGCATGCAAGTTTTTCACTAAAAATTGAAAAATCTTTGCATTTGACCATACTGTCTGCACAAAAAGTTGAACTAAAGAGTCCTTATGTGCTCAGATTTATTGTATCATGTAACTTGAGTATACAAATGATGAATAAGACACAAATTTTTATTTCCTATAGCTTTAGTATGCATTTTAAGTGTATATATGTGCTACGGCCTAAATTGACCCTAAACTATTTTCAGACTTACTTGGCCTAAGACCCTTTTTAACTAATATGATATGCTATTTGTAATTTTTCTTTCCATTTAAATTACAATACATACATATGTAAGGATTATTTATAACCAAAAAACTTTACAAATTTAAAATTGCTGGAAAATATTACATCTTCATGTAAGGCTCCCCTTCATTGGAAAACCTTCATTTTTAGGCGCAGTCTCATATAAATTTGACTTTTGAATAATTATGCTAAGTCTGATATATTAAATGAGTTTGCTTTTGATACATGATATATTATATATTAAGGCATTTAAAAAGTGTGTTTTGCGATATTTTGATTTTTAAAGCCCCAAATGTTGATAATTGAAATTTTTCAATTTTAACATCAAATTTTAACACTTAATGTTGAATATAGAATTTATCATACTGTCTATAATATATAGCCTATTGCCATGAAACTTTGTAAGCAGTCTAATAGTTTATAAAGCTAAAGTCATACCAAGTTTTATTAAGATTGGTCAATTTTTTCTATCCTATTAGGTCCGAGTACACAGTTATCGTCCCTTGATTTTCGTTGTCCACGAATATAGTCCCTAATGTAGACAGTGTGTTACTTGTCAATTTTGTTTATACCCCTTCCAAATTTATTTATTCATGTGTAATGCCTCTAGTTGCAAGAAGGGGGATAAAATTACACTGTAGATAAATGTGATTCATGAATTATAATGTAAAGTAGTGATTTGGTCCAGTTGAAAAAGGTCAAAAATTAACATTTCGGAAGCTGTCAAAAGATTGCAAGACCCCCTTCACATAAAATTGTCCATATTTTGAGTTAGAGCTGATGGCTGATGAAGTTTTCTATAATTTTGATATAATTTGTCCCAAAAGTAGTACAACACACTGTAAAAATATTATGGAGAAAGCGCAAGTGGGATTTTTTTTATTTTCATTTATTGTCTAAAGGAAATGCACTACGAAATAACTGTGTACTCGGACCAGTTCACGGTAGGTATAGTGGTTTTTCGAGTGATTCGGTTCATTTATTTTTAGTGTAGTTCTGGCATTTTCGAGAGATAAAACATGGGATCAGTTCAATTAACTGCTATTTTGTAATTATTGTAGTTTTTTACATTACTACCCATCTTATATTGAATACTATACATGTTTTGTTCAACAAAGAAGCACAATTTCCTCGAATTTAATCACAGAAATCAGAGTTTGGTATTGTCCGTGTATTTCGTGAGCAGCTGTGAAATCGTCCAGGTTTTTAAACAAATGGTCCGGGTTTTTTTTATCGAACATTTGAATAAGAAAACATGTATGATAGACTTAAAAAAAATACTTTTTTAGTTTAGAACTGTAATTAAGTGAAGGACAATATTATATATTCCCAATAAATCATCAAAAACATATGACTACGTTAATCAAAATGAAGCTTTTTTTCAATTTAATGCAATATTTTCTGTTCGAAGGGCGTCCTACAACTACTTCAAAGTGTTCATTAAGAAATTACCTTATCCTTTAGTAAACGGTGTTCAGGAAAATAGTTCAGTGAACTCATATCTATTTTACCTTCATTTCATGTTACTTTTGATTTTACAATTAATAATATTTTCTATGGTGAAACCTGTAGATTAACTAAAAAGGAGTAAAAAGCATAACAGACAGCAGTAAAGAATAAGAAAAATGCGACGATAATAAAGATATTCTACTAAAGGGGGCATGTCCCGCCCCAAGAAAAAAAAATCCATTAAAAATAATATTTAAAAAATACACACGTAATCCACTCAATTGTTACTGCCATTGAAAATAAAGTTTGAATAAAATTTCATATATAATCAACAATAAAATGATTGGTGCATTAGCCTAGATATGATCCTTTCGAATAATAGCAAAAACAAAATGTGTATATTATATGCTTTCACCAGCTAGATTTCCCAGTGCTTTAGTAGTAGCATTTACACATTTTCATTTTCCATTTCTTAAACAATAAAATAAATAATACAAGACAAATAGTGAATGAAATATTTTGAATGTATACTCTTTTGAAAACAAACATATATCTCACCTTACACAATATAATTAGGAATGTACTTCTCAATCCGAATTGTCTATGCTTACATTTGATTGTTGGTATTACGAATAAATTCTGTACATGCAATTTATAGGATGTGAGAAAAACAAAATGTACAATTATACGCACTCGAAATAGCCCGGACTACTCTCGAAAATTCCCGGACATGAAGAAATGAATTTAGTCTCAAAATGTCGTTTTCAATGCAATAACAATATTTTGCAAATTGTCTGTATATCTAAGGATATATAGATTCCATGTATGCAATTCCGTCGACATTTACATTGGTAGGTGTACGAAAATGACTTTATTCTGTATTTTGGAATAAAAGCATTGTAATGCTAAATCTAATTTAATTAACTAAAAACAATGTCAGAATGATGATATTTTTTTATCTCAAATACTAACATATCTTGTATAACCTTGTTTATCATATACTTAGACTAAATAACATATGATTTTTACTGTATGATAATAGCATTACTGAATTAATGTAAATTCCATATTTTTCGAATTGGTGCTTAGCGGGCTGATATGAAAAGTTTATCACATGCTTCGATTGTTATCGCATGCCTTTCCGTAACGTTCTCACATGGCATTCCGGTGATACTCGGCAAATTCCGGAAAATACACCTCAATGCTACGTTTTCAGTGAAAAATATTGCGAAATAGTGTACAAAACAATTATTTAGATACTGAAAAGTATATTGTGTAAAATAATAACAAAAAAAAAATAAAAATAAAAAACAAACAAGTTATTAAATAAATGGATTCTTTATAAGTTTCAAACATAATTTAGAAAGTTACTTTGAAAAAGGTTGACTTTTCCAAACAGTATTCATTATGTATATCGTTGGGTTTTTTTTGTTTTTTTTTTGGTTTGTCGAGTCGTCCATATTAAAAATGTTTTCTCCTCTGTTGAGGCATATGGTTGAAAGATTTGATACCGAATGTACTAAATCTGGTTCCGACATCCGTGAACTTATCAATCTTTGAACTTTTATTTGGGAACCACGTAAAAGGGTCAATATATTAATCTGTTCTTTTTCTCCATTGTTGAAGCATATGATAAAAAGATCATCACATGTCATTTTTCATATCGCATGTATTATCAGCCCTCGGTCAATAGCAGCCCTCGAGCCATGCGGATTCATCATACTAAACCTCATAATTAAGATAAATGAATTGTAAATTGTACTTCAATCCAAATAATTCGGCAAAACGTTTAACTTCCTTGCAATGTCCCTATTCCCTGAAAACGTGCTGTCTGATTTTAGAGGGAAACTATGTCAATGTTTATAACTAGAATAGCGTTTGTTTTAATGTTTAATGTTGAATATCATCCCTCTGTTACACCACCTTGTCAAACTTTAGACTCAAGAGTGAAATCATTAAGTAGGTTTGTTCGTTCTCTCTTCGTTCGTCTATCGCTTTTTGTGATTAAACAATCTTGTCGCGTCAATACAACTGGAAAATCCTTAAAAGTACAAAGAATCTAAATCAAAAACGCCAGTATTTTTTTTTCTTCATGATCCTCTTCAATGACACTCAAATCTCAACTTGGTAGCCAATTGAATCACAAAGATTGATCAAAACTTTCAAAGCTTTGCCACAAAATTAATAAAATAGAAGTCGTAGACACAAGGTATACAACTAGTACCACTATATCAGCCTTCTATTATAGAAGCAAATGCATTTCAGTGTAGGTCAAATCGCATTGATCCATTTTGGAAGGATCAGAGCAATGTAATTGACATCAACTTGGGGTAATTCATGAATGTAGAAAGTAACATGTTCGTGGTGGTATATAGGGTACAACATGTAACTGTTTCTTACAGTGCATGCATTTAGTGGTTGAAAAAAACTATTAACTACTTCTTATTTGTTACTTTGTTTCACTTGTAAATGCGTTACGAACACATTTGTAGTAATATGGTAAAAATTAAGAAATTTGAATTTTAATAACACTGATACAGCCTTTACTTGCTTTAAAAACTCGTACACTTACCATAGACCCGGTTTCGTCTGAAATGGCAGGTATTCCTTTATGAACAGACATAACAAATACCCAGAATACGGCACATCAAGATTTTCGTACTTATGAATAGCCTTAGTCTTTGTACTCTGCCAATTTTAATAAGAGATATCATAATAAATCTCATTTACCAGAAGATGCCGAAATCTCTATATTGCGAGATTCTGAATTTCTAGTTCGCAATTAAAGAGATTATAATGATATACGGCCCTGTCTAAATCTTTTTGTCTTTTCCATGCAACATTTTAAACAATATAATTCAACATGAATCAATAACTCATTGATGTAACAATTAGTCTCAACTTTTCATTTCTTATACTTATACCAAACCAATTGCAACTAAAATTTTCAATTAAAAATACGTGCTACAGGATCATGACTTAGATTACGTTAGTACTCGTGACTAAAAATCACCAATAACATTTTTCAAAGAAATGTTTATCTGAAGATCTGAAATATCGTGAGTATAAATTCAACAATCGGAATGACCACTTCAAATTACTGATTGATTTAATCACTGACATGAAAAGGTTAAAAAGCACGAGAAGACGTAAGTACTCTTTCCGAATGGATTAAGACTTTGAGGTCGTTTGAACAAATCAGAACTATAAAAAACAATGCATATATGAATATAATAGATATAAGAACATGATGCATGAGTGGCAATTAGAGAATACTCAATCACACACTCTAAATCTTCAATAATTTGAACAAAATAAATCCTTCAAACTGACATTATCAAGATGCTGAATACATATCTTGTTTAACAATGACTTAGTAACATTAGGAGGCCATATTTTTTTCAACATGTAATCGTCATGTTCATGTGAAGCAACTGTGCTTCTCTTCTTCAATGTTCTTGTCGTTTTGTTCCTTTATTCATATGAATCTATCACTTTCACGTCATGTCCCGCTATATAAAGGATGTCTCCTCACAAATAATTTGTTTACTTTATTGAAACATCCGACATGAAACAAAGGATATAACTGACAAAGCTAAGTCTGTATTATATATTGAATTACACCAATCAATTGACAAAAAATGTTGGTTTGGAAGATTAGGAAAAAAACTTTACGACAAAAGAGATGATATTAGTTTCCTAATTTCAAATTAAACATTCTATGTAGCAATATTCAAGCAGGGCATCTGACATACTAGTATATATCTCAAGTTAATATGACATTATATAGTTAGCATTTCATATTATAATTTCTTTGATAGATGGTTGATAGTGAAGTTGAAATAATGCCTTGGAAAATTTTGCGGACGCCATTACGACTTGGTAAAAGTTTTCAGTTTCACAATGGCAACGGACATGTTTTATTTGTCGTGAATAAAGTACCGTCCACTATAACCCGAATCTGACCTTCCGAATAAGACTTGACACCATGTGTGTACTTACATTAACAACACAGAGCGTGCGACACGTACACTAGGATATGCTAACCTCTAGTTAATCTGACCTACCGAATAAGACTTGACACCATGTGTGTACTTACATTTACAACACAGCGCGTGCGACAAGTACACTAGGATATGCTAACCTCCAGTTAATCTGACCTACCGAATAAGACTTGACACCATGTGTGTACTTACATTAACAACACAGCGCGTGCGACAAGTACACTAGGATATGCTAACCTCCAGTTAATCTGACCTACCGAATAAGACTTGACACCATGTGTGTACTTACATTAACAACACAGCGCGTGCCACACGTACACTAGGATATGCTAACCTCCAGTTAATGTGACCTACCGAATAAGACTTGACACCATGTGTATACTTACATTAACAACACAGCGCGTGCCACACGTAGAAGAGTCTCTGCTTACCCTTTTGTAGCACCAATCATCACTTCAAGTTTTTGGTTGGTTTAAGTAGCTCAATCTTTTAGATTGTTGTGTTATATTTGTACTGACATCGTTCCAACGGATTGCAAATATCGTAAAAATAAGCCATAGTAGATCACATTTACCAATTAATAATTGGAGAACAAACAGTAGATATCAAGCACTATAAAAGGCTATGACATAAAAAAAAAATCAAATAATTCAAACACAAAACTAGATTTAAATGCACAAATAAAACGCAAACGACAACATATAAAAGTTATCAAAGGTATCACTGTCCGCTCAGATCAAAATAAGCCAAACAAATACAAAGTTTAAAAGCTTTGATGACCCAAAACTCTAAAAAAGTTATACTAAATACGGCTGTTGTTATCTATGCCCTGGATAAGAAAATCCTTATTTTTCATGTATTTCAAATAATTCATACTTATTGGTAAGACTGTTTATTTCTATGAAGAAAAATTGCTGAATCAAGGCAATTGTAGTATACCACTGTTCGAAATTCATAATTCGATTGAGGAAAAAACAAATTCGGGTTACAAATTAACACTATACTAAAATGCAACACACACAGAAATGAACTATAATAAAAAAAAAGTGGCCATTTTCCTGACTTTTAAGAAAAAATGGTTGGTTGAACCTGGTTTTGAGGGCTAACTAAACTTCGCGCTTTTATGGCAATGTTAACACTAAACGACAACACTTCGTGACAGGACTACAGTACACATACATGGAAGAACATTACGGGCAGAGAAATACACAAATAACAGCTATAATTTAAAACGCCAGATGCGCGTTTCGTATACATAAGACTCACCAGTGACGCTCAGACAAAAAAGTTTTAAAGCCAAAACATGTACAAAGTTAAAGAGCTTTGAGGACCAAATTTCCCAAAAGGTTGATTCATTGCATTATCCAAAATATTTAAACAAATATCAAACATTTGTATTTTAGAAAAAATATTTTCAATTATACTGTAATGATAGTGAAATTCTAATTTATTACTTGTACCAAGAAAACAATTCGGTGACACCATTTTTTAAATTTTTATTTTCTTAGAACATATTATAAAACCTATCTTCTCACAAATTCTATCTCATAAATTTCTTTGTATACCCAAAAATTCGTTGTGTATGCTCATTCTAAACGAATTTAGGCAATATTCTACGACTCATAACTTTAAAAAAACTACGGTGACCCATCCTTTGTATTATATTTTTGAAAAGACAATAGTAAAATCCTCATGTTGGCAAAGTATAAGAAAATTCAATCTCGGGGAACATATACCGATGATATACCTTACGCCATTTCAATTGCTATTTTATAGTGTGTCTTTCTATGTTTTGATATAACACTATTGTTTCAGATGAGAGTGAATGTTGGTACCTATTTAAATGTTAAAATCAGTTGTATTTGTTTGCACCACTTCTTAGTCAGGAACCTGATGTTCAGTGGCTGTCGTGTATTGATGTGGATCATACGTTTTCTGGTTTCTTGTTTTTATTTTTTTATTTAGATAAGACCGTTTGTTTTTCACGTTTGAATGGTTTTACTCTGGTCATTTTTGGTTACACATGCAATTATTATCGAGAGCATGCATTTTAAAATGATTATTTGTTATTTTTTGTAACTTGGATATAAGTTTGAGTAGCTTATGAATTAAATATGAGAAATTGAGTCAAATCAATGAATATGAATTTGAGAGATTTTGCCCCTTGAAACAAAGAATTGAGCATTATATTTAGTCTTGCAAAAAAAAAGTAGGAAACGAACAAAGCAACAAAAAAACCAACAATATCAAAATAGCACACACAAACAGAAATAGTGGATGTTATAGATTATTAACTAAATTATTGGACTATACATTTATTTCATTTTAATGTAAATATTTGATCAAATGAAAAAATAACATTAGTTATCAGTTTGTTTACACATGTACCTTTATAAAATCAAATGCATACATGTTATTCATTATACTCTATGCACTATAATTTCTCAAAAAGTTTATGTATAACATTATGTATTGTACTGTCTTGTTCTGTTTACAAGAAAAAAGGTA
This sequence comes from Mytilus edulis, assembly GCA_019925275.1. Lineage (NCBI taxonomy): Eukaryota > Metazoa > Mollusca > Bivalvia > Mytilida > Mytilidae > Mytilus > Mytilus edulis. The sequence goes on from CM034361.1 coordinate 119,890,416, forward strand.
CACAGAGATAAATACAGTAATTGCAAGTTTTATTTTATTCATTAGGTAATATTCCAAGTCAATAAAGACAACAGTAGTATACCGCTGTTCAAAACTCATAAATCTATGGACAAAAAACAAAAATGGGGTAACAAACTAAAACTGAGGGAAACGCATTAAATATTAGAGGAGAACAACGACACAACATTAAAATGTAACACACACAGCAACGGACTAAGCATCAGACAACATCCAATGAGAATAACCAATATAACATCAAAACCAAATACAGGAATTTGGGATAGAAAAGTAAACACAAAGTAAACACAAAATAACTTCTAATCTGACTTATACGTACATTATCGACATCGTTTACATGTTTTAGTAATTGACACACGAGATTAATCTGACATATACGTTCATTAACGACATCCTTTACATGTTTAAGTAATTGACACACGAGACTTAAACTAAAAATTTAAGTAGATTTCCTCTTTTTTTTATTGAAAAAAAGTTTAACAGCAAAAAGTACATTTATTCAATGATTCCACTTCTCAAATAACTTCGTATGAATCATAACAAATTAATAAAGTTATCACATATTTGTTGTAATACACCAAGAAGATAACCCAACAACAAAAATAAGCGAAATGCATCTCGAGGGTAACGTTCATAGAGAATTGCATGTCGAGGGTAACGCTCATAGCGAAATTGAAGTTCTCCAATAGTTGACATCTGACAAAGACACTATTTCAATGTTGAAGATTATAAATCGACTTCAATGGACTTTGTAGACACACGGCTGCTGGCTGTACACTTTATTTCGATCAATTTTCTCTAATGGCTACTTACGAATATTCGATCTATTATCGAACATGCAAACTTAAGCCTTTGCAAACTATGATTTGATGTTTGTTTTAAAGATATTTATCAAATTTGTGAGCATATCAACGTGCTTGCTTTTATATGTTAATGACAAACAGTACAATACTACAAGTACAATTTTGTATTTGTAATGTCTTGTTCGATATTGACAAACTGTATCAAGTGATCATAAAAGTTCAAAAACATTAGGATTATAGGATAACAAAAGATATAAAATTGAAGAAAAACTTGAAAGTACAAAATGTCGTATAATATAATAATATCAGTCAAATATAGATTTGCAAAATAATTAACAATCATTTCATGATGTAATAACATTTACGTTACTAAATGTACACCACCTAGGGCTTACTTCTTCAATTCATTTCTCATTTTTTGATACCATAGTGCTTTATATTTGAACATCCTAAACGCAATACCAACAAAGAAGATCTGATGATTAACAAACTATAAATAACTAATCGTTAGTCTGTCAAAGTAATTTCAGGTGAAGTACTTCGCATGGTCATTCTGTATTACTGTTCGCCAATAAATTTATGATAAGGACACCTTCAAAAGTAAAAATAAACTGAGTAAAGTATATTTAGCAATAGGCATACCATATATTTCTCTATTAAACAAATATAAATATATACTCAAATAATAATGTTTTCGTTGAAATATAATATGTATTACACTAAAACATGCTCGCTTAGATAAATGTTTTAACAAAAGTTTAATATTGACCATCTCGATTTGATTTCTGTGAATTAGTTATACCAGGTTTAATACACTATTTTCTACATACGAACATGTCTGAACCAAGTCAGGATTATGACAGTTGTTATCCATTTTATTGATATGTGTGAGCTACTGATTTTGTTACTTCGCAATTTTCCTCGAGGTTCTGTATTTGTGTTATCTTACTTTTTACGAAGGTGGGCCTGGTGTCATTCTACTTAGATGATTTCATTGAACTATCGGTTCTTACTATGATGAAAAACGTAAGCATTGTGACATAGGAAATGTTACAGAATGTTCACGATATAGATCGTCGTCTTTAAAACGTACGACACGACATTCATACGAATAGATGTAAAGGAATATAATGGTTGGTTCTGAAAATATTCTTATTAGGAGTTCGTTTTTTTTTTTTCTTGTTTCTTTGCTTTCGACGACTAATTGGCATATATGATGAACCGTCCAAAGCACCAGATACTACCGGAAGGGGTTCATGTAGTTCAGTCTTTTATCTTCGATGTTTTGTAAACTGTTGTTTGTATTATTTATCATTTTCTTTTCTCTTCTTATTGCTAATGCGTAGTCAATTACTTATGTAGAGGTTTGAATACCCTTTGGTATATTTAGAAATTTTTAAAACCAGTTTGTAGTAAGATATGCGATCGTTATGAAACCAAAATAAACAAAAAACCTCTCAGGTTAAGGTATACCATTGATGGTTCGGCTATACATGATTATACTTTAAATGCCAATATATTATATATGTTTTCTACTGGAATATAAACTAAGTTCTCCAAATGTTTCGTTGCAAGCGTTTATTACAAAAATGTATATACATTTTCCAAAAGTCATATATAAATGTTCTTACATAGTACTAATAATTTGTTAACCTTTTTTTGTTGATATTAGTGCTGTTGATCCAATTCGACGTTTCAGAATCTAAAGCCTCATGGGTAATATTTTCCAAAGTGTACACCAAAACGTCGTGATTGGTTAAAAATGTCGTAAACAATGGAAATTCAACCAATGACATGACGTTATTTTAATTTTAGGGTAAAATGAAATTACCCATGATTCTTTAGATTCTGAAACGGCTAATTGATAAAATTGGGTTTCTACTTTGTATTATTATTTTTCTGTTCATATTGCAAATCTTTTTTATCATGTTCTATTTGTATTTAACTTTGAATCCCATTAAATCTGTTACGATTTCTGTACAATACCAGACCAGTGTTTATGTTTGTCATATACAAGAAGTAATTTTGTAGAAAGATCCTGTGTTTTCCTTTACTTCAGCACATTTATATGTTTTCAATGTTTATTCTGTTAAAAAAAAGCAGCCTTTATGTTAATAGAATGTCTAGTTGAAATATTTTAAAAGGTTGATGTATGACGACTTTAACTAGCTGTAAAACCAGGTATAGCCCACTATTTTCTTTTAAAAATACCTGTACCAAGTCAAGATTATTGTGTTGTTTTTCACTTGTTCCGTTGATTGATAGTTTGATTCTGTCAGTTGTTATAGACCTCCCCTCTATCACGACTTAACTAGCTGTAATACCTGTACCAAGTCAAGATTATTGTATTGTTTTTCACTTGTTCCGTTGATTGATAGTTTGATCTGTCAGTTGTTATGGACCTCCCCTCTATCACGACTTTACTAGCTGTAATACCTGTACCAAGTCAAGATTATTGTATTGTTTTTCACTTGTTCCGTTGATTGATAGTTTGATCTGTCAGTTGTTATGGACCTCCCCTCTATCACGACTTTACTAGCTGTAATACCTGTACCAAGTCAAGATTATTGTGTTGTGTTTCACTTGTTCCGTTGATTGATAATTTGATTCTGTCGGTTGTTATGGACCTCCCCTCTATCACGACTTAACTAGCTGTAAAACCTATACCAAATCAAGATTATTGTGTTGTGTTTCACTTGTTCCATTGATTGATAGTTTGATTGTGTCGGTTTGTATGGACTTCCCCTTTTAGAATGTACTCAGGTGTCCAGTATATTGGGATACTGTTTAAACTCATACGATTAAATTATATTTTCAATTAAAGTTTATGAGAAATTTTAATATCATTCTACTTCTTCAAAAACAAAACAAAGGAGCAACAAAAACTTACCCACAGTTATTGCAATCACTGAAAATGAAAAATGATTAACAACAACTAATATAACTATACTGCACTGATACTAATATACATGTGCAATGTTTTTTGTGTCTTTTAAAAGCAAAATATATTGCAAGATACAAATATGTATATATATAACGAATTGATGAAAGACATCAAAGGAAGAAAACATCAGCAGTTAAAACAAATATTGTGTGTTTCCTGAATCTAGTATTATATGTTTATTATTCACTGATTAAGTTAAATATTTTGTTTGCTATCTTCAATGCTCTAAGAAATTTTAAGATTGATGAACAAATTTACTATTATTCAAAAGGCCAACATGCTTGATATTGTACAAAAGAAGTAAATAAAACAGTTTCGTTATAACAAATAAGTATAATTCTTTTTTTTTTCAATATGTCAAAATAGTTTGTTAGCCTGAAATCTATTATTGACAAATATTTGAATAACACTTTAAAATGAGTACATACTTGTTGTACAATACAACCAGATTCATGGTATTTTTCCCTGGGAATTCATTGACCTTAAACTTTTGTTTTATCAACACTTTCTGGTTTTTAACTGCTAATTGATAGTTATTTTTCTAAAACATTACATAATGTCATTATAATCTAACATTCCTCTGTATGTAAACCATAAAATTTAATCTGAAACAGTCTGCGTTTCTGTTACAATTTCTTATTTGTATTAACAGCAATAATGGAACAAAATCTACTGTACCTGATTAACATTTCAACTTTTTTTAAAATATCTCGTCAGTAATACTGGAGTATTACGTATTTTAAATGGTTTTTTTTTCGAAAAACGTTGAAGTTCTGATGAAACCAACAAGAACAAGATACAAAAGTAGCACCCGGATTGAAATGATGTATTGGTGATGTTGTCAGACGAACATATACTCTACCTTACTGTTTATTTGATAGAAATACAGTTTATGCCAGTATTTTTAGAACAAAAAGTAAGACTTAGAAATAGTAAAGCCGACATAATTATTGAAAATATTCAAAAAAGTATTCAAACTTTTACCCGGTAAATCATGATAAAATTAAAAAAAAATATCAGGACTGCTACACTCATTAAAGATACAATATATGCTTCGTCAATTTGTTACGCATGACCAGTACAGCTCAAAAAAGAATTTACATGACTAATTTTAATATGAAGCTGCACAGAATAACTAGAAAAAGAAGAATCATTAAGTAATATGACCGCAAGGCTGTCCTGTGACTGTACGTGTTGTAGAAATGTAATAAAGATACCTTTATTGTTACATAGAGATAAAAAAAAACGCGTGGTGATTGAAAGAATACCAACCCCTATATGCAGAATTGATAAAGTCAAAAAAGACCACACAAAAGATTAATGACAAATACCCTTGATGTACACATGCATCGAATAATGGCGTTTATTCTTGGTCCTTTGTCTGTCGAACTTTGAATCTGATTGTGATAAAGATTTAGAAACCTATCTTTGAGAGTCGCACATCATCAACATATTTTAGTGAAACATACTGATTACTGTACTACACCACCTTAGCAACATTTGATGTTTGTATTTAAAACAAGCCTGAACATTAGAACATTGTTTTATCTAAAGTTTATATCAAACACTCTCATCGTTTGTTCTCTTTTTGTCAATTGAAAATTGGATGCAGTTAACATGGTTAAGCGTCATGTGTTTTGCCTTTCTGAAATTTGGTAGTGTAATGATATTGTAATTGTCAAGTTATTTATCTTGACTGAATTTGTTGTATGTGGTCCAATAAGATGTTTCCATGATTGGGTTGTTCATTATTTATATTTGTTTACAAAAATGTTTACAAATCATTTGAGCAATCATTGAAATTGATTGAATGATCAGAACCTTGTATTTGACTTGCATAGTGATTTAAGAACGATCACAATCTACGGTGCGGAATTTAAACTTCTACGTTGTTCTAGAAAGCTCCGTAGTAACCATATATGCAGACACATAAAATTATTCAGAGATGGAGGTATTCGTATTCTTAGAAGTTCTCAGGAGATGTTGGAGTGACACTTTTAATTTATAAAAAAAATCATACTAGTTTGTAAACTAATTTTAGAGAAAAAGGTCAAAGACATATAGTGAATAATAATTCTGTGTTTCCTCAATCTAGTGTTATATGTTTATCAATAACTGATTGAGTTATAGGAAAACAGAATGACATTTTTTTACAATTCTTTCATTTTTGTGTGTTATCTTGATTTGGCGCTTCAATGATCTAAGAATGTAAAGATTGATGAACGACTTTTGCTTATATTTAACAAGCACATTGATGTTATCGTATGGAAGAAGTAAATCAACAGTTTTCTTATAACAGATAATAATAATTGTGTGTTTCAATATTTGTAATAGTTCTAACAGTTTGTCAGTCCAGAATCTATTATTGACGAATACATAACATAAGTTGTTGGTATGCCCTTTACTGTAAAGGCTGTTTAGAGGAAGAACACGAGCGTTAGAAAAGATTCAAAACATAACATGATATTATAAATATATGCAATAACATCACAATACTTACAGGACAGCGCCTCGAGCTCTGTAAAAGATTATAAGAGATAATAAATGAGTTTATAATTTAACGAATGAACTCAATATTAAACAAGAATGTGTCCATAGTACACGAATGCCCCACTCGCACTATCATTTTACATGTTCACTGGACCGTGAAATTGGGTTCAATACTTTAATTTGCCATAAAAATTAGAAAAATCATATCATAGATAACATGTGTACTAAGATCAAGTTGATTAGACTTCAACTTCATCAAAAATTACGTTGACCAAAAACTTTAACCTGAGCTTCACACTATCTTTTTCTTTGTTCAGTGGACCATGAAATTGGGGGTCAATACTTTAATTTGACATTAAAATTAGAAAAAACATATCATAGGGAACATGTGCACTAAGTTTCAAATTGATTGGACTTCAACTTCATCAAAAACTACCTCGATCAAAAACTTTAACCTGAAGCGGGACGAACGAACGGACGAACGGACGAACGAACGAACGAACGGAGGCACAGACCAGAAAACATAATGCCCCTCTACTTTCGTAGGTGGGGCATGCATAACACTTTAAAATGAGTACATTAGTGTAGTACCATACAATCACATTCATCTTATTTTTTCCATGGGAATTCATTGACCTTAAACTACTTTTGTTTGATAAAAACATTCTGGTTTTTAACTGCTAATTGATAGTTAGATTTCTGAAACATTACATCTAATATTTCGCTGTCTATAAACCATAACATTTAATCTGAAACAGTCTGAGATCTATTACAATTTCTCATTTGATTGAACAGCATTTACGGTACACAATTTTCTGCGCCAGATCAACATTTCGACATCTTATATCTCTTCAATAATGCTGGTGTATTAAGTATTTAAAATGATTTCGAAAAAGGTTGAATTGATGATGAAACCCAAAAGAACATGATGTAAAAGTGAAACCCAGATTGACATGATGTTTTGTTGCTGTTGTCAGACGAACAAATACCCTACGTCAATGTTTATTTGATATAGATATACCAGTAATTCTGAACCAAAAAGTAAGACTAAGAAATAGTAAACCGACAGAATTATTGAAAATGAAGATGTGTTTAGTATTCACATTGTTACCTGGTAAATCATAATAAAACTTAATAATAATATGAGGACGGCAAAACATATTAAAGATACCAGACATAATGCATGCTACGTCAATTTGTTACGCATGCCCAGTGGAGCTCAAATAACAATTTGCAGGACTTATTTTAACATGAAGTTGAAAAAAATAACAGAAAATAGATGAATCATTAAGTTATATGGCCACAAGGCTGTCATGTGACTGTACTTATTGTAGAATTGTACTAAAAATACCTTTTCTTGTTACACAGAGGTAAAACAAGGCGTGGTGATTCAAACAATACCAACCACTATAGGTAGAATTGATCAAGTCAAATGAGACCATACCCAAGCATTTTTTAGTGACAAAGAATCTTGATGTGCACATGCATACAAAAAGGGTCTTTTATTTTGTTTCTTTGTTGAAATTTAAACCTGATTGTGATAAAGATTTAGACATATCGAAACCTATCGTTGAGAGTCGCATATTATCAACATATATTTTTTTAGAAACATATTAATGTATAGTACTACCGTAGCAACAATTCAAATAGGGGGTTAACATCACATCATGTAATCATTATGTACTCGTAAATTTTAATGGTTTTTGTTTTGCTCTTTTAAATTGTTTTATTTCATTATGATGAGCGCATTAAGGGATTTGATCATTTATCCAATTTGGTATCTGTTGGATAGTTGTCCAATTGTCAATCATACCACATTGTTTTATCTTTATATCAAGCACACTTGTCGTTTGTACTTTTTTCTTATTTGACGCAATTAAGCGTAATGTGTTTTGCCTTTCTTAAATTTGGTAGTAGTATGCTACACGATGGGTTGTTAATCATTTATATTTGTTTACAAAAAAAAATGTTAACAAATCACTGGAGCAATCATTGATATTGATGGAATGATAAGAACTTTTTATTTGACTTGCATAATGATTCAAGAACGATCATAATCTACGGTGCGAAATTTAAATTTCTATGGTTTTCTAGAAGTTTCAGTAGTAACCATATATACAGACACAAAAGTTATTCAGACATTGATATCTTGGCGTTCATAGAAGTTCTTTGGAGTTGTTGGATGACACTTTGAATCTAAGAACAACATCATATTACTTTGTGAACTAATCTTAAATAATATTCGGTTTGTATCTCGAAACAGTTAGGAGAAAAATCCGAACAAAGAAAAGACGAGAATAGGACAGTCAGACATTTAACAGTTTAGGTGGCATTTCAATTTGTATAATATTTCTGGTAAAATTGTACATTAAATCTGGTTACATTTAGCATTGGTTCTTGTCTTATGTTGGCTATATTCTAAAAATGATTTCTGGCAATACACTAAATTGTTTAAACAACTATTGTCATGATGGAAACCTGATACAAAGGTCATTGTTGTTATCAAAAATAAATTGGGACTGCATTGGTAATCCTAGGATAAATAAAAAGACTATTATAAGGCAAAGAAATGGAATCAAACATTGTCTAATAAGGCCAATAACGCTGAAGACATAACTATCAACATGATAAAATAAACTGGTTCTTACATGTTAACACTGCGTGGATTGATCAAAAATTCTTAAATAAGTTTTCAGTACTATTTTGTATTCCTGCCATGTTACTCTTTAAAATACAGACGACAAAGAGTATCAAAACCAATACATTGATGTGTCAGAATGACACTTATAACCCCGTTTTCAAAAACGGTTGCAAGAACGCATCTATCCCATCGAATTGGAGATAAAGGATACTACAGATACAGTTAAGTAGGCTTCATATCTTGACTTACATCTAGAAATTGACAATGAGGGTCGGTTGAAAACAAAACTTTACGACAAAAGAGATGATTTCAGCTTTCCAATTGTGAACTTTCCATTTCTAAGTAGCAACATTCCAGCAGCACCTGCATACGGGGTATATATCTCCCAATTGATACGATATTCCCGTGCTTGCATTTCCTATCATGATTTTCTTGATAGATGGGTTACTGCTCACAAGGAAGCTATTAAACCAAGAGTTCCAAATGGTGAAGTTGTAATCATCCCTTCGTAAATTTTACGGACGCCATCACGAGTTGGTTGACCAATATGGAATAACCGTTTCACAAATGATATCGGATATGTTCCTTATGTCGTAACTACAATCCCCTTCCCTTTCATGAATGTGACCTACCGAAATAGACTAATTACCTGATTTGTAATCACATAAGCAACACGACGGGTGCCACATGTGGAGCAGGATCTGCTTACCCTTCCGGAGCACCTGAGATCACCCCTAGTTTTTGGTGGGGTTTGTGTTGTTTATTCTTTAGCTTTCTATGTTGTGTCATGTGTACTATTGTTTTTCTGTTTGTCTTTTTCGTTTTTGGCCATGGCGTTGTCAGTTTGTTTTAGATTTATGAGTTTGACTGTCCCTTTGGTATCTTTCGTCCCTCTCTCAATATGAATAGGACTTCAGAAAAAAGTCTTAATAACTGTTATCATAACGAATGTGTTGAAGCTCAAATGAAAGCTATGATTTCGACAAAAAATCGGAGGAATGGAACCTAATGTTTACATGATCTTTAACTCATCACAATAGACCCACAGAATAAAAATCAACTCAAAATATTTAAATGCCTTTAGGAACCAAACGTATATACATGTTATTTTCACGATATTTTCCAAATTTAGCGCTTAATTTCTGCCAACATCAGTGGAGCGGAACCAAACGTTGATCAATTTGTAGCTTACCGTATTAGATTTACATACTAAAGACCAACAGTCTGTACATGCGTTTAGGAAACATTCCGTATATAGTTTGTTGTCGAATGATTGAAAGATGGAATGACGAACAAGGATAAAACTACGTGATCCTAATGTTTTTCAGTAGTACATGTATCGATTTATTTATAATTATTCCATGAACAGTATTATAGAGGAACACTGTAGTCCTTTCGGAGTCTGAAAATTATGGTCCAAAACATTATGTGAAAGTAATGGTTTTTCAGACGTTGTTACATGCAGATACCAGATTAACTCACATATAATAATATATTGAATATCTAACGAAAGGCAAATAATAGGAAAAAATAATATTTGATCTATAGAACAGTTACCAAGATCTTTATAAAATGTATAAGATAATGCAAATGAAATGATACGGACAAATGTAATGCTATTTGTAAAAAAAGATATAGAAATAAGAATGTCACATTTTCTTTGAAATACTAAATTAAACAAGATTTTTCAGCACGCTTCAATGAAAACGACATTCACTAAATAGTTTAATTAAAAATTGTCTGTAATAAATCAGTCAATGTATTATGTTATCTTGAATACAGATAAATATAACTGGTTAAAATTTTTAAATGAGTGTAGTACTTTTGAACTGTTATACAAATTTAGTCACTTCCATCAACTTTGTGGTTTGAATCATTTCCTTATAAACATGTTAACCTTTGCGATTACAATTTCGATATTTTCTATACAACTACAACTCAAAATTGGACGTTGTCAACAAATGCATTATTTAATAATGACGTAAAATGTGACATTCTGATATCTAAGACTAAAACAACAAATGACGAAAATAAAAAGAAGTGACAATACAAATGATGAAAAAGATCTACAACAGCTAAGCGAATATCCTCATATTGGAATTTCTATATGCCTTCACTGGGAATCGAACCCGTCCATGAATTCTGTTAAATGTTATTGACTTCAACATATCGATGAAACCTCTGGGCTACCAATTGGTTACGATTTAAATGTTTATTTTATATATATAAATGAATATATGATATACATTAGTTCAACATACCCACAGGGATTGTACCTTCATATATTAATAATAGGCAAACGTACAATATGAGTTGGTAGCCACGAGGTTTCATTGTTCAGATTAATAAAGATAAAAAAAAAATGGTTAAGATTAATTAGTTTAAGTTTATGTCTTGTCTGTTTAGGTTCGAATCCCAGATTTCTCTTTTTTGTCCATATTCTCTGGTTTTCCAGTTTTTGTTCTTGTTTTGTATATTATTGTGGATATTTTGTGTAATAAAAGCGACTTTGGTCGTTTATAATCGGATTAATGTGGGCTATTCCACGTCCACTTGTATTTATGTCCATCTGATGAGTTAAGCCTTTTTCAACTGATTTTTATAGTTCGTTCTTATGTTGTACTGTTATACCACTGTCCCAGGCTAGGGGGTTGGGATCCCGCTAACATTTTTAACCCCGTCACATTCTGTATGTATGTGCCTGTCCCAAGTCTAGAGCCTAGCTGTAATTCAGTGGGTTTTTTGTTAAATTTTTACATAAATAAGCCGTTAGTTTTCTCGTTTGAATTGTTTTACATTGTCATTTCTGGGCCTTTTATAGCTGACTATGCGGTATAGGCTTTGCTCATTGTTACGGTGACCTATATTTGTTAATGTCTGTGTTATTTTGGTTTCATGTGAAGAGTTGTCTCATTGACAATCATACCACATCTTCTTTTTTTATATTCGACATGTTTGAAAATAAAAATGATTACATTCTTTTTGTCCATTATTATTTTATAAATTAATATAATATGAGTTCATCTGTTTTACTACATAATTTTTACAAATGTTAATTCGCAAATTCCTATGCTAGAAAATCGTTATGTGCCTAGAATTAGGCTTCGTGTTAAAAATTTCGAAAACACATTTATTATATGCACTATATGTATCTTCTTTGTCGGGTTGTTGTCCATTTGACACATTCTCTATTTCCATTTTCAATTTCAATAGAAATGAGTCCGAATAGAACTTATTTTGTATAAACAGATAATATTCAGATGCCTAATAATATGAAGATCTTAAAGGGCAGACGTGTTGTGTAATAATGTATTTGTATTTTTAAACATTTATTTGTGATATTTAATTTATTGTAATGGATTGTTTGACACGATAACATGGTTATTTAAACTCACTTACAATACCTTCTAATTAAGAATAGGCGTTAATTTTGACAAGACATTTAACACAATAGTTTAAGTGATAGATACAATGGATAAACGTTGATTCATGAAAAACAAACCATTCGCCCTTCGGGCTCATGGTTTCTTTTTCAAGAATCAACGCTTATCCATTGTATCTATATCACTTGCACCACGTAACTTTTGTCCTTTTGATTAAATTACTTCTATATCAAATTTGCAGTTAATCCAGTCCATTTCCGTTATGGATCTAAGACTAATATGTTTTTTGAAAACTTCCTTTGACGGATGTTTACAAAAAATGTTTTGTAAATCTGAGGGAAAATGCTGAAAATTTGACTTTTTACAAAATGCGAAGGTTGAAATCATCATGTTTTAAAAGAATTCGGACGTAAACTTCAAAAAGCTGGTAGTTTTAAAGTTATTGTAGTCAATGTTCTTTTGAACACGAACAGAACCCTAAAAACCTGTACACGGACAAATTGTTGATACAGCATATGAATTGGCATATTGGCATTTTTAATTTAGAGGTGCTATATATCTTAACAAAACCCCGTTGGTCCTACATATCTAACCAAAACCCTGTTGGTCCTACATATCTCCAACCCGTTGATCCTACATATCTTAAACCCCGTTGGTTCTACATATCTTAAATCCGTTTGTCTTACTTATCTTAAACCCCGTTAGTCCTCAATATCTTAAACCCGTTGGTCCTATTAAGGCATTGCTTCCTTCGTCATAACCGAGTAAACTACTGACTTTAGAAGGCGGAACATATGGCAAAATTTGGGGTATTTTGCTTATTTGCAAAGCGGCGATTTTGTCTTCTCATAACGGCAGCCATTACATTAGCATTATATATGCCTCTAAATTAAAAATGCCAATATGCCAATTCATATGCTGTATCAACAATTTGTCCGGGTACAGGTTTTTAGGGTTATTTTCTTGTTCAAAAGAACATTGACTACAGCGACTTTGAAAACTTTCTGCCTTTTTAGTTTTCAAAATCAGAAGCGTAACCGACTTATAATTCCTATATAAAATAGCTAAAAATCGTTAAAACGCAAGGTTCAGAACAGAAATCAAGATACAAGAAGATATTGTTCATGATCTGTCCGCATTGAGGGGAAACACCTTGTATGTTGAATTTTAAAGCTTTTAAAATAACTTTAAAACTACCTGCTTTCGTACATGATGGTTATGACAAAGGATGCAATGCCTCTTAGAAAGATTATTTAGAAAATAAAACGTTAATGTCATCAAAATAATATATGTCAGTGCTGCGTCTGTAATAATGCTATTCTCAGTGATTTGGAGAGCTTTTTTTCGCTCGTGATTTCCTGTGCCATGATATGAAGATGTGATGCCTCATTTATTGTGTTTATCATGCAATCAATGTGTGGTTACATAGATTTACGAGTTTTGAACAGCGGTATACTACTGTTGCCTTTTTTTAAGATATGTAGGACAAGCAGAGTTAAAGATATGTAGGACCAACGGGTTTAAGATATATAGGACCAATGAGGGTTTAAGATATGTAGGACCAACGAGTTTAAGATATGTAAAACCAACGGGGTTTAAGATATGTAGGACCAACGGGTTGAAGATATGTAGGACCAACGGGGTTTTAGTTAGATATGTAGGACCAACGGGTTTTATAAGATATGTAGGATCAACGGGTTAAGCGAACGTTTTAAATATTGTATCATCCGACGAAAACATAAGAAGCCACAAACATAATACTCAATTAAGAAATTCCAACCAATCAAACTGTTCAGAAAAATAAACCATAATTAATTAATAAAACTAGAGGCTCTGAAGAGCCTGTGTCGCTCACCTTAGTCTATGTGAATATTAAACAAAGGACACAGATGGATTCATGACAAAAGTTTGTTTTGGTGATGGTGATGTGTTTGTAGATCTTACTTTACTAAACAGTCTTGCTGCTTACAATTACCTCTATCTATAATGAACTTGGCCCAGTAGTTTCAGTGGAAAATGTTAGTGAAAATTTACAAATTTTATGAAAATTGTTAAAAATTGACTATGAAGGGCAATTACTCCTTAGGGGTTAATTGACCATTTTGGTCATGTTGACTTATTTTTAGGTCTTACTTTGTTGTACATTATTGCTGTTTACAGATTATCTCTGTAGAGATATTCAAGATAATAACAAAGGGGCAGCAACCTAACAATCGATTATTCAATTCATCTGAAAATTCCCGGGCAGATAGATGTTGACCTGATCAACAATTTGACCTCCTGTCAGATTTGCTCTAAATGCTTTGGTTTTTGAGGTATAAGCCAAAAACTGCATTTACCCCTATGTTCTAGTTTTAGTCATGGCGGCCATCTTGGTGGTTTGGCCGGGTAACAACATTTTTTTTAAACTAGATGACCCAATGATGATTGCGGCCAAGTTTGGTTTAAATTGGCCCAGTAGTTTCAGAAGGGGAAGATTTTTGTAAAAGATTATAAAGCTTTACGGAAAATGGTTAAACATGACTATAAAGGGCAATAACTTCTGTAGTGGTCAAATGACCATTTTGGTCATGTTAACTTATTTGTAAATTCTACTTTGCTGAGCATTATTGCTGTTTACAGTTTATCTTTATCTATAATAATATTCAAGATAATAACCAAAACAAACAATTTCCTTAAAATTACCAATTCAGGGGCAGCAACCTTACAACGGGTTGAATAACTTCTGTAGGGGTCAGGTGAGCTTAAAAAAATCCACTTTGAAACTGCGAACTGCGTGCAATTAGCTTCCTTGGCATACAAGAAGAAATATTAGGGATATTCGAATATCACATTCTGAAAATAATTTAGAAATAAAATCATAAAGTGACTTTTTTCTATATCTTTTTCTTCTTCAGGCATTATACATATTCATGTATGGTTGCACACAATAAAGCTAGCCAGAAAAATAAGCATAATCAAACAAATGAGAGAGAAAAAACAATACGATACGACATTACAGAATAACTTATATAAGTATCACATTTTCACTGAGTAAAGATAATTGTTATTACAGTACAAGCAAGCATATCGATACGTCAATAATTAATTTCATTCAGTGACTTTAATCTAGGAATTCCAGTATATTCTGTGTTCATTTACACACATTATTTTTTTGCCAAATATGCCTTTTTAAGTCAAATTGTCTTTTATAAAACATTAAGTCCCTCTATATAAGGTTGGATCTTTGATATGCACTTTGCTAGTAAAATTACTATTATATATAAAAGTTTTCATATGGGCCAAAAAATAACAATATCCATATTTACTGGAATATCAATATGTGTTACTTCATCAATTCAAACATTAATTTATATTACAATATGTACACCCACAGTAGGTGTTTTATAGTTCCTGATTGTTTCTTGCAAAATGTTCAGGACCTACACTGTACAAGGTTCATTCTTAAAAGTCAATATGAGAATATGACACCCGGTCAATCATTCGGTATTGAAACGAACAAAGCTTTATTTGTTTTTGAAAAAAAATTGATAATCTGGTTAAATCCATCATTGATTCTTGTCATTGTTGGTTGTAATCTAAAGGGGAACTGTGGCAATATTGTAATCTGTTTTAACACCTATGGTTATGAGGATGGAAACATTGTGCAAAGGTCAATGTTGTTATCCAACACAATTTGTGACGGCATTGGCAATCATAGGTTAAATAAAACGACAATTATAAGACCAAGCAATGAAATCAAACATTGTCAAAAAGCAGCAAATATCGCGGTAGAAATAACCATCAACATGATAAAATAAACTATTCTTTACACGTGAACACTACGTGGGTTGTTTACTGTTTCTTAGATAAGTACTCCAGCTCCACTTGGTACTCCTGTCTTGTAACTCATCAAAATGTAGATGACAAACAGTGAAATGAAACAAAAACAATACCAAGATGTGGTGTCAGACACTTAATTATGGTCCCGTTTTCAAAAACGGTTGCAAACTCATTATTAGAAGGATTTCACGAAAAGATCTTTATAGCTGTTATAACTCGGATTTGTTGAAGTTTAATTCCAGTGATTTCTAAAAAATTAGAGGAATGAAACCTAATGTACTAAATGATCTATAGCTCATCACAATAGACTCACAAACTAAAAATCAACTCAAAATATTTCAATGCGTTAAGGAACAAAGTGTTGATGCATGTTATTTTCACGAAAAGTTCCAAGTGCCTACTTTCTGCCAAATTCAGCAGAGCGGAACCGAACGTGAACTCAATTTGTATCTCATAATATTAGGTTCACCTACCAAAGACCAACAGTCTGTAAATGCGTTTAGGAAAAAAAATCCGTACAGAGTTCGTCGTGAAATGATGGAATGATGGAATGATGGAATGACGAACAAGGATAAGTTACATGGTCCTGATGTTTCTCAGTAGTACATGTATAGATTCCTTTATGATTATACCATGAACAGTATTATAGAGGAACACTGTAATCCTTTTCGAGTCTGAAAATTATGGTCCAAGACATTTTTTGAAAATAATGGTTTTTCAGACCTAATTACAAGTAGATAGACTCAGGTATAATTATACAACAAAAATCTAAAAAAGGGCATATAAAAATGTATACTTACGTTGAAAACCTACAATAAATAGAAAACATTGATATTTAATCTATAGAACAGTTACCATGATCTGTATAATAAGTATAAGACAATGCCTATACAACAAAATGAAATGATATGGACAAATGTAATGTAATTTGTAAAAAAAATGATATAGAAATAAGAACGTCAAATTATCTTTGAAATACTAAATTAAACACTAAATTTCCTCGCACGCTTCAAGAAAAAAACGTTCATCAAAGATAATCATTAAATATTTAAAAGAAAAAAAATGTCGGTAATAAATCAGTGAATGGATCATGTTTAATATTTTGAATACAGATATATAACTGGTTAACACTTTACAATTGTGATTAAATGAGTGTAGTACACTGGACCTGTAATACAAATCTAGTCACTGCCATCAGCAGTGAGGATTGAACCATTACCTTATAACCTATGAACCTTTAACATGTTAAATTTCGATATGTTCGATACAGTTCACAGTTGGACTTTGTTCACATACGATTCAACTAACAAATAAAAAAAATGTATAATTCAATAATTACGTGAAATATGACATTCTGATATTAAAGACTAAGACAACAAATTACGAAAACAAACAGAAGCGACAATACAAATAGACGAAAAAAATATACCACATCTTAACGAATATGATCAGACTTATGGAACCGTATTCCAAACATAAGTTCAATTCTAGTCAATCGAATCATATGGCAAAATCAAGGGTACGTTATTCCTATAATTTACACCACGTGAATTTGGCCCTTTTGGTTAAATTACTTCCTTTAGTTTAAGATTAATATTATAAATTATATCAAATTTGCGGATAAAATAGTCCTTTTCCGCCATGGATCTAAACTATCGTTTTTTGAAAACTTCCTTTGTCGGATATTTACAAAGATGTTGTTTATTTATAAGGGAAAATGCTGAAAATTTGACTTTTTACAAACTAGGAAGGTTGAAATCATCATGTTTTTAAAAAGCAAATTGACGAAAACGTCAGCAGGTAGGTTAAAAGTTATTTAGCTTTAAAATTCAACCATCAAGGTGTTTCCCTATATGCGGGCAAATCATGAACAATATTTTTTTATATCTTGATCTCTGTTATAAACCGTCCGTTTCTACGATTTGTAGCTATTTTATTTAGCAATTATCAATCGATTACGCGGATTTTCAATCAAAAAAGCCGAAAGTTTTTAAATTTGTAAATGTTCTTTTGAACACAAACAGAACCCAAAAAAACTGTACAATTCACCTATATGCGGACAACTTGTTGATACAGCATATGAATTGGCATATTGGCAATTTTAATTAAGAGTCATAAAAAATCCTATTGCAATGGCTGCCGTCATGATAAGGCAAAATGGCAACTATACAAATTAGCAAAATACCCCAATTTTTGCCATATGCTCCACCTTATAAAGTCAGTAGTTTACTCGGTTATGACAAAGGATGCAATGCCTCTAAAGAAAGATCATTTAGAAAAATTCACGTTCATGTCATCAAATTAATATATGTCAGTGCATCGTCGACAATAATACTATACTTAGTGATTTGAAGAGCCTTTTCGCCCTTCATTTCCTGTGACATAATATAAAAATTTGATGCCTCATTTACTGTGTTTATCATCCAATCCAATGTGTGGTTTAAGATAGGTAGGACCAACCGGGTTTGTCAAGACATGTAGGACTAACAGGTTTAAGATATGTAGGACCAACGGGGTTTTGTTAAGATATGTAGGACCAACAGGGTTTAAGATATGTATGACCAACGAGGTTTAAGATATGTAGGACCAATAGGGTTTTGTTAAGATATATAGGACCAAAGGGTTTTGTTAATATATGTAGGACCAACAGGGTTTTGTTAAGATATGTAGTACCTACAGGGTTTTGCTAAGATATGTTGGACCAACGGGGTTTTGTTAAGATATGTAGGACCAACGGGGTAATGTTAACATAAGTAGGACCAACAAGTTTTGTTAATATATGTAGGACCAACAGGGTTTTGTTAAGATATGTAGGACCAAAGGGGTTTTGTTAAGATATGTAGTACCAACAGGGTTTTGCTAAGATATAGAGGACCAACGGGGTTTTGTTAAGATATGTAGGACCAACGGGGTAATGTTAACATAAGTAGGACCAACAAGGTTTTGTTAAGATTTGTAACGGGGTTTAAGATATGTAGGACGAACGGGCTTTAAGATATATAGGACCAACGGGGTTTAAGATATGTTGGACCAACATGGTTTTGTTAAGATATGTAGGACCAACGGGGTTTAAGATATGTAGGACCAATGGGGTTTTGTTAAGATATATAGGACCAAAGGGTTTTGTTAAGATATGAAGTACCTACAGGGTTTTGCTAAGATATGTAGGACCAACGGGGTTTTGTTAAGATATGTAGGACCAACGGGGTAATGTTAACATAAGTAGGACCAACAAAATTTTGTTAAGATGTGTAGGACTAACGGGGTTTTGTTAAGATTTGTAACGGGGTTTAAGATATGTAGGACGAACGGGCTTTAAGATATATAGGACCAACGGGGTTTAAGATATGTTGGACCAACAGGGTTTGGTTAAGATATGTAGGACCAACGGGTTTTTGTTAAGTTATGTAGGACCAACGGGGTTTTGTTAATAAATTTAGGACCAACGGTGTTTTGTTAAGCGAACGTTTTAGATTGTTTAAATCATCCGACGAAAACATAAGAAGCCACAAACACAATATTCAATTTAGAAATTCAAAATAATCAAACCGTTCACAAAAATCAACCACAATTTATGAAATTAATGAATAAAATAAATAACTTTCAAACTGCGAACAGCACACAACTCTTTCACTTGGTCTACACGAAGAAATATTTGGGATATTCGAATATAACATTTTGAAAATAATTTAGAAATGAATAAAGTGGTTTTTTTCTATATTTTTTTCTCCTTTATGGATTGACAGGCGTTATACATATTCATGTATGGTTGCACACAATAACGCTAGCCAAATGAGAGAGATAAAAACAATACCATACATTACAGAAAAAAATATATAAGTATAACATTTTCACTAAGTAAAGTTTATTATAATCACAATACAAGCATACCGATACATCTATAATTAAATTCATTCTGTGACTTTAACCTTGGAGTTCCAGAATATATGTTCATTTACACATTATTTCTTTTTTGGCAAATATGCTTTATAAAGTTAAATTGTCTTTTATAAGTCCCTCTTAATGAGTTTTTTTTTTAATTTTGCATCATAAATTCAAACATTCAGATAGAATCAGATTGATTTCTACTAAAATATGAAACACCACCCACAGTAGGTATTCTATAGTCACTGGATCTTCCTCGCAAAAGTTTCATGAACGATACTGAACAAGCATGACAAGGTTCATTTATAAAAGTCAATGTAAGTACATAAAACCCGGTCTGTCATTCGGTATTGAAACGAACAAAACGCTATCTGTTTTTGAAAAACTTAAAATTACAATTTTGTATTTTGTTTTGCAATTTCAAATATTTTTATTTAATATATTCTTCACATTTTGATGTGTTTCACTCAGTTTTAGTTTGTAACCCGGATGTTTTTGTTTCCCTATCATAAAATCTATCATTGATTCTTTTCATTATTGGCTATGATCTAAAAGTTATTTGTGACAATAACTATTGTTATGATGGAAACCTGATGCAAATGTCATTGTTGATAATCGTAGGATAAATTAAAATCGCAATTGTAAGGCAAAGCAATGGAATCACACAAAGTGAAAGTACAGCCAATAGCGCGGAAGACATAACTATCAACATGCATTAATAAACTGGTCCTTACATGTGAACACTGCGTGGATTTATACTAGTTTCTTAAATAGATTTTTGGCTCTATTTTGTATTCCTGCTATGTAACTCATTAAACTACAGATGACAAAGGATAACAAAAACAATACATTGGTGTGTCAGCATGACATGTATGGCCTCGTTTTCAAAAAACGATTGCAAGCTCAATATGGGAAAGACTTTAACAAATAGTGTTAATAACTGTTATTATATCGAATTTATTTATCTCAAATCATAGCTTTGATTTCGGCAAACATCAGAGGAATGGAGCCTTATTTATACATGATCTGTAACTCATCACAATAGACTCACAAACTAAAAATCAACTCAAAATATTTGAATGCGTTTAGAAACCAAACGTATATACATGCTATTTTCACGATATCTTAAGTATAGCGCTTAATTTCTGCTAAAATTAGCGGAGCGGAACCAAACGTTAATCAATCTGTAGCTTACCATATTAGATTCACATACTAAAGACCAACAGTCTGTAAATGCGTTTAAGAAACATTCCGTCTGTAGTGTGTTGTCGAATGATGGAACGGTGGAATGACGAACAAGGGTTAAACTACATAATCCGAATGTTTCGGAGTAGTAGATGTATCAATTTATCTATTATTATACCATGAACAGTATTATTGAGGAACAATGTAATCCTTTCGGAGTCTGAAAATTATGGTGCAAACATTTTGTGAAAATAATGTTTTTTCAGACCTAGTTACAAGCAGATAACAGACTAACTCAGATATGATTATATAACGCATATCTTACGAAAGGCAAATAAAAATTTATACTTACATATAATCTCTACAATAAATAGAAAAACATTGATCGTTATAAAATGTATAAGATAATGCAATTACAGTAAAGTTAAATGATATGAACACATGTAAAAGATTTAGAAATAAGAATGTCAAATCATCTTTGAAATACTCAAACACAATTTTCCATCACGCTACAGGGAAAAACTTTTAACAACGATATTCATTAAATATTCTAAAAAATGTCTGTAATAAATCAGTGAATGGATCATGTTATCTTGAATACAGATAAATATAACTGGTTAAAATTTTACAATTGTTGTGATTAAATCAGTGTAGTACTTTGGACCTGTTATACAAATCTAGTCACTCTCATCAAATTTGAGGTTTAAAACATTTCCTTAGGGACGGTGCAATATTTATCAAGCAGGGGGGACCGGTGCAAATCGCAAAACCTGTTTGGAAAAAAGTATTGTCCCATGCTGATGTGATAGGAAAAAAAGTTATGTCCCATGACCTCTATTCATTAAAAAAGTATGTGTCCCATGAATATCATGAATATATTGAGTGAATAAAAACACAATATGTACCTTAAATAACGTAAAGCAACAATATTTATTGTGATATAAATGTTTTTGACAATCATTTTAACATTCTCGACTAGTCTTGACCTTCAAATTTAGTTTGACTGGTGTAAATCAGCCCATCTAACTAAATTAAATATTGATCTAACAAATTCAAGCTAATTAGGTAGTTTGATTTATTGCTGTGAAATGAAAGAATTTAATTTTACAATAGGTAAAAATAAAATTATTATATAAATTCAGATAGGCATCTTTAATTTTTTTTATAACTTTTTCAAATCAACTTGGATTTTCATCAAATTATGCAGCTATCTTAGATATATATTAAGCTTACTGAATCCCAGGTCATTTTGTTTTTTATTGTATTGCTGTCAAATTCAAGAATTAAATCAATCTAGGTAAAAAAAAGCTAGAATTTGCATTTCAAACAATATAGAGATATTATAGTACACTTTAATTATTTTAATAACTTTTTCAAATCAACTTGGATTTTCATCAAACTATGCAGCTATCTTAGAGATATATTAAGCTTACTGAATCTTAGGTCATTTTGTTTTTTGTTGTATTGCTGTCAAATTTAAGAATTAGATAAATCTAGGTAAAAAAAACTAGAATGTGCAGTTCGAACAAAATAGAGATAGTAAGTACACTTTACAATTTAATTGTTAAATTTGACAGCAATACAACAAAAAACAAAAATGACCTAGGATTCATTAAGCTTAATATATATCAAAGATAGCTGCATAGTTTAATGAAAATCCAAGTTGATTTGAAAAAGTTATTAAAATAATTAAAGTGTACTATAATATCTCTATATTGTTCGAAATGCAAATTCTAGCTTTTTTTTTACCTAGATTGATTTAATTCTTGAATTTGACAGCAATACAACAAAAAACAAAATGACCTGGGATTTTGTAAGCTTAATATATATCTAAGATAGCTGCAAAGTTTGATGAAAATCCAAGTTGATTTGAAAAAATTATTAAAAAAATTAAAGTATACTATCTCTATTTTGTCTGAATTGCAAATCCTAGCTTTTTTTACCAAGATTACTGTAATTCTTAAATTTTACAGCAATACAACAAAAAACTAAATGACATGGGATTCAGTAAGCTTAATATATATCTAAGATAGCTGCATAGTTTGATGAAAATTCAAGTTGATTTGAAAAAGTTATTAAAATAATTAAAGTGTACTATCTCTATTTTGTTCGAAATGCAAATTCTAGCTTTTTTTTACCTAGATTGATTTAATTCTTGAATTTGACAGCAATACAACAAAAAACAAAATGACCTGGGATTCAGTAAGCTTAATATATATCTACGATAGCTGCAAAGTTTGATGAAAATCCAAGTTGTTTTGAAAAAATTATTAAAAAATTTAAAGTATACTATCTCTATTTTGTCTGAATTGCAAATCCTAGCTTTTTTTACCAAGATTACTGTAATTCTTAAATTTTACAGCAATACAACAAAAAAACTAAATGACATGGGATTCAGTAAGCTTAATATATATCTAAGATAGCTGCATAGTTTGATGAAAATCCAAGTTGATTTGAAAAAATTATTAAAAAAATTAAAGTATACTATCTCTATTTTGTCTGAATTGCAAATCCTAGCTTTTTTTACCAAGATTACTGTAATTCTTAAATTTTACAGCAATACAACAAAAAACTAAATGACATGGGATTCAGTAAGCTTAATATATAGCTAAGATAGCTGCAAAGTTTGATGAAAATCCAAGTTGTTTTGAAAAAATTATTAAAAAAATTAAAGTATACTATCTCTATTTTGTCTGAATTGCAAATCCTAGCTTTTTTTTTACCAAGATTACTGTAATTCTTAAATTTTACAGCAATACAACAAAAAACTAAATGACATGGGATTCAGTAAGTTTAATATATATCTAAGATAGCTGCATAGTTTGATGAAAATCCAAGTTGATTTGAAAAAGTTATTAAAATAATTAAAGTGTACTATCTCTATTTTGTTCGAAATGCAAATTCTAGCTTTTTTTACCTAGATTGATTTAATTCTTGAATTTGACAGCAATACAACAAAAAACAAAATGACCTGGGATTCAGTAAGCTTAATATATATCAAAGATAGCTGCATAGTTTGATGAAAATCCAAGTTGATTTGAAAAAGTTATAAAAAAAATTAAAGATGCCTATCTGAATTTATATAATAATTTTTATTTTTACCTATTGTAAAATTAAATTCTTTCATTTCACAGCAATAAATCAAACTACCTAATAAGCTTGAATTTTGTAAGATCAATATTTAATTTAGTTAGATGGGCTGATTTACACCAGTCAAAACTAAAATTGTTCATCATATTCTGTTTCTGTTTGAATGTTTATTGTGTGTATTTTTGGGCTAATTAAAATAAAATGTTTACTACTTAAGCATTTGGAAAAAGTGTATGTCCCATGCATTAAGATAATGAAAAATCATCAGGTCCCACTACTTTGCACGTTGAAAAAAGTACATGTCCCCTTACCATTTGCACCGGTCCCCCCTGCTTGATAAATAATGCACCGTCCCTTATAAACATGTTAACCTTTAACAGGTTGAATTTCGATATTTTCTATACAGCTACAGCACACAAGTGGACGTTGTTCAACATACGATTCAACTAACAAATAAACAAATGTATTATTCAATAATGACGTAAAATGTGACATTCTGATATTAAAGACTAAGACAACAAATGAGGAAAATACAAAGAAGTGACAACACAAATTGATGAAAAAGATATACATCAGCTAAATGAATGTCCTCAGTCTTCCTAAACCGTATTTCAAGCATAAGTTCAACTGTAGTCAATCGAATCATAGGTACTTCATTCATATGATTTGCACCACGCGGATAATTAAGTCCATTTCCGTGATGGATCTAAGACTAATTAGTTTTGGAAAAGTTTCTTTGACGGATACTTACAAAAATGTTTTGTAAATCTGAGGGAAAATGCTGAAAATTTGACTTTTTACAAAATGGGAAGGTTGAAGTCATCATGTTTTAAAAGAATTTGGACGTAAACTTAAGAAAGCAGGTAGTTTTAAAGTTATTAAGCTTTAAAATTCAACACACAAGGTGTTTCCCCTTAATGCGAACAAATCATGAACAATATCTTTTTTTATCTTAATTTCTGTTCTGTTCTGCACCTTGCGTTTCGACAATTTTTAGCTATTGTTTATAGCAATTATCAGTTGGTTACGCTTCCGATTCTTTACATCTAAAAAGGCTGTAAGTTTCAAAGTTAATGTATTCAATGTTTTTTTTAACACGAACAGAACCCTAAAAACCTGTACCCGGACAATATGTTGATACAGCATATAAATTAGATTATTGTTGGTTTTTTTTTTTTAATTATGAGGCATATATAATGCTTATGTAATTGCTGCCGTTATGATAAGACAAAATGGCAGTTATGCAAATATGCAAAATATCAAAAAATTTGCTATATGTTCCGCCTTCTTAAGTCAGTAGTTTACTTGGTTATGACAAAGGATACAATGCCTCTATAGAATAATTATTTAGAAAAATCCACGTTAATGTCATCAAAATAATATATATTAGTGCAACGCCAGCAATAAAACTATTCTCAGTGATTTAAAGAGCCTTTTTGCTCTTCATTTCCTGTGATATAATATGAACATTTGATGCCTCATTTATTGTGTTTATCATCCAATGAATGCGTGGTTACATAGATTAACGAGTTTTGAACGGCGGTATACTACTGTTGCCTTTATTTAAGATATGTAGGACAAACGGAGTTTAAGATATGTAGGACCAACGGGTTTAAGATATGTAGGACCAACGGGGTTTAAGATATGTAGGACCAACGGGTTTAAGATATGTAAGACTAACGAAGTATAAGATATGTAGGACTAACGGGGTTTGTGTTAAGATATGTAGAACCAACGGGGTTTAAGATATGAAGGACCAACGGGTTTAAGATATGTAAGACTAACGAGGTATAAGATATGTAGGACTAACGGGGTTTGTGTTAAGATATGTAGGACCAACGGGGTTTAAGATATGAAGGACCAACGGGTTTAAGATATGTAGGACTAACGCAGTTTTGGAAAGATATGTAGGACCAACGGGTTTTGTTAAGATATGTAGGACCAACGTTTTTTTTTAAGATATGTATGACCAACGGGTTAAGCGGACGTTTTAAATGTTGTATCAACCGACGAAAACATAAGAAGCCACAAACATAATACTCAATTAAGAAATTCCAACCAATCAAACTGTTCAGAAAAATAAACCACAATCAATAAATAAAACTAGAGGCTCGAAGAAGTCTGTGTTATTCACCTTGGTCTATGTGAATATTAAACAAAGGACACAGATGGATTCATGACAAAATTGTGTTTTGGTGATGGTGATGTGTTTGTAGATCTTACTTTACTAAACAGTCTTGCTGCTTACAAATACCTCTATCTATAATGATAGTCATCAAAGGTACCAGGATTATAATTTAGTACGACAGACGCGCGTTTCGTCTACATAAGACTCATCAGTGCATATAATGAACTTGGCCTAATAGTTTCAGTCGAAAATGTTACTGAAAATTTACAAATTTTATGACAATTGTTAAAAATTGACTATGAAGGGCAATTACTCCTTAGGGGGTCAATTGACCATTTTGGTCATGTTGACTTATTTTTAGGTCTGAATTTGCGGTACATTATTGCTGTTTACAGATTATCTCTATAAAAATATTCATGATAATACAAAAAAACGGCAAAATGTCCTTAAAATTACCAATTCAGGGGCACTAACCTAACAGCCGATTATCCAATTCATCTGAAAATTCCAGGGCAGATAGATGTTGACCTGATCAACAATTTGACCTCCTGTCATATTTGCTCTAAATGCTTTGGTTTTTGAGTATTTTACTCCTCTGTTCTATGTTTAGCAATATCGGCCATCTTTTTTGGTTGGCCGGGTCATCGAACACACTTTTTAAACTAGATGACCCAATGATTACTAGTAGCACGATTTCAGTCTGAAACGGTCATTTTTGTCTGATCGTATCTTAATTGACTGTATTTACCGCTAGAGGAAAACGTCAAGACTTGTCAGATCGTTAAGTCTCCGTTCGGATCGATAGTCTCATTAGGTAAATTAGTCCGTTAAGGCATGTCAAGATATTTAAGACTGTATCTTCTAGCGAGCTGTTTAGATCCGTTAAGACCGTGTCAGACCGAAACAGATCAAAACTCAAAATCAACTTTCAAAAGTGTCAGACCATGTTTAGATCCGTTCAGTATGCCGGTATGATACCACGAGTTACGCTCCTTCTGCTTGATTAGTGCATTCTAGATTAATTATATATTTATTTGAAGTTAAAGTATTATATCATGTATATCTCTCGAATAAATAATTGTTGGGTAACTAATAAATTATTCGTCTATATATGTTGCTTATTTTCTAATAAATATTAGTTGATGTATTTATATTAGCTATAAAGTGCAAGGACTTATGGTAATTATATACACATGAACCCTTTGTAAACATATTTTTCGTATTTGAACATTAGAAACGGAAATATCTTAAACATAATCTAAAAAAAGCGATGTTGTATATTTGCCAACGAGACAATCAATTGAAATGAAGCCAAAGCAAAAATTAATACATGCGTAGTTTTGTTTTAATTCGTATTCTGTTGATATGTCCTACTTTACTATTACCGTTGGAGCTGGTTATTTTTATTATTATTTTCGTCCTAGTTATTCTGTTAAAATCGGAAACGCTTCTATTACCATATCTTTGTACTGTACAACCTTAGAGTGTACAACATATCATTAAACAATTATTTATTTTACACAAAGGTGCGTCTAAACACCACCAAGGAGGCCAACGTACATGAAGCTGATCATGATACTGCATTTAGTCTGTGTAGAGATAGTGTTAAAACTATAAATAAAGTACCACCGTATAAAGATTTTCATCCAAACAATTATTGTATCCGTATGTTTATTTTCTAACCCATGCATATGTATATAGCAGCAGTGGCAGAGTAACTGACCGCCCCCCCCCCTCCAATGCAGGTTCCGAAAATATGTTCTAACATAATTTGTTTGCCACTTCTTGTCTAGAGCGGAAATTCATCACAGCAGATCTTGATTTGACTTCTTAATTGGCCGTTATTTGATACAAACGTTCAGATGTATGTGTAGTTTATATATACGTGATTAATGACAACTTATCGGTGGGTGTGTAAATATTCACACCTGTGTGTAATGTCTCTGCAAAAGTTTTGATGTAAAATACATTTAAACATTGAATAGTACGAATTTATATTGGTTTATAATACAATACAGATTAAAATCGATTTACAGGTGAAACTTCTGCTCTGTGTTTTAAAGAATTGGTACAAATGTGTGGATGTTTTTTTCTTATTTATTTCGAAAACGTCTATTTGTGAATTTATTGAGCAACAAATTAAACTGGCTTATTTTTATTTAATACCATACATGTACAATATTTGTTTTTTAAACGGAATGTCGTATTTCCTTCCCCTCTTATTCCCTCCAATCCAAGGAAAGTTAATTCAATTTGACATTAATCAAACGCTATTTTTGTTCACAAGATCTACTTTGGAGCAGAATCTCGGACTTTCTCTAAAAGCATACAGTTCTAAAATTTGTGTATTTTCTTATCTCAATTACCATGTATATGTATATCTATATAGTACATGTATGAGGATAAGAATAGGTCACCATTTATAAAGATAGAAAGAATATATAGATGATGAAATATAAAGAACATATTGATTGATTGTTTCGTTGTTTAACATCCAAAGGCACATATTTGATGCATTTAAGGCAGGCAAATATTCAGTATAAAGATAAATGGTAAAAAAAATAAAAGATTTATATATAGAAATATAGAAATTATTATCTGAGCTCACCTCCGCTAAAAAAAAACTCACTCGTACTTGCATACATTCATCTAAAAAAATCTGGATCCGCCCCTGATATATATGGCGTAAATTAAAAATTTCTGTTTTAGTTAAAATGCTTGAGTTCAACGGCACGTGCTAGTAATCAACTGGGTCAACAGGTAACAAAATCAATGATCCATAACGCAAGAAGTAAATGACTATTTTTTAATATACAATAAAAAGGTGCCGTAGGGCTAAAAGTAAAAGAATTGATGAATTTGTGTATACGTAAACTATTAGTATTGAAGCTGTTGATTTTTGACCGTCAGGTTTATTATATGCTATATAAATGTTTTATATTCAATAAAATAATGAATCTGAATCTATTATAGCTTAGTTTAGTTTAAAGATCTTTATACAATATCAAATCTTTCTAAACCCGATACCAAAAGATAATGCTGAATATTTGAGCGGTTTTGTTAGTAAAGTGACTATCATTGATTATAGTTTTCATATCGGCTAAAAGTAACAATATCCATATTTATTGGAAAATCAATATGTGTTGCTTCATAAATTCAAACATTCAGATAGAACCAGATTGATTTCTACTACAATATGACAAACCACCCACATTGGGTGTTTTTTAGTTTCTGGCACTTTCTTGCACTGTAAAAGCTTTATTCTTAAAAGTCAATATTAGTAGATAAAACCCGGTCACTCATTCGGTATTGAAATGAACAGAGTTTTTATTGTTTTTGACAAATTTAAAAACACAATTTTGTATTGTTTTTGCAATTTCAAAAATTTTATCTTAAAATTTTGATCATCTGCAATTTCAACTGAACTTTACCTTGGTTTAAAATTGTATTATGCATGACTTTTGAACCTATGTTTGACTTGTAGAAAATGGCCATAGTTATCTTATAGTTCGTTTCTGTGTTTGTTGCATTTTAGTGTTTCTGCTGTGTCGTTGTTCTCCTCTTATATAAAAAAAAAGATGTGGTATGATTGTCAATGGGACAACTCGCTACAAGAGACCGAAAAAACACTAAAATAAACACCTAATGGTCACCGTACGGAATTTAACAATAAGCAAAGCCCATACCGGTATAAAAGGCTCCGAAATGACTATGTAAAACAATTCAAACGAAAAACTACAAAGTTGAAAAGCATTGAGGACCAAAAATTCCAAAAAGTTGTGCCAAATATAGGGTTTTCTACCTAGGATAAGAACATCCTTATCATTTAGAATAATTCATACTTTTGCAACCAGTATTTTTTATAGAATGACTATACATGTATAATAGATATAAATGATAAAACCGGTGACTGACTACAAAATAACAACTGATAGATACATATCCTATCACAAGCATATAAAAATGCACAGCCAAATCGATAAACGCACAAATTTAAGTGACGTCACATTGGAATTTCGAAAAATTTCCCCAAAAATAGGATAGAATTAGGATAAAATTCAAGATTGGGTTTGTAATGTTGATATAACACTTATTAATAACAATAAGAATTACAATACTAATAAATATCAAATTGTGGTAGCAATTACATAATTAATTTGGTCTAGCTATATCGGTATTTCTCTAAATCAAACTGTAAACCAAATATATCGTATAAATTTAGTTGAACCAAATGAACTGGATGACTAATTATCTCTACCATAACACACGAAAACAGAAAAAAAATAAGATTTACAACTACAAACGATAAAACATTTGACAAAATCCGATGAGAATAATAAATATTACATCAATATAGAAAAGTACCGTTACAACTTACACGTCTTATAGCAAAGCGAATTCACACTCAGCAAAACAGTCACAATCGGGTATGTCATGTTCGGTAATTAAACGCTGTAGATATGTATATCAAAAAGAAAAACAGCTGGTATTTTTTCCTCTTTCAGTGTCGAATCCTATAGATTGTAAACTTCTTAGTGATATTTCAATCCAATAAAATTGTTAGAATGTCGGTTTAAAATATTTCACATTTACCAAATATTACGATTCCCATCACTGTCTTTGTCATGCTGTCTTACGTCTTTGCTGTCATTCATGTATTCAACCAAAATATGTGTCAGGTTGTTAACTTACCACCACGATAGCTACCTAAGTTCTACAGTACGGTAAACAGATTATCTTTCATGGTCATGGGGTTGTTATAATGTGGGTGGGAACTTTTCTTAGAAACAACTTTGTAAAATGTCCTCTTACAACATTGTTTACCCGACTTTAATACTAATATTTCTAGTAGACCTTATATTAAATACAAATGTCTTTCTTATCTAGGTGCACCACAGCTTGTTTACACTAGAAAAGAGTTTCCCATTATACATTCAGCAGGTGAAGATTTCAGACTGTGACAAATATCTGTTGAAATAGACAGGTCTCACTAATGAACTCAATATTGAAGTAGTTGTCTTATATCAGGTATAATTAATTATTTAATGATATGATGCTTATACTTACTCAGTAGGTTGTATTCTGAAAAAAATCAATATAATCATAAAATAAGACATAATAAAAATAATAGAATAACATAATAAAACATAAAGAACACCAATAAATAAATATGCTACAGTTTTTGCCACTAACATATATCAAGTAGGAATAAAATTTACAGTAAATGATAAACTATGTCTTGGATCTATGATCAGTCCCTGGGGTGTCCATTTGCAATAAGAGATGATATGACATGCCGCTAGAAAAGATCACTTTTTCAAGCTTGATAATATGTGAATAGGTTGGGAAAACTATCAGAAATATATGATGAGGTCAATAAAGTTCCTATGACTTCGTCTGTCATTTTTATTGGTCATCATGGCTGTGTTTAATAAACCATTTGTTTTTAACTTTTGGCACTTTTGGTTTTCCACTGTCACATTATACACCAAACGAAACCCAAACAGTATGGGAAAAGTTAACATTTTAACATACGCAGTATTCATGGTATAGGAAAAGATTTGTTTGAAATTTAAATTATGTAAAAAGGTTGGGGTAACAGAAACAAAGGGCACCCCTATCAACTAAATATTGGAGTGTGCACCCACCCCTGGGGGGTCGGTCGATCATATTGCTCCTTTAACTCAAAATCTGTTTTATTTATAAACATTATTTCAACTGTAAGATTTAATGAAAACAATTGTGTTTATGTCAGATACTCAAATATATTAGTATGTACTGTTGTTAATAATGTTTTCGTGTACAAATGAAAATGTTAATGCAAGATATTCTTTGCGATCATCTTATAATAATTGTACTTTCATAACCCGTCCGAGAACACATTTTATGACAAAAACATTGAAATATTACGGTACAGTTCTTTTGAACAGTATTCCTGTAGAAATCAAAATGATAGATAAAAAAATGGAAAACAACACGTTTAATAATTTATTGCGTCCGAAACGATAGAACAGTTCAAACAAAGTAATTATAATTTCTTGTATCTAAACTAAAACTGTAATTATCAGATGAAGTTTGACTACTGTCTTGTATATATGAAATTAACAAAATATGTTCATGAACCATTTCTGTATGTTCTTCGCCATTTGTTTTTGAATTTAAAGTTGTATGTATCTCAACGTATATATAATTTTATTTTAAATTTTATCCTCTTTAGATAAAGTATTTATTATAATTATAGCATATCACATTTCTGTATCAATTAAATTTTTAAATAGAAGTACTTACTCAGAAGTTCTTTCTGTCCTGAAATGTACACAATTTAGAGTTAAAATTCTATTTGTAAATCAAAAGACATATCAAATAACCCAAGACAAAAATATAATCAATAGGCACACATATGTTTGTTTTGTAAAAGTATGGTACATTGCTATTTATACACACCGATGTTATCATACCATTTATAGTTTTTTTTTACCGAGTTACAGGTAAAAGAATTTAAAAATACAAAACATTCGGATAATACATCCTTCTCATTTATTAAAAAACATAAGAAGATTAGATAAATAACTTAAAATTTTGGATTGAAACATCTACAAGTAGCTCATGTGGAAAGCACCAAATAATACTTTGCAGTTTATCATGAAAAATGGATCAACAACCAGTCTTTGATGTCAGTTAAGTCTACAAAAATGTTATGCACACAATTCAAAATGAAATGTGCAATAACAAAACTTGTTTAACATCATTGCATTGAGACTAAAAATTTAAGAAAAGTCAACATGAACCATCATATAGAAATAAAAGGGTGTGTTATGTTTGTCAATAAAACAACTATTCATCATAGTTAAAATGATGGAGACAAAACCCCCATGTTGTTCAATGTTTCTGTTATAACGATTGAGACAAAATCCCCATGCTGTTCAATGTTTCTCTTATAATGATGGAAACAAAATCCTCATGTTGTTCAATGATTCTGTTATAATGATGGAGACAAAATCCTCATGTTGTTCAATGTTTCTGTTATAATGATGGAGACAAAATCCCCATGTTGTACAATGTTTCTGTTATAATGATGGAGACAAAATCCTCATGATCTTCAACGTTTCTGTTTAAATGATGGAGACAAAATCCCCATGTTGTTCAATGTTTCCGTTATAATGATGGAGACAAAATTCCGATGTTGTTCAATGTTTCTGTTATAATGATGGAGACAAAATCCCTCTGCTGTTCAATGTTTCCGCTATACTAATGAAGACATAATCTCCATGTTGTTCAATGTTTCCGTTATAATGAAGGAGACAAAATCCCCGTGTTGTTAAATGTTTCCATTATAATGTTGGAGACAAAACCCCCATGTTGTTCAATGTTTCCGTTATAATGATGGAGACAAAATTCCTATCTTGTTTAATGCTTCCGTTATATTGATGGAGACAAAATCCCCATGTTGTCTAATGTTTCTGTTATAATGATGGAGACAAATCCCCATGTTGTTCAATGTTTCCGTTATAATGATGAAGACAAAACCCCAATGTTGTTCAATGTTACCGTTATAATGATGGAGACAAAATCTCCGTGTTGTTCAATGTTTCCGCTATAATGATGGATACAAAATCCCCATGTTGTTCAATGTTTCTGTTATAATGATGGAAACAAAATCCCAATGCTGTTCAATGTTACCGTTTTAATGATAGAGACAAAATCCCCATGTTGTTCAATATTATTGTTATAATGATGGAGACAAAATCCCCATGTTGTTCAATGTTTCTGTTATAATATGGAGACAAAATCCCCATGTTGTTCAATGTTTCTGTTATAATATGGACCAAAAACCCCATGTTGTTCAATGTTTCTGTTATAATGGTGAAGACAAAATCCCCATGTTATTGAATGTTTCCGTTATTATGATGGAGAAATTTTTGTTCAATGTTTCTGTTGTAATGAAGGAGACAAAATCCCCATGTTGTTCAATGTTTCCGTTATAATGATGGAGAAAAAATTCCCATGTTGTTCAATGTTTCTGTTTTAATGATGTAGACAAAATCCCCATGTTGTTCAATGTTTCTCTTATAATGATGAAGACAAAATCTCCATGTTGTTCAATGTTTCTGTTTTAATGATAGAGACAAAATCCCCATGTTGTTCAATATGTCTGTTATAATGATGGAGACAAAATCCCCATGTTGTTCAATGTTTCTGTTATAATGATGGAAACAAAATCCCAATGCTGTTCAATGTTACCGTTTTAATGATAGAGACAAAATCCCCATGTTGTTCAATGTTTCTGTTTTAATGAGAGAGACAAAATCCCCATGTTGTTCAATATTTCTGTTATAATGATGGAGACAAAATCCCCATGTTGTTCAATGTTTCTGTTATAATGATGGAAACAAAATCCCAATGCTGTTCAATGTTACCGTTTTAATGATAGAGACAAAATCCCCATGTTGTTCAATATTTCTGTTATAATGATGGAGACGAAATTCCCATGTTGTTCAATGTTTCTGTTATAATGACGGAGACAAAATCCCCATGTTGTTCAATGTTTCTGTTATAATGATGAAAACAAAATCCCCATGTTGTTCAATGTTTGTGTTATAATAATGGAGACAAAATCCCCATGTTGTTCAATGTTTCTGTTTTAATGATGTAGACAAAATCCCCATGCTGTTCAATGTTTCTGTTATAATGATGAAGACGAAATCCCCATGTTGTTCAATGTTTCTGTTATAATGACGAAGACAAAATCCCCATGTTGTTCAATGTTTCTGTTATAATGATGGAGACAAAATCCCCATGTTGTTCAATGTTTCTGTTATAATGATGGAGACAAAATCCCCATGTTGTTCAATGTTTCTGTTATAATATGGACCAAAAACCCCATGTTGTTCAATGTTTCTGTTATAATGGTGAAGACAAAATCCCCATGTTATTGAATGTTTCCGTTATTATGATGGAGAAATTTTTGTTCAATGTTTCTGTTGTAATGAAGGAGACAAAATCCCCATGTTGTTCAATGTTTCCGTTATAATGATGGAGAAAAAATTCCCATGTTGTTCAATGTTTCTGTTTTAATGATGTAGACAAAATCCCCATGTTGTTCAATGTTTCTCTTATAATGATGAAGACAAAATCTCCATGTTGTTCAATGTTTCTGTTTTAATGATAGAGATAAAATCCCCATGTTGTTCAATATTTCTGTTATAATGATGGAGACAAAATCCCCATGTTGTTCAATGTTTCTGTTATAATGATGGAAACAAAATCCCAATGCTGTTCAATGTTACCGTTTTAATGATAGAGACAAAATCCCCATGTTGTTCAATGTTTCTGTTTTAATGATAGAGACAAAATCCCCATGTTGTTCAATATTTCTGTTATAATGATGAAGACAAAATCCCCATGTTGTTCAATGTTTCTGTTATAATGATGGAAACAAAATCCCAATGCTGTTCAATGTTACCGTTTTAATGATAGAGACAAAATCCCCATGTTGTTCAATGTTTCTGTTTTAATGATAGAGACAAAATCCCCATGTTGTTCAATATTTCTGTTATAATGATGAAGACGAAATCCCCATGTTGTTCAATGTTTCTGTTATAATGACGAAGACAAAATCCCCATGTTGTTCAATGTTTCTGTTTTAATGATGTAGACAAAATCCCCATGTTGTTCAATATTTCTGTTATAATGATGGAGACGAAATTCCCATGTTGTTCAATGTTTCTGTTATAATGACGGAGACAAAATCCCCATGTTGTTCAATGTTTCTGTTATAATGATGAAAACAAAATCCCCATGTTGTTCAATGTTTGTGTTATAATAATGGAGACAAAATCCCCATGTTGTTCAATGTTTCTGTTTTAATGATGTAGACAAAATCCCCATGCTGTTCAATGTTTCTGTTATAATGATGAAGACGAAATCCCCATGTTGTTCAATGTTTCTGTTTTAATGATAGAGATAAAATCCTCATGTTGTTCAATATTTCTGTTATAATGATGGAGACAAAATCCCCATGTTGTTCAACTAGCTAGCTAGCTATAAAACCAGGTTCAATCCACCATTTTCTACATTTGAAAATGCCTGTACCAAGTCAGGAATATGACAGTTCTTGTCCATTCATTTTTGATGCGTTTTGTTATTTGATTTTGCCATGTGATTATGGACTTTCCGAATTGATTTTCCTCTGAGTTCAGTATTTTTGTGATTTTACTTTTTTTTTATAATGATGAAAACAAAATCCCCGAAACAAAATTCCCATGTTGTTCAATGTTTCTGTTATAATGATGGAGACAAAATCCCCATGTTGTGCAATGTTTCTGTTATAATATGGAGACAAAATCCCCATGTTGTTCAATGTTTCTGTTATAATGATGAAAACAAAATCCCCATGTTGTTCAATGTTTGTGTTATAATAATGGAGACAAAATCCCCATGTTGTTCAATGTTTCTGTTTTAATGATGTAGACAAACTCCCCATGTTATTCAATGTTTCCGTTATTATGATGGAGACATTTTTGTTCAATGTTTCTGTTATAATGATGGAGACAAAATCCCAATGCTGTTCAATGTTACCGTTTTAATGATAAAGACAAAATCCCCATGTTGTTCAATGTTTCTGTTATAATGATGGGGACAAAATCCCCATGTTGTTCAATGTTTCTGTTATAATGATGGGGACAAAATCCCCATGTTGTTCAATGTTAATGTTATAATGACGGAGACAAAATCCCCATGTTGTTCAATGTTTCCGTTATAATGATGGAGACAAAATCCTCATGTTGTTCAATGTTTCCGTTATAATGATGGAGACAAAATTCCCATGTTGTTCAATGTTAATGTTGTAATGATGGAGACAAAATCCCCATGTTGTTAGATATAGGAAGATGTGGTGTGAGTGCCAATGAGACAACTCTCCATACAAATAACAATTTAAAAAGTAAAGTTAAATGTTTCTGTTTTAATGATGGAGACAAAATCCCCATGTTGTTCAATGTTTCGGTTATAATGATGGAGACAAAATCACAATGTTGTTCAATATTTCTGTTATAATGATGGAGACAAAACTCCATCTTGTTCAATGTTTCCGTTATAATGATGGAGACAAAATCCCCATGTTGTTCAATGTTTCTGTTATAACGATGGAGACATAATCCCCATGTCGTTCAATGTTTCTGTTATAATGATGGAGACAAAATCCCCATGTTGTTCAATGTTTCTGTTATAATGATGGAGACAAAATCCCCATGTTGTTCAATGTTTCTGTTATAATGAAGGAGACGAAATCCCAATGTTGTTCAATGTTTCCGTTATAATGATGAAGACGAAATCTCCAAGTTGTTCAATGTTTCAGTTATAATGATGGAGACAAAATCTCCATGTTGTTCAATGTTTCTGTTATAATGATGGAGACAAAATCCCCATGTTGTTCAATGTTTCTATTTTAATGATGGAAACAAAATCCCCATGTTGTGCAATATTTCTGTTATAATGATGGAGACAAAAATCCCCATGTTGTTCAATGTTTCTGTTATAATGATGGAGACAAACTCCCTATGTTGTTCAATGTGTCTGTTATAATGATGGAGACAAAATCCCCATGTTGTTCAATGTTTCTGTTATAATGATGGAGACATAATCTCCATGTTGTTCAATGTTTCTGTTGTAATATGATGGAGACAAAATCCCCATATAGTTCAATGTTTCTGTTATAATGATAGAGACAAAATCCTCATGTTGTTTAATGTTTCTGTTTTAATGATGGAGACACAATCCCCATGTTGGTCAATGTTTCTGTTATAACGATGGAGACAAAATCCCCATGTTGTTCAGTGTTTCTGTTATAATGATGGAGACAAAATCCCTATGTTGTTCAATGTTTCCGTTATAATGATGGAGACATACTCTCCATGTTGTTCAATGTTTCTGTTATGATGGACAGGACAAAAGAAAAGGTCAACATGAATATATTTGGTTAGGATAATTAAAACGGAAATACATCGATATCATTAATCAACAGCCATCTAGATCCCAATCATAGGTCTTTCAATGATCGTAGCCCCATTCTCGGAATTTCATTAAGAAGACAAATTGAAGTGACTAACCAGATCAACACCTTACTTCCAGTATGGAGAGTTGACGAGGTATGCTTCTTCTGATATACATGTATTACCCTCCATGCATACCCAGTAATGTATGTCACTAAAGTTCAAATTGCTTTTGAGACATATATTCTCCTATACAAAGATCGAAAACTGCGATAACATGGCACTTATACGGAAAATTGAGACAAAAACAAATCGGGATCGTAAAACATGTATAATTTAAAACACTCTCTCAACGTTTTTGTGTTAGGAACATCGGATCGCCACCTCCTCTTTTCACATTAATAATGACCTTTAAATGGGACGAGCGTGGTATATAAATTGCGAGAGACAAGTATCGATATTTAAATTGATCAGATGTAATTAGTCCCGAGGTAGGGAAAAGAGGATATGAATAAATTAATAGATTTTAATATAATGCAACCACTGACTAAGTCACTGAATGAGGACATGTATTTTTTATGTCTTACATATTTGAGGTTCATTACTAACATAAACAGGGCTTAACATATTTTAAAATGATGTCGGCTATTATCACAATGCTTTTTTTCCAAAATTTAAAAAAAAAGTTCTACGGCTCTACATTGTTGAATTAACTTTTGTGCCCTCTTTATCATGGTGGTATATTTGTTAACTCAGGAACAGTCTTTTATATGTATTTATCAAAGTTGTACAAAATCGAACATGTAAAAATGTTGTTTGTTTATAGTTGACACGTGTTTGGTTAATAATAGTAATGTCGGTTCAAATAGGATATTGAGTGCATGCACGACTGAACAGGTGGTTTAAAGTCATTCGAGGCATTGAAGTCAAAGTGTACAGTAGCATTTTGCCAAAATAATACTACTGTTAATTATATTATTCATTTTCAGGTTTGTAAACCACTTTTATGGGGAAACAAGTACAAAAAGAGGGACGAAAGATACCAAAGGGACATTCAAACTCATAAATCTAAAACAAACTGACAACGACAAGCTACTCAATACTTTTGTATTTTTACGAACTATCCATACTCATATTTATAATAAAATGTGCGCTTGTCTCTGCAAGTAGCGTCTCTCATGTTAGAGTTTGTAGTTATTTGATAAATATTTTATGTTCGCTTGAGTTTACGAATTAGAATTTAACAGTTAAAACATAAGCGTAGAATACATATTCCCGAATATATCATATCACTTAAAATAGGTAAAGGTCAGACTCTGACGATAAAAATCTAATTAAGAATGAGAAGTCGAAATGGTTTTTATTATTAATACTCAAAGATATAATATTTGGACCTATGACTGATAAAGAGTCTAAAATAAAATATACCATGTTGTAATGCATATATACTTTACGCGCGTTTTAATAATATCATTAAGGAAAGTTCAATCAATGAGAATGGCATTGACAATAAAGGTTATAAATTGATAGACACAGA
>CM034361.1:120603732-120782740 GCA_019925275.1 Mytilus edulis
TATGATACAAATATCTTCAATTAAGTTTCTTCAGCTGATCGACATAAGTGTAAACATTTCTTATATCTAATAATATTTTAAAATTAATAAATCTTTATGAGAAATAATTGTTAAAATGATATTTTATGAAAATATTAACTGAATTGTTAAAACTGATTATATTAGTCAATTCGATTATTAAAGATGTTTGATCTTTTGTGTGAAAACTCTAATGAAATGCAATTTGGCTTGATTGGTAATTACGACAAGTGTCAAAATTAGATTATTTAACTAAATGTTCTTGGCCGAATATGTCAAAACGTTTATCACTTATTCAACATGTTCAAACATGTTCAAGCGGTGCTTTTCTTTCGCGCCAATTGGCATTTTATTTGCTCCAAAAGGTCTTCCATTTGCGCCATAAACTATATATATTTTATCTGCGCCAAAAAAAACCATTTCATTAGCGCCAA
Source organism: Mytilus edulis (assembly GCA_019925275.1). Taxonomy (NCBI): domain Eukaryota; kingdom Metazoa; phylum Mollusca; class Bivalvia; order Mytilida; family Mytilidae; genus Mytilus; species Mytilus edulis. The sequence continues at coordinate 120,604,185 of CM034361.1, forward strand.
TGAAACAGGAAAATACAGGTAAATGGTATAAAAAATGATAGTATAATTCAAAAGAAACTTTTAGTAATAATTCTAAAATAGTTTTTGATTGCATAAAAAAATATATTCCACCGAAATTCGTCATCGTACCCATAATTAAACTCGCTGTTTTATATTAAACAATAAGTATAAACTTTTTAAATTTATTTACACAGGGAGGAATACTTAAAGAAACTCATCTTATTCACGATGTAGCAGTGGATATTTCAAAGTTCTTTGTGATATGTTACCTGTAAAATGGCGCAAATGTAGGGTATTTCTTGAATGTGCGTTGTGGGGACTAAACATGTTATTGCATTGAAAAAAAAAGACATCGGATCTGAAAACAAGTTTTTTTTTTTGTAATTCACAATCCTTAAAAGTGATTAACCTCTACGTTTGTTGTAAAAGAAAATCTGCGACATAGCCCATTTACTGTTCCTTGACCTTAAAGCAGACGTCAGCGGTTCATCCTTACTTCTCTAAATTATATAGTAAATACTTAGAAATTGCCAACCCACATAGTCGGTCAAAATAGGAATTAAATAGAGCCATGAGCAACCCGACACACAATGCTAAAACGCATTAAAAAATGTCCATATGCATTAAGCCTCCAAAGGAAAAGTTGTACCAATGGTCTATGACATAAAATCGGAACGCAAAGATGAAATGATGAGAACACCAAAAAGATCAAAGAAAAATCGCTTGTTCCAATTCATCTCAAATACTGAGTGCCTATATTGTATATATAATGCGCAACATTTACCGATATAACTTCCAATTATTTTATGCTATTAACTGTATGCTTTGAATATTCTGCATCATTTGAGTTTTAAAAATAGTCTATTGTATGATTTTGTCAAAGGAACATATGAATGGGAAACATTTATATTTAAGCATATAAATATTTTTGGATTATTCCCCTTTGAATAACACCCCGAAGTGTTTAATTCTTCCTGGTATTTATTTTCTTCTGTTTTCTGTTAAAAAAAGAAAGAAGTGAAAGACGAGAAAGACGAAGAAATGGAATACAGGTATATATTGGTAATATCTTAAGGTGACTACAGAAATAATTCTGAAGTTATTCTGTGTATAAATATTCCTAGTTACTTGTTCTGTAAAATATCGCAACATATCATTGTATATGGTGACGTGTTCTTTGTATTGAAATCACAATAGCTATACGCCTTCTGTGTATAAACATTAACAGTAGTAACGTGTTCTGTGTATTAACATTACAATAATAGTAACGTATTATATAAAAGACTCATATAGGAACATGTGCTATTGTATAATGTTTTGTGTTTTTATGTTACTATTATAATGGTTACAAGTTAAGGTTCCACTAAAGTCAAAATATAGGACACTTCATAAACATCTAAACTTTGCCTGTATTTTTCAACCTATAATGAATAAAGTCATAAACTATGAGAACATCCTATATTTTGACTTTAGTGGAACCTTAATCATTTAATTGAATTGATATACGCACGGTATCGTGTTATGTGAACATCAATATTCATAAAGTAACGTAATATGTTAAACCCCTCCACATAACTTGTGTATGTGGCTATCCCAAGTCAGTGGTTGTTTGTTCATGTGTTGACATATTTGTTTTTCGTTTCAATTTTTGTACATAAATTAGGCCATACGTTTTCGCGTTTGAATTGTTTAACATTGTTATTTCGGGACCTTTTATAGCTTACTATGTGGTATGGGATTTGCTCATTGTTGAAGGCCGTACGTTGATCTATAGTTGTTAATTTCTGTGTCATTTTGGTCTTTGTGGAGAGTTGTCTCATTGGCAATCATACCACATCTTCTTTTTTTTTTATATCTATACTACATATTGATATTCAAATGATTAATATGTGTTTTCAAACTATGTGAGCTTGATATTTCTGCTAAAAAGATTCGACTGTATCACAAGTAGTCCAATGTCGGTGATTGTTTATTTATTTGCTTCCTTGTTAGTTTTCCATTATGGAACGATCATTTAAATTCGAAGGGAGAGGGTTTGCCCCCTAATTTGATGAAAAAAGTATCTGTTCGTGCAGATGACAAAAAAATTTATTCTAAATCCAGATTTCCATCTTACCTTATAGGAAAACGATGTACTGTATTATAGCACATAAGATCCATTAAATAACAAAGGTCCACAAGACACCAAATAGTCCATAAAATAAAAAAAACCAGATGCATGCATTATTTAAGAAAAGGTGCATAAAAAATGTGAACATACTTACTAAAGTGACGAAATTATAAAAGTGAATAAAACAACATGAAATAAAAACCGGTACAGAGTATAAAGTTTTCAATAACCATAATTCGGGTACCTGTTCATCATCTATTAGAATACTTGTATTCAGAAGATGTTCATTCCAATCTGATATAGTTATGCATATTAACCTTGCAAACATTTTTTGTAAGTTGAGAGAAATTATTTGGCCCAAGACCACAATTAATCTCTGTTCGTTGTGTTGTTCACGAATAATGATGCAATTTTTCAGAAAATTGCATTTATTTTTGGACTTGTACTGTACATTACACACACAAAAAATTAGACAAAAAGAATAGTCAAAATGTTTTAAATGCGACAAAACGTTATAAAGAAATGATAGAGAAATTAATTGTGGTCTCGGGCCATTTAACAAGGCCGTAACTAGACATTTTATATTGGTGAGGCAAAATAATTGAGCCGAGCGAAGCGAGTAAATTTTTTTTGTGAGAGTATGAAATGAATGGTGCAAAATCTTGCATTCTAGGCATTCAAAGAGAGCTTTACAATGTTTTGAATTTGGACACTTTTTATATAATTTTTTTTATATTAAAAAACATTAATTTTTATTAACACTAAATTTTTAACAATTTTATTTAAATTGAAATGTCAGATAAACATTCAAATATCAATTTGAGTCTGTCTTAGAACAAACATCGACTCAATAGAGTTTGCCAATTTTTCTATGGCCGGTTCCGTCAAATCGTTTCAGAATATTTTGTCTGCTGACATCCTTATCACGGATGGACATGGAGCATGGCAAGACAACACAATCTCTCGCCACTCATGCATGCCCTTTCCCAAGTTTTAAATCGTTGCAGGGCAGACTGTGTTTTAGCAGTAGCCCCTGCCATCAACATAATGATCGACGTTTTCTTCTGATTCCTTCTCCATCAGCAATTCGGTAGTAACAGTTGTGTCGGAAAAAAGGAATTTAGCTTTCCTGCTAGCACCAACATACTGTCGCTGTTACAAAATATTAAACTAGCTTTTTTGCTGACAAAGAGTAAACAAACTAGGGATAGAATGAGATAAGATACATGAATATGATTCTATCTGGAGTTAGTTTACTTGTATGATATGGGTACAGGGGAATTGGGATGGAGTTTTCGCCGTTTACATGTACTAGTATGTCCGTGATTTCAAATTATTTCTTGAAATAGTCGGTGGTAAGCTATTATAGTTCCAGAATCTATAAATATAGGGGTTTGGTTGGGGTGTCCGATTCCGAAATCACGAATATTAAGACACGAAATTCCGTAGTCCCGAATAAGTAATGACAAAATACCGTTTTAATGGTCCTATACCGTTCCTCAATAATGTCAAATTGAAATATTTACGGGATGTTCTTTCAATTTTTAAGGTTAAAGAAACATGGATAAAAATTAATCCATGCATGTCTCATATTATTTATATTTTGTTAATCTGTCAGCAGAGAACAAGTAACTTGAGTTGATCAAACGTAGAAATGAATACGCAGACAGGACTGTCCCCTTACAAAAAGGTGTTATATTCAATACTCAGATTCTGTTCACAAATAGCATTAGTTTACTAGAATTATTCCGCGCTTATTTGCCTTCAATATCGCTTTTATTTTTTCTGCAAGAGCATGTTTTTAACCAGAGATCCACAATGATTATCGTTACTAGGTTGATGTATTAGAGAAACATCACCCGTTTGGATGCTGAGTTATATCAGGGACTTTCTATAATAGTATAGAAAGTCCCTGGATATATCCAAGAAGAATATTTTAAAAGGAATGCTGACAAGTTATGGAAATTAAGGTTGAGACAAATGACAATTATATTTCGTATTTACTTACCATAAAAAAATCACTGTTAAAATTTTAGAACTGCCTCACTTGCCTCAAGGGTAGAGCTTTACGGCCTGATTACATGTTGAAATTATATATAATGCTTTTAGATATCATTTTTTACACGACTAATATATATATTTGTCTCACGAAGTTACTATTTTGCAAATCGAAGGCACAAATATGTTGTTTTTTTTGCTTTTCTTAAATAATCATTTCACCTCAATAAGATCCTTTTAATCCAGTAAAACAACAAGCATGTTTATTGTGTTTATAGTTTATAAGTGTTATTTCACCAATAGTTTCATACCCAAAATGTGGATACAGAGGAGGGGCTTAATACTAGTCTATAAAGTAACACTGCAATCATCTCGTCCTACCAAACCTTATATAAACAAACTGAATGGCGAGCGTCTATAGCTATTATACATGCCTTTCTCCTTTTATTTTTTATACAGTGACAAAATGGATGCTCCTGTGCATTTTGTTGCAGCGATAGATATTGGTACTGAATATACTGGATATGCATTTTCATCTAGACTTGATCCAAACAGTATTTTCACGAGCGAGTGGAGAAGGTCTAGTTTACTGTCTTATAAAGCTCCAACATCCGTTCTTTTAAATCAAGAAAAAAAATTCATAGCTTTCGGATATGAAGCTGATTTCAAATATATGGTGAACCTTGAAATATGCGACTCGGACGATTCGGACAGTGAAGACAGCGGAGAAGAAAAGGCTGTACTGTATTGTTTCAGAAGATTCAAGTTGGCACTTCTCAATAAGGTAACTATGTAATACTATAATACTAATGAGTTGTGATTGGAATTTGTTTTCAAAGTTTAAGATAAAGAAGAAAAAACACATAAGAACAAACTGTCACCTGTTAATTTTAAAGGTTAATTTTGGATGATGTCTTGATCAATGCGTAAGTTACTAAGTATTTTACGGATGCCAAGTTGGTTCAATATTCAACATTCAACATGTTCAACATTCAAATTTTTTTTTTTTTTTTTTTTTCTTTTTTTTCTCAACATTCAACATTCAACATTCGATTTCAACATTCAACATTCGATTTCAATATTTAACATTCAATTTTTTTTTAATTTTTTTAATTTTTTTTTTCTCAACATTCAACATTCGATTTCAGCATTCAACATTCGTTTTCAACATTCGGTTTTCAACTTTTAACATTCGATTTTCAACTTTCAACATTCGTTTTCAACATTCGTTTTCAACATTCAACACTCGTTTTCAACATTCGATTTTCAACTTTCAACATTCGATTTTCAACATTCCACATTCGTTTTCAACATTCCACATTAGTTTTCAACATTCGATTTTCAACTTTCAACATTCGTTTTCAACATTCATTATTCGTTTTCATCATTCAACATTCGTTTTCAACATTCGATTTTCAACTTTCAACATTCGTTTTCAACATTCAACATTCGTTTTCAATATTCAATATTCGTTTTCAAAATTCAACATTCGTTTTCAACTTGTAACATTCGTTTTCAACATTCAACATTCGTTTTCAATATTCAATATTCGTTTTCAACATTCAACATTCGTTTTCAACATTCAACATTCGATTTCAACATTCGATTTTCAACTCTCAACATTCGTTTTCAACATTCAACATTCGTTTTCAACATTCGATTTTCATTATTCAACATTCGATTTTCATTATTCAACATTCGTTTTCAAAATTCGATTTTCAACTTTCAACATTCGATTTTTAACTTTCAACATTCGTTTTCAACATTCAACATTCGTTTTCAACATTCGATTTTCAACTTTCAACATTTGTTTTCAATATTCAATATTCGTTTTTAACATTCAACATTCGTTTTCAAAATTCAACATTCGATTTCAACATTCGATTTTCAACTTTCAACATTCGTTTTCAACATTCAACATTCGTTTTCAACATTCGATTTTCAACTTTCAACATTCGTTTTCAACATTCAACATTCGTTTTCAATATTCAATATTAGTTTTCAACATTTGATTTTCAATGTTCAACATTCGTTTTCAACATTCAACATTCGTTTTCAACATTCACCATTCGTTTTCAACATTCAACATTCGTTTTCAACATTCGATTTTCAACTTTCAACATTCGTTTTCAACATTCAACATTCGCTTTCAATATTCAATATTCGTTTTCAACGTTCAACATTCGTTTTCAACATTCAACATTCGTTTTCAACATTCACATTCGTTTTCAACATTAGTGTTCAACATTCGATTTTCAACTTTCAACATTCGTTTTCAACATTCAACATTTGATTTTTAGTTTTCAACATTCGTTTTCAACATCGATTTTCAGCATTCAACTTTTCAACATTCAACATTCGATATCTGTGTATATTTGAGTCCATTTGTTTTTCATTTTGAAATATCAAAAACAAAAAACAAAAAACGAAAATGTTTCCATTGTTCGTTTTTGATTTCTCGAAAACCAAAATGAAAAACAAGTGTTTTCGTTTTTTGTTTTTTGATTTTTATTTTTCTAAAACCAAAACGGAAAACGAAAGTGTTTTCATTTTTTGTTTTTCATTTCACTAAAACCAATTAAAAATAAAAATAAATTTTAAAGTGCATGTTTCCATTTTTCGTTTCTGAATTTATTCAGGAAGAGATTTGTATTTAATTTTAATTACTTGTCAATATATAATGTAAAATGTTTTTCTTTCTAGTTTTACATTCTTTGTAAATTCTGCCACAGGAGGGCATTGTAAACACTCCCATGATATTTCAACAAATGGAAGTTTTTAACGATCTTGACTGGCTATACAGCCCTTGCACGGTCGGCCCTGGCTTGCGCCTTTTTGGGCATTAAATAATTTATATTTTTACCATGTGGTAATTGACATAATTAAGAATGATAAAGAAAGTTAATAAAACAGATATTTAAAAAGCTAAAGTTTGAATAAATAAATGAATAATAAAAATGAGGTTGTTTATATAATGTAGACAAAATAAACCGCATGATTTCTGAATTGGCATACGGTGATAAAATAATCAAAGACTTTCAAATTACCTTGTTTATACCTTTGATAAATAATAAATTATCATATTTGAATATTAAACGAATCACAAATTTAAATTGTACAATATAATATTACGATACATAAAGATGGTACAAATAAATAGATTTGTTACAACATGACACTTATAAGGGAGGTAATTACTTTTTAAAACTGACAAGAAAACTAGCCTAGTCGTTAAAGTATACATGCACAGCGGTTGTCAGATCAAAATTCTTTAATAACAATCTGGAACCGGGTGCGTGAACTTTACTTTTAAGTTTAGAAAGGTCGATCAGTAGATTAGTAGAATTGATGACCAACGTCCATCTGCCAGTATTGTCAGTACCGGGCCGGAACATCGAGGACGATAATATGTTTTGCTTGATAGATTGATTAAAAAACAAATTCCGCAATTCAAACCTGGACAAGCATTCAATTATTTTGGCATTCGGAGCCTATAGGGTTTTTGTTTTGCTTATTTGTGAAGGCTACATATATGGTGACCTGAACTAGAGGGCGTTGTTGGGGTATTATGTAACATTGTTATTGAGAATAGTTGACAAAAAATATAAATTATAGAGACAATGGACCAAGAAATAAATAAAAAAGCTAGAATAATGGTGTAAAATATAATGAGAAGAGAATAGTTGTCAAAAAATATAAATTATAGAGACAATGGACCAAGAAATAAATAAAAAAGCTAGAATAATGGTGTAAAATATAATGAGAAGAGAATAATTGACAAAAAGTATAAAGAATTATAGAGAAAAATGGCCTAAAATATCAAAGAATACAGAAATTAAGAACCATGAATCCAGACCATCATACTAGTTGCCTTAATCAATGTTAGTTTGTCTCTTAATAATGGTACATAGTCTTTTAGATAAGCAAAGAGATTAGAACGCAAAGATATGTTAATGTCACAATACAAAAAGAAATGATATTCATCATCTAGGACTTTACATTTTTTACATAATCTTTGTGCTCTTGGAATGTTTCTGTACCTTCCTAATTCAATGCCTAGCGAATGATCACTTAGTCTAAATTTTGAGAGTAACTGCCTATGTATAAAATTATTGCAATTTAAATATTCCTCAGACTGACAATTATTTTTTAATTTCCCATAAAGACAAAGTTTGGATGAGGAATCCATTTTTGAAAGTTTTGTACGAATCACATAAAGTTTAACTTAGGGCGAAGAGATGAGTATGCGAGTTAACCATGTATCTATCTTTTATTCTTTTATAAAAATCATTTGGTCGCTAACAATCGATTCTCTACAAATAAAGAATAATTTCACATAAATAAAATACATAAATTATAATAAGATGTACATGTTTAAGTATTCATATTAAACTAAACAAACAATAAAACCATTTCATTCATGTATCATAATTTTCTCGTAAGTTAAATTACGTTTAAAATAATAATTAAAAGTTACGCATATTTCTAATAAATAGTACACAATGTTTTCTCTCTTTAAATAAGTTTTGATATAATAAAAAGATAGTATACATAAAAAGTTTCTTACCAACTTTGATCTGTCTAATAAAATAATGTGCATCCGTATGTTATCAAAATAAAGTCTAGACGACGAAGCGCACGTCAAAGGCGTAACGTCATAAAACAGAAACGGGAAAATGTGTTGTTCAAAAGAGCGCAACGTTACATTAGCGCTTTCATAAATAAATAGTAAAAACTGTGTTTCTTATTCTTACAAGAATAAATGAATATGTTAGTTAAACATTTAATAAATAATAAACTTATATTTAAAATTTGAATATTTCAAATCTTACACTCCCCACAATGAAATTACCAAATAATTTCTTAATACAGTTAGAAAAATATAATACAATTTTGTCACCAATAAAAAAAAAAACAGTTCTATTTAGAACACTCGAGTACGCATAGTTTATTTATAGGTCTTAAAATTTGTGACTGACTAGTTTTGACCACGCAGCTACGGATATGACCATCACGGCTCCTTGTGACCTCGACTATTCTACCTAAAGGCCATTGTCCTCTCTGTAAATGTTCATCAGCCACTAAAACAATATCGTCAATTTTAACATCTCGCTGTTCCCTCTGCCATTTGCTTCTTTGTTGTAGGGTAGGTAAGTATTCCCTCAACCAACGTTTCCAGAATTCATTCGCTAGGTGTTGTATTTGTTTCCACCATCGTTTTGCATATATATCCTTTTTGTCAAACACACCTTGTGGTGTTGACGTGTTGCTCTTCATCAATAATAGCATATTTGGCGTTAAAACGGGTAAATCACGACAATCGTCACTTATTGCTGTTATCGGTCTATCATTCATTATACGCTCAGTTTCGGCCATAAATGTCAGTAATTGTTCATCGCTAAGTAGTTGTTGATTGATAAGTGCTTTAAAAATGTTCCTTGTTGAACGAATCATTCGTTCCCATGCACCACCGCGGTGACTTGCATATGGTGGATTAAATGTCCAAATAATGTCCTTGTGTAGCATATAATTTGATATAGTTGCTTTATTCCATTGTTCAATGTTTTTTCGAAGTTCGATTTCACCGCCAACGAAATTTGTTCCATTATCACTGTAGACCTTTTCGGGAATGCCTCGTCTACTTGTAAAGCGTTGAAAGGCTGAAATAAAAGAATCCGTATTTAAACTGTGTGCTATTTCTATATGAACCGCTCTTGTTGTAAGGCACGTAAAGAGGCATCCATATCTCTTAACAACTGACCGTCCAAGTTTAACGTTTAATGGACCAAAATAGTCAACTCCGACAAAGGTAAAAGGAGATTTGTCTGCAGTCATCTGTTCCTCGAGTAGGGGTGCCATCTGCTGTTTACAAAACGGACCATGTTGTCGTTTGCATGGTACGCAACGATCTATAACTGTCTTCACAGCACTGGATCCTTTCAATATCCAATATTTTTCACGAGAAGCTGCAAGCACCTGTTGTTTTTCCCACGTGTCCCGTTAAAGTATTTTTTTCATATTCCTCTGAAACACACTTTTTTATATTACATTTTAACATGTTTTTTGATTGTTTAAAAGGTACATTATTATTAGAGTAATTTTCTGGGTTTATTTTCATTTCTTTAAATTTTTTATCTGCAAATGAGTACCAAGAATAAATTCCTTCTGAATGTAAATTTATGTTTGTTTGTAGAGATTCTTTAACCAGGGGATTAATATCATTACAATTTATTCTATAAAAATACATGAGTGTTTGAGTTTTTATATAGGAGTCCAAAGTAAATCTACCTAATTCTGATCTAGCACCTATGTTAGTGGCTGTCTTTTTCAGTCCTAATACTGCTTTACAAAATTTAGAATGAACGTTCTCAAAGGGATATTTTTCTGCTTATGCAAGAGTATCACAAAATGTATTATTTACAGCAGCTCTATTAGATGCCCTATAAGCTGACTGAAAATTATCCATAAACCAAATCTCAGAGTTGTATGTCAAAATAGGTTTTATAAGAGTATCAAATAATTTACATGACAAATTAGTGGGAACAAAATTAAAATTGGACATATATTTTCTCAATAAAAATAAAACTTTAATGCCTTTTTTAGACAGCTCTTCAGTAGTTTTTGTAAAATTTCCCCTATCGTTAATAATATTCCCTAGACATTTAAAGTCCTTAACTTCAGTCAAAAATTTATTATTAAACAAGAAGGGTGGGGATTGTTTATAAATATTCTGAAAAACTAGAATTTTAGTCTTGTTTGTATAAACACTCAACTGCCATTTAGTGCAATATTTATTTAGTTTATCTAATGCGTTTTAAAGCCCCTGGTGTGTCTCGTACAGTAACACTAAATCATCTGCATAACTGAGAGTTTGGATACTTGAAGTATCAAGAACTGGAGGGTTACATATCACATTATAACAAAAAATACTTTTATTTTTTGCAAACTACCATAGATTTGCGGGTAACTGTTCTGCATAAAACCACATTGGAGGACACTTTTTTTTTAAGTGGACTTCAGCTAACCACCCTACCCTGCCATTACCGAAAAGATTATAAAACACATTTCAACGGAGAAAACAATCAAGGTTGTTGTTTGGCTTATTTTATTTTCAAAAGATATGACCAAAGTCGGGGTCGGACACCCAACCCAACCCTTACCGAAAATATAATAGAAATTGTCCGCACTAGGTGCAAAGGGAAGCTTGACAGCAGAGGTTTACAGTAGAAAATATCCAGGGTGTTGTTTTGCTTAGTTTTTTTCTTCTAAAGTAGTTCTCAACTTGAGGTCGGATACCCAACCCAACCATTACCGGATAGTTAATAAAAACAATTCTGCGGCAATACTTTTATCTGCACTAGGCAAAAACGTAAGCTAGAGATATAGAACCTACTTGATCAAAATTACAAGTTTGGGTATAGCTAGGATTATTCTTTTTAGGCTAATGAATAATTTCCTTGCCCACATACTTTGAATATAAAATATAAACCTTTGATCTAATCATAATCAAGCGAATGAATTCCGAGGTAGAATGTTTTGTAAAATCAGTTTTGTGTGGCCAAAAAAAAAGGCAAAAGCAAGAGTGCAACTTTCTTTTCTTTTAATGCAGAACAATTATAACTGTTCATGAACTATTTTACAGGATGCCGAGAATATGGAATTTCCGAAAGCTATGATATTTCACAGAATAGAGCATTTTGTCATCATTTAAAAATAATCATAACTATTTACGATTCTATAAACACACAAAATTGTTGACTCTTTAAAATCTTAAGCGTGCTGCACGCTGTATAATATATTGAAAGCGGTTTATATTGCCTGTATATAACTAATGAACCATAAATGAAATTTTTAAAAAAATCATTAAATGCTGTCTTTGACTGCTTCACTGGTGATATAGTGGTTATTTATTAATAAAAACATTTGAAGTACGTTTTAGTCTTATGCAAAATTTGTGTTTATGTATATTTGAAAGCTGGATGCTGCCGACGGGCTGGTTGAGCCTAGTCTTACAAACTCCGCATTTTCATTACAGCCGATTGCATTGAGTGTGTAGACAAAGGTAATATCATTAGCTAGCCAATGTAGAATACACAACAATTTGCACAGTAACTGTTGAACACTCAGTTTAAAAGAAATCCTAGTCCGACGTCGGAATAGGTACCAACAAAAAAACTACGCAAAATGAAACTGATTCATAAATTAAACTACTAGCAGTTACTGACATGCCAGCTCAAGACCCCAATTAAACCGATCAAAAGATTATATAGATATAAGAAGGTGTGTTATTAGTTCCAATGAGACAACTCTCCATCCAAGTCACAATTTGTAATATGGAATATGTGTACTCTGTTTCAAATTGATTAGATTGTAACTTCATCAAAAACTACCTTTACCAAAAAAACTTTAACCTGAAGCGAAACAGACCGATGAACGGAAGAATGAACGGACGCACAGAACGAACACCATAAAGTCCATAAATGGAACGTAAAAAATGTGCTGAAATTGAATGAAGGTCTGGTAAATCTCAATGAGACCATAATCGGTATTTCCAAATAAATTTCCCTAAGGTCACAAACAATATCTTTCACTTAAAGATGTATTGCCACCTTTTCTGCAATAAAGTATTTATCAATAATGTAAAAGAAATTGTATGCATGTAAATTAAAAATGATCAGGGCAGCAAACTTAGCATTCCTTTCAATACCAATCAAACACTATAAAAATATTTTTTGAATATTGTTCTCATTGGTATAAATAGTAATTTTGTTTTCTGTAACTTAAAACCATATTAAATATCATTGTTTTACACATCAAGGTACTACAATCTGTTGTTACCTATGCTTCTCTTATTGTTAATAACGTCTTTATACTAAATCCACTGAATGTGGATTTGCACTGATTGACATTTTTGTCTTAGATACATGATTTTTGTATTAGTTTTTATTGGCTTTGAACTAGCTGTCAGTAACTTCGATTACTCTCGGATTTGTATTTTTTTGTCCCTTTTACAGCGGATGACCGGAAAGTCATTCCGGTCTATTGTTGCGAGAGAGCTTTCCTTTACGCAACTTGCGTGTTGGACTTGTAACCGATCTATAATCTATAAATACGCAGAAACCAGAGCTCACACCGTGTTGGTGGGTAGGTGATGACTATATGATAAGCTCAGGATGTCTTTTTAAATATTGCATACGGTGACTTGGTGATGTCTTCATTCCATGCATTGTCCCATTACTTTATATAGACAGCTTATCAGTCAACCTGATCTATCACAGTAGCTCTACTGGCCTTTTGTAAAGTAAGACGAGAAACAAGATATAAACTAACTTAGATTGGTATATACATGTACATGTATATTTAATATACTCATATAAATTCAAGTCAAATTTATATTCTAAAACATCATAAAAATACAAAAGTGTAAAAAAAAAAATGGCTTTTAATAATTTTTGTTTGTGAGTGGCTATGTTTAAATGCATGTTTTCTGGTCTGGGTTAAGAATAAACTTTTGGCTATGATTATGTGTTTTATTATGATATTTTGCGCTGGAAAGGCGGGGGATAGACAGGTTCTAAAAATGAAAAGTCTAACCTGATGTATAGAAAACAAAACACGCACAAGCAAATAGTTCATCTAAAGTACCAATAGGTGAAATATAATGTTGTTTTCCCCGCTTGACCCTCATGATAAAGATAAAACACGAAAAATGCTTCGGACGCAATGAATATCTATGATGAGTTTATTAATAAACTTTATACATTTTGTAACAAGGAAGCAAAAGAACTTCAGTAACCATATGTTGGCATATTATGAAAGCTCACGTACTTATTTATAGGCATAATAGGTGAGTCTTGTGTGGACAAAACGCATTTTTGGCGTATTGAATTTTAAACCTGATGCTTTTTGTTATCTATTAATCATATTTTTCTTTGTCTAATATGTTCTCCTATTTATTTGTATTGTAGTCCTGTAATATTATGTTGTCATTTCAATTTTATAATATTTAACTTTAATTTGCCATTAAAGTGCGAGGTTTGGCATGCCATAACACCAGGTTCAACCCACCACTTTTATTCCCCTTTAAAAGTGTCCTGTACCAAGTTAGGAAGATGGCCATTGTTATAATATTGTTCGTTTCTATGTGCGTTACATTTTAACGTTGAATCGTTTGTGTTTTCTCTTATTTTTGAGATAAGACGTGGCACGGTACTTGTCTATCCCAAATTCTTGTATTTGGTTTTAATGTTATATTTGATATTCTCGTGGTGTTTTGTCTATTGCTTGGTCCATTTCTGTGTGTGTTGCGTTTCGGTGTTGTGTCGTTGTTCTCCTCTTATATTTAATGCGTTTCCCTCGGTTTAGTTTGTTACCCCGATTTTGTTTTTTGTCCATGGATTTATGAGTTTTGAACAGCGGTATACTACTGTTGCCTTTATTTATAGAGATAAATAAAGAAAAAAACGTATGAAAACCAATAACAATCTACCCGGGACAAAATAACGTTGCTTTAGGCAACTAGTATAATGGTCTCAAAGTGGGGGTTTTCGTTTCTGTATTCTGTAATACTAGAACCATAGTTTTACTTTAGGCCATTTTTGTCGAGCTTTCGACTAAAGTCGAAAAAGCGAGACATAGCGATCCTACATTCCGTCTGCGTCTGCGTCGGTGTCGTCGGCGGCGTCCACAAATACTTACTCTGTGGTTAAAGTTTTTGAAATTTTTAAACTTTCTTACACACAACTGGATTTCTACCAAATGGAAGCTTTTTTATGTTTTCAAAGTTTGAGACGAAGGCAAATAAACATCCCGTTGACCGACTTCTGAGGCCTGCTACTAATGATCCCGACAACAATGATACTCGTGTCATATACCATTGTGTAGATAAATCAATTTAGATTTACGGCATATTAAGTTTAAGTAGGTTTAACAACCGAGAAATAAAAAAATAACGGGAATTCGGGACTGGGTGTCATTTTTCAAAAAAATTAGTTAAGTACCTTGTGTTATATTAAGGTATATAGGATTTTTTTTTTGAGACAAGTGCCTGTGATTTAAACCCATTTTACAATAGCCACAATAGTAAAAGAGGATAGTCACTGTTATGTCTTATCATCTTAGATCATCTCCAAACTTAACACTAAAGATCACGCACCCTTATTGTTTAGATTGAAAAAGAATTTTGCGTATGATCCGTCGACATAATCTCCGATTAAAAAAAATATTGATCTGACAATCTCTGACCTGTGAATCTATACTCTAAGTTTAACATGCTAGTTTTCTTGTCAGTTTAAAAAAGTAATTACCTCCCTTGTTAGTGTCATGTTGTGATCAATCTATTTTTTTGTACCATCTTTATGTAATATTATATTGTACAATTTAAATTTGTGATCTGTTTAATTATCAAAGATATAAACAATGTAATTTGAAAGTCTTTGATTACTTTATCACCGTAGTTCAAAACAAATGTTGAATCTTAAAATCCAGCATTGAATGAAGTAATTAAAAGAATGACGTCCAAAATCCAACATTGAAAACGAATGGTAAATATTGAAAACAAATTGTAAATGTTAGAATGTTGATAATTTTGAAAACGAATGTTGAATGATGAAAACGAATGTTGAAAGTTGAAAATCGAATGTTGAAAACGAATGTTGAAAGTTGAAAATCGAATGTTGAAAACAAATGTTGAATGTTGAAAACAAATGTTTAATGTTGAAAAAGAATGTTGAAAGTTGAAAATCGAATGTTGAAATCGAATGTTGAATATTGAAAACGAATGTTGAATGTTGAAAACGAATGTTGAAAGTTGAAAATCGAATGTTGAAAACGAATGTTGAATGTTGAAAAAGAATGTTGAAAGTTGAAAATCGAATGTTGAAATCGAATGTTGAATGTTGAAAACAAATGTTGAATGTTGAAAACGAATGTTGAAAGTTGAAAATCGAATGTTGAATGTTGAAAGCGAATGTTGAAAGTTGAAAATCGAATGTTGAATGTTGAAAACGATTGTTGAAAGTTGGAAATCGAATGTTGAATGTAGAAAATAGATACGAGAATAAAAAAATAAAATAAAAAAAAAAAAGTTTGAATGTCGAATTTGAAATCGAATGTTGAATGTTGAAAAAGGATACGAGAGAAAAAAATTAAAAAAAATTAAAAAAAATTGAATATTGAATATTGAAATCGAATGTTGAATGTTGAAAACGAATGTTGAAATTTGAAAATCGAATGTTGAAAACGAATGTTGAATTTTGAAAACGAATGTTGAAAGTTGAAAATCGAATGTTGAATATTGAAAACGAATGTTGAATGTTGAAAACGAACGTTGAAAGTTGAAAATCGAATGTTGAAAACGAATGTTGAATGTTGAAAACGAATATTGAATATTGAAAACGAATGTTGAATGTTGAAAACGAATGTTGAAAGTTGAAAATCGAATGTTGAAAACGAATGTTGAATGTTGAAAACGAATGTTAAATGTTGAAAACGAATGTTGAAAACGAATGTTGAATGTTGAAAAAGAATGTTGAAAGTTGAAAATCGAATGTTGAAAACGAATGTTGAAAGTTGAAAATCGAATTTGAAATCGAATGTTGAATGATAAAAATGGATACGAGAAAAAAAATTAAAATAAAAAAAAAATTTGAATGTTGAATATTGAACCAACTTGACATCCGTAAGAATTTTTATATCTCACCATGTTATGTGGGATGCATATGCGCAGTCAACGTATTGCCAGATTACACTTGTTTATTATATTAAATTTTACTTGATTATAATTTGATATTGGTTCTCTAATGATGTCCTTAGGTGATCTAAGGTAAAATTAAACAAATCAAAAGATTCAAAATTGATACTTTAAGGTGGAAGAGTATTGGTTAAGGATCAAAATAAGCTAAACATATTGATATAGGTCATGGAGCTCTTTGAGATATTTGATTTATAAAATATGGAGGGAAAAACCTGACTCGGACTTCTACCTTATATTTGCAATGGTTTTATTTGGGTCTAAAATCAAAAGAAAGAAAAAAGAATGATTTATTAAGTCTTATGTTAAAAGATAAATAGGTGTTATGGGGCAAAATATTTTACCTTGTATCGTATGAAAAACACCGAGAAGTCCGAACATTTGACACGCACCAAAGTAAATCCTAAATAGTATATAATTGGAAACAAAGTACAGTAGTTACAACCAAAATGACTATTAACTATGAACTATCAGTCTATGGAAGAAGTGTATCGATAAAAACTTTTCTTATATCACATAGCGATATTGTCTAATATCAATTGTAAATATGCAGACATTCCATGCGGAAAATGCTGTTTTCGGCAACGAAAAAATAAGAAAATACTAACTTTAAAACTTATTGTTCAAATATAAACAACAAATGAGTCTAAATATACATCAGAAGTTAGCTAGAAGCAAACGTTTATGTCCGTGTAAAATTTGAACTGCTGTGTTTTTCTTATATACATAAATAAACAATGCGATATTTTTAAAATATCAATGCGTTACTTTTAAAATATCATAGCGGTGTTTTTGTTATATCAATATTAGAAACTATTAGTAATACTATTAGACTGTTGTACCCATATTTTGACACTTTTACCTATTATGTCTGTTTTGCTCACGCATCGTTGTAAATATGACAGAATTTGATGAGACTGTCATACACGTGAGAGGTTAAGTGCTATAAAACCAGGTTCAATCCACCATGTTCAAACCTTGAAAATTCCAGTACTGAGTCAGAAATATGACTGTTGTCATCTATTCGTTTGGTGTGTTTTATCATTTGATTTGACCTTTTAATAAGGGACTTTCTGTTTTGAATTTTCCTCGGAGTTCAGTATTTATGTGATTTTACTTCTTAGTAGTATTGTATAAGCATCGGTCACACCTTACCGGATAGCACGAACGGGCGCCTAACGGATGAACATAAAAGCCGTCCGTTGACAAAAAAGTTATCCGTTGATGTACTGATCGAACAAAACGGACGTGTAACAGATGCATAACGGACACACACCGGATATGCAACGTACGAGAAACGGACACGTACCGGACAGAACGGAAATCGAACGTTCATCCAACGGACAAGAACGGACACCTAACGGAAGCGTACCGGATAAAACGGATGAACAAGATATACGGAAAAATCAAAGGCGACAATATTAACATGATTAATACATATAAATCGCATAAATATTCAAAATGTTTCTGTGTAACTGGTTTTGGCTTGTTCTTCAAAATTCCGTCAAAGGGCAGTGTCTGGCCTAAATAATAACTGCTTGATTGTGAAGACGTGCCTATACTCTAGATCGATTATGAATAATAAGAATTCATGAACATTTAGAAATCTGACATACCAATAATTGGCATTTCTGACGCGAAATTTTTCAATTGGCATTTATCCGTTTCAGATCCGTTCATCACCTGTTTTATCCGTTATACGTCGGGTAGAAGTCTGTTTTTCATCCGTTCAACATCCGTTTTATTTGTTAAACGTCCGATAGAAGTCCGTTGGTGAATTTATCATTCAGACCTCATACGGATGTATAACGGACACGTAACGGATACAAAACGGAAACGAAACGGACGAGTACCATACAAAACGGACGCCTAACGGACGTCCAACGGACATTTTATCCGTTGGACGTCCGTTCAAAGTTTTGAACATGCTCAAAATTTTCCACCGGACAGAACGGACGTCCACGGATAAAACTAACGATTAACGGACATGCAACGGATACGGACGGACGTCTAACGGATAAGAACTGACGTCTAACGGACATGAACGATCTAAATTTATAAATACAGAAAAGATATATGTATACACATTTCTAACGTCAAAAGACATTAACATCTAATTTATTTGTGTTTTTAACATCTTTTTTTTAGTTCTCATTGAAGAAATGAATTTATAACAAGCGAGACGGATTATTATTTTGCACTAAGAAAAGTTCACGTATTTATACGATCGGTTACTAGCTAAAAACGAAAGTCAAATCTCTGTGGCAACAATACATCGGAATACCCTCACGGTCATCGCGATGTAAAAGAGCGTCCACGCGGCGAGCTGATTATGTTCATAGAGATATCGATTTAACAATGGGAGAAGTCATTGATATCCAAAAAGAACTGTCTTCCTTATGGAACGCCGTAACTGCCTTATGGTACTTCATTCTTTATTATGATGAGCTTTTTCTCTATTATGATGAGCTTTTTCTCTATTATGATGAGCTTTTTCTCTATTATGATGAGGTTTTTCTGTATTATGATGAGCCTTTTCTTTATTATGATGAGCTTTTTCTCTATTATGATGAGCTTTTTCTTTATCATTATGAGCTTTTTCTTTATTATGATGAGCTTTTTCTTTATCATTATGAGCTTTTTCTTTATTATGATGAGCTTTTTCTCTATTATGGTGAGCTTTTTCTTTATGATAGGTTTTCTCTATTATGATGATCTGTTATAAGGGAATCATAGGAAATTAAGAGAATCATGGGAAATTAGGAGATTTAAGATCAAACTCAAAGAAAAATGGCAGAATCAGAATCGTTGAAAGTTCTTCGGAATGTTGGCTCGCTCTGTGTGCGGGAAATGTTTGATAAAGAAAAAATAACACCGTATTTTGTCAGCATGCTTTCAAAACGTGAACTGGAATATCTAGGAGTTACCGTTCTAGCGCATATGATGACACTGCGAAGGGAACGCACCAAGTATGTTAACATGAAACCTGTCAAAAATGATAGTTTGGATGGCCATTAAAATACCATGTCGACAAAAAAAGTACTAGAATCGTTGTTGAATTGTGACTTAAAGATATCGGACATATATATCATATAGGGAATAACTGAAGCATGACTGGAGAGCCCCCCCCCCCTTAGGAAACATCTGGATCCTCCACTGTTTCTGACATTGAAGATGACAACCTTGACAGTATACTTTTCGGCATTGTCGAGGACTTTCGTTGAGGCGAACGCATGTTGCGTGAAATACGAGAGGGAAAAGGAATTAAAGTACAAAGATTTAGGTTGAGTTATGCCATTCTTAGAATATACTGGTACCCAATCGATAAAGACCGTTCGACTGCATAGACGTGTATACAACGTTACGACACCGAATCACTTATGCCACATACATACTAACCATAAATTAGTAAGATGGAGATTCTTTATACTGGGTGGAGTTGATGGGTTCAGTAGGCTTATTATATTTCTAAATTGTTGTGACAACACTTCCGCCACCATACTGAGTAGCTTCCTCTCTGGAGTAGATTCAAATTCAGATTCAATATTTTTATTAAAATCTTACTACTTGCACTACATGAATATACAGTACATACAGAGTATATACACAATAAAAAACAGACAATACACAAATATAAAATACGAGTACCATTCTATTAAGAATTATGAGAGAATGTAAAACAATAGAGTTTTTGTATAGGTTCTGTCAGCAGTGGTGAATCCAAAAAAAATCATATTAAAGTGGGTCCCAGTGAATGCCTAAGAGGGGGCCAGCTCCGGTCATGCTTCAGTGATTATGATTACAGACCCAAGCACGCACAGTCAGAGAATAGAGAGATTGTAGAGGGACGTTAACGAGGGTGTTTTGTGCTATTTCTACAACTTATTCTATCTTTAAGGAGACCAGGAAATTCCCGATCCACTAAATGAACTGCATCTGATAGCCCTGCACAACATTTACAGGGACGAAATTAACAGAAGACTTAATATTCTAATTCAAGCCTGGGCAAGCCATATACTGAAAACAACAAAAGCATCTCCTTTCAATGTTTGGATCGCCGGTCAAATACAGAATCCTGTTGGTACACAACTTAGTGAGCGAGATTAAGTTTATTATGGATTAGAATGAAACATTGATGCGGCTAATACTAAGGACGATGAAAGGCCAATTGTTGAGCCCATGAACATTGCAATAAATGACCAACGAATAATGAAAGCAGATTCCATCAGGACAGGTACCAACTTTGTCATTGATGACTTTGTGAAGTGTGTCGAAATCCGTTCTTCTCAAGCCCTATTTCAGTATTTTGTTGCGTACAATACCAATGTTATAAATGATCAATATCTATTTCTTGGCCTATTCCCCCCCATTTTTAGTCTTGTCTTTGTTATATGCATTATAGGACTGACATCTGGTACACCTATATAAAAAGAAAATGGTGTATGATTGCCAATTGGACAACTCTCCACAAGAGACCAAATAATACATAAGATTAACTACTATAGGTCACCTTGCGGTCTTCAACAATAAGCAAATCCAATACCACATAGTCCGCTATACAAGGCCCTAAATGACAATGTAAAACAATTCAGACGAGAAAACTAACGGCCTAATTTATGTACAAAAAATGAAAAGAAAAAAACAAATATATAACACATTAACAAACGACAACAACTGAATTACTGGATCCTGATTTGGGACAGACACCTAATACAGAATGTGGCGCTGTTAATGATGTTAGCGGGATCCCAACCCTCCCCTAACCTGGAACACTCACGAGTACAACATAAGAACGAACTATAAAAAAGGAAGTTGAAAAGGCTGAATTCATCAGATGGATAAAAATACAAATAGTACAAATATACAAGCGGACATGGTCGGATACTTGGACATCCTAACATAAAAAAGACAAAAAAAAACCGAATAAATAAAGTCATGCACTTAAGACTAAATTATCAATCAGTACACATCAAACATCCAATGGATTTAGTGCAAAGACGTCAATAAAAAGTCGGAGAAAAACCTGACCTTGTGCTTTGCTAAGATACAGAATTCGACATATTGCAGATCGATAAATGTGTATATGTGTATAAAAGAAAATAGCCCTTTACCACCCTCATAAAACTAGTATTTATTTCGCTTTAAATTTGACTGATGACAAAATCAATATCAATATCAATAAAACAATATTCAAAGATCTAATTACAGTGCTGAATTGGTAACCTTTTAGAATGAGTTTATCTAAATGATTAATAAGTTTACCAAGATCGTTTGAAAATTTCCGTGCGATAAACAACATTTCTGTAAAAAAAAAGGACGAGCTACATGTCTCCCATTTGAAATAAGTTTTAAGGTACAACCTAACTTTAAAACTTATTTTTATACATGTATCTATATATGCAAGAATTAAGTAAAGGTTTTAAGTATTTGTGGTAAAAAAATCCCTAACTTATGCATAGTTATGGAGGTATAGCTGGTGGCAGAAGTGAGAAACAGTGGCATCATATGCGCTGGAATGGTAACTCATAGTATTCCAGTTCGTGTTTGAAAGCCTGCTGACAATATTCGTTGTTATTTTTTTCTTTATCAAACATTTCCCGCACACAGAGCAAGCCAAAATTCCGAAGAACTTTCAACAGTTCTGATTCTGTCATTTTTCTTTGAGTTTGATCTTAAATCTCTTAATTTCTCATGATTCCCTTATAACAGCTCATCATAATAGAGAAAAACTATCAAAAAGAAAAACCTCATCATAATAGAGAAAAAGCTCATCATATTCAAAGAAAAAGCTCATCATATTTAAAGAAAAAGCTCATCATAATAGAGAAAAAGCTCATCATAATAAAGAAAAAGCTCATCATAATAGAGAAAAAGCTCATCATAATAAAGAAAAAGCTCATAATAATAAAGAAAAACCTCATCATAATAAAGAAAGAGCTTATCTTAATAAAGAAAAACTTCATCATAATAAAGAAAAAGCTCATCATAATAGAGAAAAAGCTCATCATAATAGAGTAAAAGCTCATCATAATAAAGAAAAAGCTCATCATAATAAAGAAAAACCACATCATAATAAAGAAAAACCTCATCAGAATAAAGAAAAACCTCATCATAATAAAGAAAAAGCTCATCACAATAAAGAATAAGCTCATTATAATAGAGAAAAAGCTCATCATGATAAAGAAAAAACTCATCTTGATAAAGAATGTAGTACCATAAGGCAGTTACGGTGTTCCATACTTCCTTCTCAATACTTTTTTCTATGTTGATAATAAATACATTTTCTGTTTGGCAGATTTTTGATTTATGTTGTATCTGAAGTTGTCCAATTTATAGTCTGAGGCTACTCAGTTGGTATCTTCAAAGTTCGGGACATCAGCATTTGGACATTTTAATTTGTTTGGATTATTGATTTTACCATTTGACCATTTATTGTATTTGGAACTGTATTGGATTTGATTGTTCGAATGAATGTTTCTTTTAAGTAATGCTTTTTTTCGTTTATTTCGATATTACCAAGGTGTATAGGCTATAGCAGTATGACCAGTATATTATAATCTAATATGTCGGTAGACGTATTTGCAACCGCATTTAAATTCCGCCAATGCATCATCACTTCAAATAGAATTATAAAAAAATAAGATGTGGTATGATTGCCAATAAGACAACTATCCACAAGAGACCAAAATAACACAGACATTAACAACTAAAGGTCACCGTACGGCCTTCAACAATGAGTAAAGCCCATACCGCATAGACAGCTATAAATGGCCCCGATAAGACAATGTAAAACAATTCAATTGAGGAAACTTGAACGAAAAACAAATATGTAACACATAAACAAACGAGAACAACTGAATTAAAGGCTCCTGACTTCGGACAGGCACATACATAAATAATGTGGCGGGAATAAACATGTTAGTTAGTCGGTGAAACCATTTGATTGAATGAAAACAATTGACTGAACAGATTATTTACACTTTCAACTATCAAAAGGGTCAAGAAACATTTTTGAAATGATAAGTTCATGTAAGCGTTAATTTTGTTACAGTTACGAAATTTAAGTGATATTGATCCTAAAACATTAAACCGGTCATGATCTAAGTTTGTGAATTATGTTTGCAGATTTCTTAACATGCATTGTGACGTGTCATCGTATTCATTTTATATTAGAAAACTATAGCAGTTATATTAGTAAACTATAGCAGTTATATTAGAAAAGTATCGCATTCATAATTTTTTTTATATTAAAAGATCATCGCTATGATATATAAGACAAATGTCGCATTGATATTTTAAAATATAGCAGTACCGTTGACTTATATGTGATTTTGGCGTAGCAAACAATTGAATAAATCTCATTAGCATTCCACTGAATTTGCTACATGATATTTATAGAATGTGTACATGCATCTACCAATGATAAATCGTGCATTTATGTTTCATTTATTCAATAATTAAATTTTCTCGTTTAAATACACCTTGCTTGTTAATACATAAAATTACTCATGAAAATTATACACCAGACGTATGTTGTGTTTAATGTCACGCTGTTTTAAGGAAAAAATCATTACTTTATACCGAGAAATCTGCCTTTCTTCGTACAAATGCTAACATTCGTCTGAAATTTCCCACAATGCAACTCGTTGATATAAGACAATATCGCTCGTTGATATAAGAGAAGTTTTTATCGAATCGCTCCTTCTATAGACTGACTATTAAAGATAATTTTTTCGCTAATTTCTTGATCGGTGTGGGAAAAATATTTTTGCTAGTGATATATCTGTTCTCGGCAAATTATGAAGTCACATATAATGAACACAACTTTAAGATGTTATCATTTTGAAAGTTTCAGGTTTATTTTCACTCATTTCAGTCCTTAAATATGGATTCTCTCTTATAAGACGAGCCAGGAACTAAGATGAAAGCCTTTGATATTTTCAATCTTGCCATTAATTACATCAAAGAAACAATTCTTGCAAAATTGAAACGATCATTGAAAGACGCTACAAGTAATAATCTAAAGGGACACATTTTAGATGTTATAAGTTTTTTATTTATTTCCTCTTCTTTCAGTCGGTAGACATGGATACTCTAATAACAGACGAGGCAGGAATTTTAGAGATGAAAGCCTTAGATATTTTCGCTTTTGCCATTAAATACCTCAAAGATCAAATTATTAACCGCATGAAGCGAAAGCTGTTCTGCGTTGCAGACATACATTATGTGCTGACTGTTCCAGCTAAATGGGATGACAATGCCAAAGTTTTCATGAGAAAATCAGCGGAAAAGGTTATACTTATTTGTTTATATATCATTTCAAGTTAAATTTACATTTCAAACCAAAAAGTACCCCTTTTATGGGCATGATTTTATCGGACTTATAGGATATATATATATCTGACAAAAGTCAAATCACATCAGACATGGAGGTAGTGAAAATTTTGAAATCATGTGCAAATATTCGATTAATGTTATTCGAAAAAAAACATACAACAATTTTTTTTTAGAATAATGTTACTTATAAAAAAGGCGGATGATACCAAGGGGACATTAAAACTAAAATACAGACAAAGAGCAATTGGTTACGCCAGGGCAAAGAAGAAATCGTTGGTCCCTAACATTTAAAACTTAAATATCGAAGTGGGACAAAACATTTATATATATATATATATATATATATATATATATATACGAGTCTAAATTGAAAACTACGTTCAAACCTATGACTGCGTTGGATAAAAACCGCAATTTTTATACGTGTGCATGTCAAACAAATTTCGTTGTAGAAGGGTCTAAAAACAGCACAAACAACATTTTCCAAAAGAGTGAAAAAGTATATTTAAACAAAACGCATTTGACTAACAGGTCGAACAACTGATGTTCTTTAACCCTGCTGACTGCCATTGGCGATTGCATATATATATATGAATCTTATATTCAAACTCCTGTGCAGTTACCTGACAATTTATGTCTTGGCTCCTATCGAAAACGTCTGCTGTTTCTCTTTAAGACTTATCAATATAAGCGTCACTGATGAGTCTTATGTAGACGAAACGCGCGTCTGGCGTAATAAATTATAATCCTGGTATCTTTGATTACTATTTACACCACTGGGTCGATGCCGCTGCTAGTGGACGTTTCGTTCCGGAGCGTATCACCAGCCCAGTAGTCAACACTTCGGTGTTGACATGGATATGAATAATTTGGTCATTTTTATAAATTTCGTGTTTACAAAATTTTAGAATTTTTCGAAAAACTAAAGATATTCTTATCCCAGGCAAAGATTACCTTAGCCATATTTGGAACAACTTTTTGGAATTTTGGATCCTCAATGCTCTTCAACTTCGTACTTGTTTGACTTTATAAATATTTTGATATGAGCGTCACTGGTGAGTCTTATGTAGACGAAACGCGCGTCTGGCGTACTAAATTATAATCCTGGTACCTTTGATAACTATTTACACCACTGGGTCGATGCCGCTGCTAGTGGGCGTTTCGTCTCCGAGGGTATCACCAGCCCAGTAGTCAACACTTCGGTGTTGACATGAATATGAATAATGTGGTCATTTTTTATAAATTACATGCTTACAAAATATTAGAATTTTTCGAAAAACCAAGGATATTCTTATCCAAGGCATAGAATACCTTAGCCATATTTGGAACAACTTTTTGGAATTTTGGATCCTCAATGCTCTTCAACTTTGTACTTGTTTGGCTTTATAAATATTTTGACATGAGCGTCACTGATGAGTCTCATGTAGACGAAACGCGCGTCTGGTGTAATAAATTATAATCCTGGTACCTTTGATAACTATTTACACCACTGGGTCGATACCGCTGCTAGTGGACGTTTCGTCTCCGATATTATCACCAGCTCAGTAGTCAGCACTTCGGTGTTGACATGAATATGAATAATGTGGTTATTCTTATAAATTTCATGTTTATAAAATTTTAGAATTTTTCGAAAAACAAAGGATATTCTTATCCCAGGCATAGATATTTTGATATGAGCGTCACTGATGAGTCTCATGTAGACGAAACGCGCGTCTGGCGTACTAAATTATAATCCTGGTACCTTTGATAACTATTTACACCACTGGGTCGATGCCGCTGCTAGTGAACGTTTCGTCCCCGAGGGTATCACCAGTCCAGTAGTCAACACTTCGGTGTTGACATGAGTATGAATAATGTGGTCATTTTTATAAATTTCATGTTTACAAAATTTTAGATTTTTTTCGAAAAACTAAGAATATTCTTATCCCAGGCAAAGATTACCTTAGCCATATTTAGAACAACTTTTTGGAATTTTGGATCCTCAATGCTCTTCAACTTCGTACTTGTTTGGCTTTATAAATATTTTGATATGAGCGTCACTGATGAGTCTTATGTAGACGAAACGCGCGTCTGGTGTACTAAATTATAATCCTGGTACCATTTATAACTTTTAACACGTTTAATTTTGAGTATAGTTTTATGAACTTAATAAAAGATAAACATAACACATTGTAAATGTCGTACGTCCGAAGCCGCATTTCTGTATTCTGTCGGGAATACTTTAACCAAAACAAATGTTAGACAAAGATGTAGACATATCATAGCTTGTCAAGAGCTATAAGAGAAAGAAGAACCTTAAAAGAATAGCAAAATTCATCTCAGGTGATTTTGTCTGTCAGTTAACAATAATTTAATCTAACTCCTGTGAAGTTAACAGCCAGATATAAAGATGTAACTTTTTACATGTCTGTAAACCACTTAGTAGTAAATGAAACAATTCATGGCATAATTAGCTCATCAATGATTAAATATACCGATACACCAACATTAACTATCCTACCTTTATCAACGTGTGTAATGTATTCTGAAGAAACATTCAACTCTTTGTGATAAAGATGTTTCGTGAATCTGTTTTACAGGCAGGGATTAAAGGAAACCAGTTAATAATAGCACTAGAAGCAGAAGCAGCATCTATGTATTGTCAAGAATTAAGGGGTGTTCAAGGAAATAGAGACACTTTGAAAACAGGGATGAATTTTATTATGTTAGACCTTGCAGGTAATTAAAAACATATTTAGTGTAGCATACAATGTGAACTACAAACACTAAAAAATCTACTTCAGTCAAATTATATCATTTTCTGTTCGCAGTTTTGTTTATATGAGGCAGAGGTTGACCCTTAAAGGGGACGAAGTCAAAACCTCAAAAAATAAAAACGAAATTCTCATCATTATTTCTGGTGAGAAGAAAGTCTAAATAAGTATGACGTCTGGAAAGGTTGTTCTTCTTTTGCCTTTGGCGCTTGTTTGCGTCGTAGGAAGGTGCCGCTCGGGAAGGCGTCAATATTTCCATTTACAAAGAGGGATAACTCTAAAACAGTAAAAGTGATACCACAAAAATGCATGCTTGATCTTTGTGTTATGGTAATAATTATTGTGTATAAGTGTCATCCAATTTTATAGAGCCAAAACAGTAGGACAACCGGGTGTGCCTTTTTGGCCAAAATGTGATTCGGCGGCGCTAAGTAGTCCTACGCCGAAAATTGGACTATATTGCGTCGGCCGACGTCAGCTGAAAAATGGCGCGCTTTTGTAAAAACATTTCATTCGTTTACAGCAAAGTACCGGCGGTAAATGCTGTTGATTGTATGCTCATTTATAAGAGAAAAATATATGAGTTTACTTATTATTTACATGTTTGAACAAAAAAATAAAAGAAAATCTTATTTTTTCACATCTGAACATCGAATTTCGGATTTCGATTTTTTGCACTGTAGAATTTAATAGCGAAATTAAAAAGGGGTACAAAAAAAAGCCTATCCTTCAATTACCTTAAATTTTTTACATCGTAATTTCGCTAGTTTTTCAAATCGAAATCCGTAAAGAAAAGGGGTGTCCACAGTAGGGCAAAAAATTGTACCCATTTTAAAGTAGGGGTCTTATTTTTTTGAAGGTTTTCCCTTGCATGGCCGGTAGAATTAGAAATTGGAAAAGATTCTGTTTTTAAAGTAAATATTCATTCAACTATCAAGAATAGCTGAATCCTTATATATGTAACCCCTATAAAAATATCAATATGTGTCAATAAATTGTAAAATTATCGATTTTTTTCGAAATTGAAGAAGACGCCATTTTCGCCTATTTCTCTATTACGTCTATTGGTCTGCTATAATTATTAGATGATTCTAAAAAATCTCCGCCTCGATTTTTTTTATACTTTCATTTTATAATCTTTGGTACATAATGCAGATGTTATGAAAAAATTAGGCACTTCTATCATGTGTCAATCATTAAATCATATTTCTTCTTATACCACTGGGTTCTCCTATTCAATCATGGACCTATATTCATTCTGAAGTAGTGGTATGGTTTAAACCAAATACACCTGACACCTTGTTTACAAATAAACCATTTTAATTTATTGATGGTGCCAAACAAGATTTTACAATTTTATCTTGATTTTTACATACATTGATATATGATCATGAAGTATATAAAACATTTTAGTAAAAATTCTGCCCTTTTAGATTTTATTTAATTTTTACATTTTAACTTATTATTTTAACATAAAGATCTTATTAAATAAAACCTTTTTTAATTTAATGTTATGCCTAAAAGCAAAATCAAATGATACAAACTTTTAATTTAAAATTTAAAAGTTAAGGTAAAACTCCATATATCATGCATATGGAGGCGCTCCTAATTCAAGAGGCTTATACTAAGAAAAAACATTACACTGGTGTCCTTCCCCTTACTTATTTTCCCCTGATCAATGGCTGTCAGCATTTTCAAATACGTTCAATCAGAGACATATAATACAAGTTTATATGCCTCTGGTTCAATCAATGAATATTTATTTCATTTTGTATGATCAATAAAACAATCATTCATATTTTTAGGAATGTATAAGTCTTGAATTTGATCTATGAACATCTGACATCGATTTTTTCACTTGTCCCATCGAACAAGTAGTATGATGAATCTACTTGCCCGACACCTATTTCCACTTGTCCCGGACAATCGGACAAGCGGTAATGTCGAGCCCTGTCCTAGACCTATTGCTTATAGTATTTGAGATATGGACTTGACCACCAAAACTTAACCTTGTTCACTGATCCATGAAATGAGGTCGAGGTCAATTGAAAACTGCCCGACGGGCATGAGGACCTTGCAAGATATGACATACCAAATATAGTTATCCTATTACTTATAATGAGAGAGAACTTAATATTACAAAAAATCTTAACCTTTTTTTCAAGAAGTCACTGAACCATGAAAATGAGGTCTAGGACATTGGACATGTGACTGATGGAAACTTCTTAACATGAGGCATCTATATACCAAGAATGAAGCATCCAGGTCTTTCAACCTTCTAAAATATAGAGCTTTTAAGTAATTATCTAACATCGTCGCCTAATCAGCCGGCTCACTGTCCCTTTGTCTAGCTTTCTGCAACAAAATCGCAGGCTCGACAAAAATGAGGAATCTTATAAATTATACAACAGTGATATTCCTTCGAATTTTTTTTTCATGAAAACAACTGAGACAATAATCTGATTTTTTTACTAAATATAGTGACATTTCACTGTCACTTATGCACATTTGAATGTTGATGAGTCTTTGCATATTTCACAATCCTCTTTTTACTACACATTGAGCCCATAGTCAGCTTAAGACTGAGTTAAGTTTCATTTATTCAAATCCTTCACAAGTTCAACAAAAATGTCTGCTAATAAACACTTGAACCACCTCGGTTACCATTCTGTACATGAACATATCTCTCATAACAAATTTCATATAAATTTTGCTGATTCCAGGTATCAAAATTTTCATGCTCCAGTATGTGTTGTGTACTGAAAAAAAAATTGTTATTAAATTAAGTTTGTTGATTCAATTGAAAAGTAATGATGAATGATAATTATAAAATATTATATTTTATTGTCATTTGCATCTTTGACCAAAATATGGTCTGCTTAAGTCATTCTCTTATCTGAAGAAAATGGTCAATTTTATTAAACCACTTCATTCTCATGGATATGATGCACATAAAGTAAGAGTTAATTCCCTTATATTGTTTTTTTATCTTTATAAATTAATTTTAAATTACAGTACCCTTCATTCTTGAAATTTGGTTTTACATCCAAATGAAACTATATTGAAATTATACAGCATAGATAATAGTATAAAATCTTTAAACTATTAAACATGTTAAAAGTATACCATTTGGTCTTAAAGTCTGTGTATAAATGTGCATTTCATAAATAAATATAAACTATAAATTTTAACTTCCATTCCCAATTTATTCCATTGGCAATTTTCTTGTCTCACTGTTAAATGTAAGATATATTCAGTCTATTTCCTTATCAAAATAGTTAATACATAATCATGATAATGTCTATCATGTTTTTGTTTCATATTTGAGGGATTGAAATCATAGCGCATTGTAAATAACCCACTGTTGTTACCCTGAACAGACACATTTGGATTACTTACCCTTAATATATTCTAATCATATTGTTTTGTATTAACAAAATAATTTTGCTTTCGACCGTTGTTGACTCTCTATTTGATTACTGTTTTCCTGCTGTATGTATATCAATCATACATGTGCATGTACTGCAAGTGGTTTTGTTGATATATATATAAAAGTCCTCTGTTTTGAATTTTTGATTCATAGTGAACATCTTTCTCCATCCTGTATATAAAGCAAATGTACATACAATTACTAAATAAGATGAATATATACTAAATTATTCAAAGCAAAATTAAACTTTGCATTGTTATAATCAACACATGAATACAAATTTGCCAAATAAATAACCAAGAAAAAAAACATATTTTCTTGCTCCAATGAAGACCCATTGGTGGCCGTTGACTGTTGTCTGCTCTTTGTTTGGGTTGCTGGTTCTTTGACATATTATCCATTTCCATTCTCAATTTTATATATATTTATTATGTATTAGAAATTGCCTCTAGCAATTCTGCTCAAAACATAAAAGTTACAGGCAAATTTAAAACATACATGTACTATAATAGTGTACATGAATATCTAACATGTCTAACATGTCCATGTACAATGCAAGCTGAAATTTAATACATTTTGGGGGCACTCACAACCTAGTTTTAATTTAAATTCATGAACCACCACTGTCATAACACCATTAATTAGATAATATTATGATATTAATGAAATTGGGGTACATTTTTTTTAAAGTAATTACTACAATGTTTTGTCAATGGATTATCATTTCTAATTAGTTTGTATATATATATACATATGACTATAGCTATAGGATTAATATAACTTGATGGATATCAAGAAATTGTACAGGCATATTTAATTTGTAACATATCCTGCCATTCCTGGTCATGGGGGATACATGTTAATGCACGTGAAAGCTCTCAAATGGGTGGGTGATTCAGTGGTTAATTTCGATGAGTAAATTTCTTTTAAAATATGAGATATAAATTTAGAGAATGGCTATCTTTTTTTGTTTTGTTTTTGTATATGTGAAAGAGAAATCTGTAACTGTGATCGTTTTCCCTTTGTAATTTTTGTTTATGAAAGATTTAATTTTTATGAATATAGCATTTTGGTGTATATGAAATCAGGGACACAAAAATGTTTTTTCCAAATGAAATATCATACCAGGTATAAAATAGCCAACAGTGAAAGTAGGTGTCTTTAAATACATTCCAATGATTTAGTTCATGGACTTTTGAGTTGAACCCGATGCGTTCAGCAGAATTCGTGTAGCCTCAGTAGACTTTAATTTGGGGCCTTGAAATTACCCCCACCCCCTTTTTAGAGAACTTACAATCGGCATGAAACGTGATCATACGTGCTTTCGAATTTTATTCATTTTGGTCCGTTTTTGCAGTTAGAGGTTTACAATGTTCTATTATCTGAGCAAGAAGTGATTGCGTGAATATTTTCCATGGAGATCGTGAAGAACACCTTGACCAGTTTGAAAACGGATGTTGACAACTTGTGTGGGTATAATATTTCCGGAGACAAGTGCGTATACCTTAGACCGAAATCCGAATGTAATTCACCAGTAAATAGTTGATTCAATACCAGTATCATTATAAGGAAATGATGATATAATGGATTTCAATTTTCATGTTTGATATAATTTTACATTTTATTTTTGCCGTTTAAATCATTTCTTTGGAGCCGACTTATTTGATAGTAATTAACTGAAATATCTGGAATAAACCTTTACCTTTTGTGTTGTTTAGCAAAAAGAGTAAACATCCAAGAATGTCATTAATGCAACTTTTCAGCATGGAATGCCAAATCCAACGTCAAATAATGGCCGCCATTACGTGTTGACAAGGTCGCCTAGTGAACCGTATCACTGAGAGGCGAAATCCTTACTCAGGCGCTTCCGGTTGTCCTACTGAAATAAAGTTAGAGAACGGAAACGCAATATTTTTCAATTGTCAACAAGTTACTACCTGTACGAACTGTGACGCCCGTATATGACACGGAAACCAGGCGTAAATATCATACTTTATCTTGGCGGCATTGCAGTGTTTACATAATGCATGTCCAGGCGTCAACCTTTCGTAAACCAGGTGTAAATTATGCGTTACTAAGGCATAAACCAGGCGTAAAATTAGGCGTTATATTTAAATGAGTAGGCTTGGTTCGCAAAAAATAGGCGTAATATGCAAATGAGTACGCCTGGTCAATAAATAAACCAGGCGTAATATCCTTACATAACATCCATAATACTACACTTTTTTTAGTTCAGTGTATTAACCTAGCTGTGTACTTTTGTGTTTTTGATACACACTTCTGTACTGTTGCTTTTATTTCTTATTATTTGACAAAAAAAACTTGAAACATCAACCCTTGAAGAAGCTAATACAGAGATAAATACATTTTATGCAGACAATGGCTCAAATAAGTTTAAGTTTTAATAAGAATTATGACAATTAATTTTTCTTGAAATAAAAGTAGCACTTTAACTAAGATGAAGTTGTTTTTGAAAATTATTGTCTTTTGAACTAAAATACAAATGATCATACTGCAATTGAACTTAAAGTAAAAAAAATATTGTAATTATCCAAGGATAAAGGTTTTGGGATTTTTAAAATTCTGATATAACATATACTCACATTATTATTATTATTAACTTCCATGTATAACTACTTTCCTTTTATTTCACAATTTTTATTAATTTATTTGATTCAGTATTTCCAATTTCCGATTCTTCCAAAAAGAACAAAACAAGCAAATTATCCCTGAACATATGAAGCTGTCATGTGTCCAACTCTTGCAAACTATAAAACCAAAGAGCCAAATTTAGAAAAAAAATCACATCCTTTAAACAAAGCATTATGGGTATTTCTATGTACGCCATACCAACATTTTTACGCCCGTAAGAAAATTTACGCCTTGCTTATTTAAATTTACGCCTGTAAGAAAACTTACGCCTTGCTTATTTCAATTTACGTCAGGTTTGCTTTTTTCTACGCCCGTAAGGACTACAAATTTACGTTTCCTGCTCCCTTACGCTTGGATCTAGACACGTAACTACCACTAACGCCTGGTTTACGCATTATTTCCAGGCGTAATAAGCCTTAATATTTGTTCATACGGGTTGTAAAGATGTAACTCTAGAACAGTAAAGTGATGCTACCAAAAGTTATACTCTATATTTGTTTTGTGATGATAATCATTATGCATGAGTTTCATAACATTTGGTTGAGACAAATTCACGATAGAGATCGGAAACAATAAATTTAGCATTTTCCATTTGTTACGGAGCTTAACTATAGAACGGTGAAAGTGATTCCAGCAAAATTCATTCCTGATATGTGTTCTGTGGTAATAAGAATTGTGTATGAGTTTCATAACGTTTGGCCGAGGACAAACAAAAGTTAGAGAACTGAAACAAACTTTGTACAGAGGAACGGACCAGGGGGAAATTTAATGGACCTCCTGCTAAAGCAGGAGCATGAAAACTGAAAGGATTATACAAAGTTCTTGTTTAAAAACGTCAGAATTACTTTATTGATTGATACACACTGTAAAAGAACTTCATGTAAACACGACATAAGAATGACACCTTTAATATGATATGTAAATGTTGTGTCTAACTCCTCTACAGATAACCTTGCATCTGTTGAAGTGGTGTACAACAGTTATGAGGTATGTTTTGGGGCTTGAAACTTAAGCTCTGATCAAAGGTTGAATAATTCAATATAAACATATACACTATATCTCCTTCGGATGCATGTCAATTGAGAAAGAGGTGGGGACAATTTGCCGGCAATTTGTTTCATTCGATAAGATAGGTAAATCATGTTTTAAATAGCCCGATAGATGCTAATTATAGTACATAAAAATACGTCACATCATCTATTTTCATACCTTGAACAGGTATTCCAACAAAAACAAGGCCATGACTATTGATTTTTTAATATTGATTTTATTTTATTATTAACATGCTTTATGCAAGGTGCCATACCACGTAACTTGTCAAGGAGCCAAATAATATCGAACTAATTCAAATCGTGATTTTCTCATTCTGAATATGTATATCTGTATTTGTCCTGGTCTTTTAAGGTTTTATCGTCTATAAGATAAGACAAGAAAATACATGTCCATGTTTATATTTTAACCGGAGAACATCTTACATCAGTTGGTCATAGATCACCCTGTGTTACTACTTCATGTTTTATTGCCTTTTCTGT
Organism: Mytilus edulis; assembly: GCA_019925275.1. Taxonomy (NCBI): domain Eukaryota; kingdom Metazoa; phylum Mollusca; class Bivalvia; order Mytilida; family Mytilidae; genus Mytilus; species Mytilus edulis. Next base: position 120,639,748 of record CM034361.1, read on the forward strand.
AATTTTAACAAATCGGCCCTTCGTTGTGATACAGATGCAACAGCTTCTTGATGTATTACCTACAATCACGATTTGTAGTGTAATTGATTTGTTCTGTTATATTGTTTTATTTTTCTGATGAGTTATGTACCCGTGTATAGACGGTGGTAAAAAAATCAGTACTAGTATCTTTACAGTTTGTGATTTGGCGACAAAATTGTTGTTGACTGCATTTGTTACATATAATACCATGTTCAAAAAGGTTTCGACGAATTGTTTTTTGTTGTTATGAAACTTGTATACAATGGCCTTATTTTAAGTTATGTGTATATTACACCCGCAACATGTACTGTAGGCTCAATTTCTATAGAACTAATTCTCGTGTTATTGGTTATGTACAGGTACCTACATCAGTTTGACGGCAGTTTTCCCTTGGATATATGTAATAATGTAAACACATGAATAGAAAGTAATTCAAGAGTATGGACAGTCATATAGGATTGCACACAATAAGCAATACATTGTTTTGTTCTTTGATACACGTAAAATTATATACTAGTAAACTAACTGTATAGTCAAAATGAACTAGAATGACTCTATGAATCAAGCAAACATCCGAAAAAATATGATAGAAACTTTAAAATTTGATATAACAACACAAAAAAATGCAAAAGTTCTGAGCGAGGTTCGAACCCTTTCTTCAAAACCGTAATTTATTAGTAGTTCTGTGCTCTACTTATGGAGCTACGGCGATTCTTATCATTATAATTCTTATTTAGAATCTATATTGGTACAATTTATCGATGTTACAATTTTTTCTTTAAAAATTTGTTTTTTATGTAATAAGGACACACTAAACCAATTTCATTTTTGAATTAAAAAGTAGTATGAATAACAACAGTCATAAAAAGCATAACTTTATTTTGGTTTGAAATGTCCTTCTTGGGGGATTCCCTGTTTTTTCCACATTAAAACACTCGAAAATCCGGATATTGGACTTTCATCCTTTTTGAGGGTTAAATTAACTATTGATCACACATATCATACTATATGTAAATCGAGATATTGATCAAAAAGCATTTTTATTTTTTGTTTTTATAGTAAATTTTTCTCTGTTGGCACTTTTTGAAATTGGCTCTTCTGTGAAAAAAATCCTCGGCATATTGGCCCTACCTCTTTGTTTGCAAGTGGCAGCAGTTAATGTAGGCTGAGATAACATTAAACCGCTCGTTTAAATTTTTGTGACAATATCACAACATCGTTTCTTCTCCAGGTTCTCTGAATCGAGATACAAAACAATTTCTAACTTTTTACAATTAAATCTGATGATGTGAAGTTGATTTCTTTATTTCTTTATTATTAATATTTCTGTTTTCCTCTTTTGTGATGTTATTGGAGATAACAAAAGTTGTGTCTAATTTGCTCAATACCTGTATCCATCCCTTAAGGGAGGGATTGTGCTTGATATTCATATGATGAAGACATAATCTTTAAATCAGTTTAATTGAGGCCTTTGTTAATCTTGTATTATTTTTAATCTTAGTTGCTTGTTTATAATTGGGAGTATATTATGACGTTCATTATCACTGAACTAGTAACATATTTGTTTAAGGGTCAGTTGAAGAACGCCCCCCCGGGTGCGGGAGTGTCTCACTGTATTGAAGACCCATTTGTGGCCTTCGGCTGTTGTCTGCTCTATTCGGGTTGTTGACTCTTTGAGAAATTCCCCATTTCTATTCTCAATTTAACATATTATGAAGAAACGTAGATGTAAATGACACATTTTACGGGACACATTCTTTTTAGAATGATTTTTAGAATTTTGAATAACAGAAATATGTGTCAGTAGTTATTACAAAAAAATCAGCTTTGTCTAAGTTTCATTTTCTTTTTGAAGTAAGTTTTGTTACTAATACAATTATTTAAATTTATAGTAAAGACAAGTTTATCTGTGAATATGGGCTATTTTTTTATGGTTTTTTTTATTAACAAGTATGATTAAAACAATAAAATGTATTAATTGGTAAAATTTATGTTTTAATTTTTGTAAGTCCTACAATGCCCATATCTTTAAGTCTTTCCACTTTTCTGGGGAAAGACTATACATTATTGTTTTTCTTCTGATTAATAGATCTTTTCACTTTTCTGTGGAAGGACCTATTGGATTTGTTCTGATTATTATTAGGTCTTTCCACTTGTCTGTGGAAAGACCTATAATTGTTTTTGTTCTGACTTTTTTCCCGCCACATTTTGTTCTTACGATAAATGTTTGTTTCGCAATGTGTCGCTTAAATATTTCTCAAATTGTATTGTATAGTTAATGCGCTTTTAAATTTCACCTTGCTAAGCCAAACCATTTTCTTTGTAAGAGTTGTCTCCCTATTCACCTTTTATCATCAGAGTGCATCTCCTTCGTAACAAAAAACGATATCGACAAAATTATTTTTACAAATTGTTCGTTACATCCTTAGGAATATTTTAGCTAATTTGGATCGAAGCAATTCGATGAAATTTTATAGGAGTTATCTACCTTTACAATATGTGTTTTCAACTCATCAACAATTAACCATATAACCCTGAAATGTTTTTATTTGAGGCGGCTAGATCCTAACTGAGAAAAAGGGGTCAAGGGCAAGTTGACAATTTTGACTTTTCCTTGTTTTGAGATTTTCTCCGACACTTTTAAAGATATACATTAACGAACAAGTGCAAAAGGTTCGCTTAATTATAATGAAGATATATTACATTTGGTCTGATACAAATAAAAGGCATCTTATAGGAGTGAGTGCCACTGAAATGTCTTGATATGAGGTTATTTGATTATAACTTCAACATCTTCATTATAAAGCCATATGACCTTGAAAATGACAACCGGAAGTGACCTTGAGAAAACCGGAAGTAGTTACATTTACGCATTTTTCATATAAAGTACTTAGAATCCACATATTTGGTAATATATAAACATTTACTTACTCATTTGTCTTTATTCTATTACTTTTACTGTTGAATTGTTTTATGTAGTATCCGTTCGACGTGGCTCGGTACTTCATCTCGTCAATGTGTTTGTATTGGCTTTCATTTGTTGGTGGTTTGTTTTGTATATGTGACTTTTTGCATTTCTTTTGTTCTTATAATATGACTCTGTACTTTAATCGTTATACGATGATGACTGATGTCCCCATATTTTGATTATTTTATTTATTGTGGTGGTTTATTAAACGCATCAATGTAAATATAACGGAATTTGATGAGACTGTTATTAAAGTGAGAGGGTTAGTGCTATAGAACCAGTTTTAATCCACCATTTTCTACATTTGAAAATGCCTGTTCCAAGTCAGGAATATGACAGTTCTTCTCCAATCGTTTTTGATGCGTTTTGTTATTTGATTTTGCAATGTGATTATGGATTTTCCGAATTGATTTTCCTCTAAGTTCAGTATTTTTGTGATTTTACTTTTTATCACTTAACACTAGAAGTGACTTTCTGTAAACCGGAAGTGGTCAATTATATCCCGGTTTACAGGCAAAATAAAATCGACACTATGTATTGTGGAATCATTGGGTAAGAAGCTATCATACCAGACCAATTTTAAAGTAACATTTACTTTACCGGAAGTAACATAAGATCTCCTTTAGTTCCCTTTCAAGAATATCCAAACCATTATTTATCGCATCAGTCTGAAGAAACTAGCTCCTTTTCAAAATTTCTTTGATGTGGAAAGACCCTCAATTGTTCTCTGAACAATTGGTTTTTAATTATTATTATTATTCGGTCTTTTCATTTTTCTGCGAAAAGACCTAATGTATTTCTTCTGATTATTAAGTCTTTCCACTCTTCTGTGGAAAAACTTATTGCTTTTGCTCTGATTATTATCATTGTTAAGTCTTTCCACTTTTCTGTGGAAAGACTTATTGTTTTTTTATTATTATCATTATCATTAAGTCTTTCCACTTTTCTGTGGAAAGACTTATTGTATTTGTTCTGATTATTAGGTCTCTCCACTTTTTTGTAGAAAGACCTATGTTATTTGTTCCGATTATTATAAAAAAAAAGGATAGCGACAGAATTCTTTTTACAAATTGTTCGTGACATCCTCTGGAATTTTTGGCTAATTTGGTTTGAAGTGATTCGTCAAAATTTTAATTGAGTTATCTGTTTTAGCAAATAAATTTGTAGTATTATTTTTGAAATTCGTAAACCCTAATCCGTATGAAAAAAATGGGCCAAAATTTTAGTCGTGACATGATATTAGTGGTAAATTTTTGTGGAAATGGTACGCGTCATGGCTTAAGGGGTTCCATACCACTGAAACGGCAAAATGAACAAAATGAACTTATTTTAGGGTGAAACTTTGCTGCTATCATGATGTATACATGCATCTTATTGTGATTTATCAACCAAGGTTCGCCATCCTCAAAACAACCCTCTCTCTTTTTTTTATTGGTTTCTTTCTTTCTTTTTGGAGGAATCCCATTTCGCCTTGAAGTTCAGTCCTGTACATTTTAATTCTAAACAATGAAATCCTTCTTATAAACAAACTTCTAAAATAGAAATTCATCTCGGCAAAAAAATCATGTGTTTTCTGAAATTAATTGAAGATCGATTTGTTAGAATACTAAAATAACAGCAACCGAACCATTTTCTTTGTAAGAGTTATCTCCTTGTTCACTATTTCATCAGAGTGCATCTACCCCGTAACACAAAAAAGTATCGACAAAATTCTTTTTACAAATTGTTCGTTATATCCTCAGTAATGTTTGGCTTATTTGGATCGAAGCGATTCGATGACATTTTATAAGAGGTATCTAGGAGTCATGAGGCTTTATAATGGCCAAAGTTGAAGTCATAATAAATTCACCTTATAATTAGACATTTCAGGGGCACTAACTTCTATAAGATTCCATTGGTTTTTAATTCTCATTGAAATTGGCTCTGTGAGATAAGTATGCTCCATATACGATGGTAGATGGGCATTATATTTTCTGGTCTGTGCGTCCGCGCGTTCGTCCTTCTGTCCCGCATCAGGTTCAAAATTTTGATGAAATCCAATCAACTTGAAACTAAGTTATTTGTTAATAAAAAGATGATCTTTTCTTACCCCAATTACACGGTCCACTGAATATAGAAAATGAAAGTGAGAGTTTGAAATCCAATCGACTTGAAACTTTGTACACATGTTCCCTATGATATGATCTTTCTTATTTTAATTCAAAATTAAATTTTTTACCCAATTTTACGGCGATATAGAACCAGGTTTAATCCACCATTTTCTACATTTAAAAAAATCCTGTTCCAAGTCAGGAATGTGATAGTTCTTGTTCATTCGTTTTTGATGCGTTTTGTTATTTGATTTTGTCATGTGATTATGGACTTTCCGTATTGATTTTCCTCTAAGTTCAGTTTTTGTGATTTTACGTTTAAACATGGGGAATGATAGTGCGAGTCGGGAATCCGTGTACTTGGGACACATTCATGTTTTTATTTTATTTTTTTAATAAAAGGGTCTCTTCTCTTTATATTTAAGTCCCGATTATTTTCCATTCTTTAATTTTGAGTGACTCGTTTTCTTTGTAATTGATTGCCACTTTTTCTTTGTATCTTGTGGAACGCCATTATTTTCCATTTTGTTTTACTTATTTGCATATTTTTCTTATTTTATTGTTTTTGACACTTAACTACTCTGCATATTTTGTCAGTTTTTCGGGATTCATAGAAACCATACCCAGATCCTCGTATATTAATGGACTTTGTATCTAAGTATTAAAAACTCGAAAATGAAATCTGAATTTCTGGCATCAAAAAGATTCAAATTTTATTGCTAGTATTTGGTTGTCATACGGCATACCCGTAGCCAGGGGGGACCCCTTGAAAACAAATAAGCACTGCTAAAGACAACATTCTGTTCGAATTGTGACTGTTAAAGTCGAGTTTGTGAGTCCAACGAACCCCCCTTTGGAAATTCCTGGCTACGGGCCTGTAATACGTATTATTTGTGGTAATCATATATATGAATTTGGGGGAAATCGCATGACTTTTAGTTTTACGTGGTACGTCCGCCAGGGAAAACGATTGGAAAAGGTTTAAGATTATAATTTAATTAGAAAAGTGATTTTTTTATATTTATTTTCAGAAGTTCTGATTATTTGCTTTTTGTCTCCATAACATTTTTCTCAAATCCCGGGTGATAATCCATACCGGAAAAGATTTCTGTGCCGATTCGGGATGATAAAAGAAATCACGATTTTGATAATTGAATGAATTTTTGGTGTAGAAATTTTTTGATTTTGTACTGATGAAATTTTTGTAAAGATTTGATATAACTTGACAAACATACACAAGCTGGTGATATTGAAATTTGTTACCCTTCTTTTTCAAATTTTTCTAATGATAACGATTTCGCGATTGTTTGATTCCTAACGACAGCATTTGCTTTCGATGTGTATTTCGTTTTCTTTCCAAATTGTTTGATTGCTTTTGAAATAATGTTCGTCTATTCAATTTTCTTCTTTTGAGATGTTTCGCTTCTTACAGATTGTTTTTATTCAACCTAGGTGGAACAGCAGATGTAGCAGTCTATCAACTACAGTCAAATGGCTTCCTAGGGGAAGTTGTTCCGCCAAGTGGTGGAGCTTGGGGTGGTATTGCTATTGATGATGCTTTTCTACTATTTTTGGAAAATGTATTTGGTACAAGAGTAATGAAGGAACTAAAGCTAACAGAATTGGAGGACTACGAAGAACTAATTCACGAATTTGAAGTTAAAAAACGATCGATAAAAACAGATACGACTAACGATGTGATATTTACAATGCCTGCCAGTTTCATAGATATTATCAAGAAACACTGCGGAGGAATAGATACAGCAATAAAGAAATCCCCATATAGTGATTCAATTTCCATCATTGGTCAAAGACTACGTGTAAACCCACAAAAGTTTAGAGACCTTTTCAAGTCTACTATCAACTCATTATTAAAACACCTCGAACAACTTTTCAGGCATCCGAAAGTTTCAGACATACAATATATTATTATGGTCGGGGGGTTTTCAGAATGTGAACTTGTACAAAAAGAAATGAAAGATAAATTTCCTAAAAAGGAGATTATAATTCCTGAGGAAGCTGGTCTTGCAATTCTTAGAGGAGCAGTGTTATACGGTCATCGGACTAAACCAACACGCAGGTATGTTTATATTGTTCTATGGTAAAAAGAAAGCTTAAGGTTTATGATGGTCCAAACAAGTAATTTCATTTTTACTTATCTGCAAATCAAGGAATAAATCTTAGGTAATAACATAAATCCGTACTGATAGTAGGGTGCCCAGTATCGAAAAAGACGTCTAGTTAACGAGTTTAAGTTAACATACGGCTATATTTATATGCAAACGATTGGAAAATCATATTTTTTAATCATGAATGTCGTCGTATGCTCCCGTGGTCACGTTTTTCAAAATTTTGTGGTTTCTTAGGGTGCCCACAGATACCTCATCATACAGACCATCTTCAACACGAAAAATAAAATTATTGCTTTCTATGTTATTTGTTCAAATGATACTCATCGTTTAGCTTAAAAATTAAATTTATTATATAATGAAAGCTGAAAAGATTTATATAATTAAAAAAACAGTATTTCATGATTTTAGTATGGCTATTATTTTAGTTGAAATTTACCACATTTTGAACAAAAGAAAATTTATTACGTGTTATTTTCACGGGATTTTTACTCTGATTACATCAATAACACATGGTTCATATGTGTACCAAATATCTTTTGTGTAATGTTAATCGGTGAGAAGAAAATAGCAATTTAAAACACAAATTTAGTGATAATTCTGCCTTGTTTCAAACACGCCTTTTCCGTCGTGCCATTAATCGTTTTGTAGCTTACACTTCCATGTCATTAACTAGGACAATTTTCCCTAACTTCATTTCTATTTTTTGCTTGTCGTATGATCAAATTGTATATTTGGAATAGTCCAGTTAGTTTGAAGATCGTTGTTTTGTAATTGGAAATATTTTTTGTTGGGCTTCATAATTTTAATTGGTTTTTTTTATTGATAGTTTTGTTATAATTGTAATATACAAATCAAATCCTTCGATCACGTTTCGGACCCGGAATATGGCGCACATTTACAGTCCTGTTAAACTAAGCTAATCAAACCATAAGCGAAGTAAAGATGAAATACAATGGGATAAGTGTGTTATATGTCAAGGTTCTTTTACTGAATTGCTTATTAATAATCGAGTAACAAGCACAAACAAAATCTTTATCAAGGTTATGGGAGCGCGGAAATATTTGAGTTTATTGCATGATGATTTAGACCTAGACCATTTTCGTACTGATGATTACAAAATGTTGTAGCATCATTCTTGCTACAAATCTTACACTAGCAGACACAAATGAAGTTTTTTTTAAAGCTGAATGAAGTTCTTGATCGTCTGTTTAAGTGATTCAGGACATATAGAAGGTCGTCAAATTCCTGCCTGGAAAAAGTTTTTTTTGAGTCAGTGAGATCCAGCAGGCCTTAATCAGATTTCTTGGGGAATCGATTGTTCAGCATCATGGTATACCAATAGTTACTATGAAACACGAGACAGTCTTATTCTAGCTAGCACTTCAAAGGACCCTAAATCAGCTCAGAAATAGTATTTAGGTTTTAAGAATTATTTTGTACGCCCGATGAAGTAGATACTCGCATGATTTTACTTATGCATGCTATTCATGGAGACAAAGATATAGGTGTGAAAGGAATCAAGGGTAGGATAATAACAAAGTCACAAGATACAGATGTTCTAATCTTATGCGTTCCTTATATCCACTCCATGCAGCATACACATGAGCTATGGTTTCAAACAGACACTATTACTTGAATACAAGATTTTCGCATCTATATAAATATAGGAAGATGTGGTGTGAGTGCCAATGAGACAACTCTCCATGCAAATAACAATTTAAAAAAGTAAACCATTATAGGTCAATGTACGGCCTTCAACACGGAGCCTTGGCTCACACCGAACAACAAGCTATAAAGAGCCCCAAAATTACTAGTGTAAAACCATTCAAACGGAAAATTCAACGGTCTTATCTATATACAAAACGAGAAACGGGAAACACGTATAAATTACATAAAAAATTGACAACTACTGTATACCTGTCCACGAAATATGTAAAAGTCTCGGGTTTGCCATCTGTAACTTTCTACCATGATGTTACATGATGCAATACAACGTATTGGACCCTGTTTAGGATCAGTAAGCACACTGTTTTTTAGTCTTGAAGGACAGCCCAGATGATTTTACCGATTTTTCAATCCTTTCCTATTGTGACATCGCTGAACCTATAGATGCAGATCGAGATCTTGTTGTCAGGTTGAATGATCTCAAGTCAAAACTAAAAATATATCATTGCGACCTAAACAATTTGAGCGTAAAATTGGCTACAATTTAAAATTTCTCCCTTGTCAAACTTCCTCCTTGTGAGTCTACTTTTAAACAATATGTAATAAGAGTTTCACTCCAGACGTAAATTTGATGTCTTCCCGTGTAGCAGAACTACACCTAAGCATTCTCCTCTTCAAAATGGGCAATGACTTGTTCCTTTCTATGTCGGAGGTCATATGTCATCCGAATTTCTGCAAGATTTAGTTTCTACTTGTAAGGGGAATTCTGTGTTTTCAAACGGTTGCATTTGCTTTGATCAAAATCTATCATGAATATATGTATACCCATGTCAGGCAAATGACATATGTCAAAATGTAAATACTCGTGTGGTTGTAGTTAGACACATTGATGACGACGAAGATGACGATTTATAAGATTGCATTTTTCTGTATGTGTCCTATAAATCATTGTTAGCAATCGAATGAAAATAACGCAGTCCATAATATTTTCTAAACAATATATAAAACATCTTCTCAATTTTGAAATCGTGGGAAATATAGTAATATTAATCTATCTAGTGGGGAAAGATATGTAAAACAAACCCTGCTATATGTTCTTTGACGTTGGCCGGGGAACTACAGGAGACCATAGAATGTAGTATAGGTAATACTAGCCTCGATCATAATTAAGGTCTTTCCTTTTCTATAAGGAAAGACCTTACTGTATTTCTTCTGATTATTATTCTTTTTGTTCCGCCAAACTTTGACGAAGTTAGCAGCCTTAACCGTAAGACGTGTCGCTTTCATGTTTACACTTTGTATTGTTGTCATGAATATCTATCTGGAACTCACCCTGTTAGTCAAAATATTTTGTCGGTTCGGAGTAATCCCTCCGAAACCAAAAAACCTTGTTATCGTTCCAACACCGTAACCGTAATAGGTAGAAAAAAAGCGAAGGGTGAAATTTGTTCAGGACCTGACCCCGGTTCTTCGTTACATTTAGATCGAAAAGATTCAACGACTCATTGGTAGGGTTATGCCCCTATGAAAATTAACCGGTGTCGGTGGAACACCAAAACTCAGAAACCGTAAGTCGTAGAGACCTGGGACCTTCACCAATCATCATCAATTCATGTATCTTTGAAAAAAACCTCAAGGTCAAATTTGTATATTGACCTTGACCTTTGACCTAACACCTTGTTATGGGATAATCTCAGAAACCATTATACTTACAGAAGTTTTAAATAGTAGAAAATGTTTGGGTCATTATGGCGCAACTTTGTTATATTTTGACCAAAGAGATTTGACCTTTCTATAAGGGGCATAACCCCTGTTTTAGGTTTCTGAAAAGACAAAATCAGCTTTTACTATATAACCAAAGGTCCTAGACCCTTGGGGTCTTCAGTAATGGCATTGGGGACTAATGACCTTGACAAAGGTCAGAAGGTCAAGGTCATGACCCAGATAGCGAATTTAGTGTTTTTAACCTTATATAAAGGATTTTTAGTGTGTTTTGGAGCTTTTTAAGGTTGACCTTGACCTTTTCAATACATTCTACGTCTATTGGAACATGTATTTTACATTACAAAAGGAAAGACCTCTCAATTGTTCAAGAACAATTGACAGTTTAATTTTCTATTTGCATTTTTTTTTCTTTTTCATGTTTTTGCCATGCTGAAGTCTGCTTGTCTTCAGTTTATAAGTTTTTAATGTTCCTTTGGTTTCTCACGCCTATTTTGTTTGCAATTATTTGTAAAATACATTAATGCTGAACACAACCCTCTCCCTTATTATATTTTTGGAATACTTGTAAACATTATAGCCAATTGTTGCTTATTTAGTCATCTGTATATGTAGGATAGGGTGTTTTACCTGTTTCTAATACCTGTTTTGTTTTCAAATTCCCCCCCCCCTCCCCCTTTTTCTCTGTTTGCAGTAATTTTTATATCTGTAAAGCAAAGCTATACACAGAGCTTTATATTCAACCAAATGTGATGTTAATTTTGAAACAAATCATTTATATATACTCTTTAACACACAATAACAGAAATTTGATTTTTACCTAGAAATTGACGAACACCTTACTATCAAAAGACGTGAAAATCGTATCTTTTTTTCGACAAATGATTAAATTTAAGATCTAAAAAACATCTTTAGATCGTACTTGTAACGAATTTAATACAAAAAAATCTAATTTAGAAATTGAAATAGGTCAAGGTCACTGTTATTGAACAGCTATTCGAAAATTTCAAATTTGCACCCTATAGATGCAAAAAAGTCAATTTGAAGTCATTTTTGGCGATAAAAATATGAAATAAGTTCTAAATGTAGATACAAAAGATATTTTTCTCTAAATTAGTTGTTTTTATTTTCCTCAAAACGCATATATGTAGGAGAAACTAGCTATCTATTTAAAATGTGACTGTGCATTTTTCTTGATTTTTCGCTCTGACCTTTGACCCTAATTAAAAAAAACCGTGACCACGGCAGACAACGACGACAACGCTATTTCGACGAGGCTTGTTCTCCTCTTTCCAACGATATTAAATATAGCCGTATGTTATTCCGTTAAGGCAAATCGATAAAATTTGTTGATTTGACCCTACTAATATATAGATATGTGTGTGTTCAACTCAGTTATTTTATTGTTGTTACTTTTGTTTAAGTCACAAGTATAATGTTACTTATTATATTTGACAAATAAATATTATTATTTAAAATACAACTGACATATAAGAATCGTAATGGTGCGATGTGGATACATTTATCGTTTTCCAAGATTGGTAGCGCGTCTTCCCTTCAATGGCTTCCATTTCTACGATTGTGAAAATGAACTGGCGTAATGGGGGATAATTTTGACGAAGTAGAGTCCTGACTGGGTACGCAATTTGAAAGTTAATCCTGCTCAGATGTAAATCATTGTTTACACGCTTCATTTAAAGATTGTATTTTGTAAATACTAAAATTTAAAATGAAATGGGGAATATGTCAAAGAGAGAACAAACCGACCAAAAAAGTAGACAACAGCCGAAGGTCACCAATGGGTCTTCAAAACAGAGAAAACATCCCGCACCCGAAAGCGGGCATCAGTTCAGTGAAAATGGACATCATACTTAACTCCAAAACATATAATGAACTAAATTTTAAAAAACATACAAAAAGACTTACAAAGTAAAGATTAATTGTTAAAATTGTAATGCTGATTATTGAAAATTAAAGGTTGAATATTTAAAATCTAAAGTAGTAAAAAAAATCAATGGTGAAAGTTAAAAGTTAAAAATTGCATGTTGAATGATGAAAACTGAATGTTGAATTAAATGCTGAAAAAATTGACGAGTAAAAAAGTTTAGATTCACCCAGTTACATGTAGATTACAACAACAGTTTATGTACAGTTTATGCACGCGTAATGTCCAGAAGATAATTTAATTCAAAATTTGTGCATGAGATGTTATCGAGAGGGGATTTTTGAACTTTTTTACAAGTAACAAGGTACGAGACTCCTATCGGTCATCACCTATTTAACTGAAAACTACTTTCTTTTTATGACTATGGCTACCGTTGAGTCCATTTCTGAACTGAAGCAGCTTATTATTGGTATAGACGGAAAAGTAGGAATATTATCCAACAAGCTAGACAATATAGAGGACCGCTTCACACGCATAGTAACAGAAATAAAATCTGAGGTAGATGAGGTTAAAACTGATGTTAAAAACACAAAACTTGAGGTTCAAAAATTACGGGAGGACCATCTTGAGCTAGAAAAAGGTGTTGGTCACATTGAACTAGAAATTAACAGGGTAGCAGATAAGAAGTTAAACATATTTAGAACAAGTCTAGAAAAAAAAAATTCTATTCTGCATGAACAACAGGTTTTATTAGAAAAACATGAGAGAAAATATAACGCCCTTATTTATGGAGTGCCAGAAAGTGATCACGAAGATATATTTGCAGTTCTTAATACATTTTTCACCCAAGATCTAAAAATAGATAAAGAAAAGGCTGATAGCTTCCCTTTTGCCAACGCTCATCGTATTCCATCTAGGCAAACATCAGACCAGATAAAAAGGCCTTCTCCTATAATAGTCCGCTTTATCCATCATGGAGACAAACAGTACGTACTATATAAAGGTTATAATTTGTCAAACAAACATATGCGCATTGTTGATGATTTACCCCCAGTCATGAAAGAATCGAGGCATGAGCTCGCAAAGTTGGCTTACACAATTAGGAATGAGGAACATCTGCAAACAAGAATCAAGGTGGTGGGAACCCGTCTTCTCCTACAAATACGTACAAACTCAAAAGATAATTGGTTTCTAAGGAGAGAGGCTCTCTGGTGCTTACCTTATAAATGAGGATTGTCTTTTTTGTTTTTGCCTCCATGATCACTGAGATGATACACTTAATTTACTTTTGACAATATACTGACGGTCATTGAAATGTTCTAAATAACAAGCACATACAATGTATATATTTTCATCTCTTGACAAGCATGCTTGTTATTTATTTAAAAGTTTCATGTTTTATCGCCAGCTATTTAGATCTATAAATTAATATATATCCATGTTTCTAAAACTATGTGCCTACTATAGATATTTCAGGTTTAAAAAAAAAAAAGAACAGTAAGTAAAAAGCGTGCTTGTTTGATGTTTCTGCATTTTCTTATTCTTTTTTTGTTGTTTTGTGCTTCTTTTTTTTTCTTTTTTTTTTTATGCGTGCTTATGTTTTGCTATTTATGTTGTGTTTTTGTTCGGATTTTTTTATTTTTTGTTTAGCTTTAGAAAATAGTTGCATTGTATTAGCTTTTTTTGATTTGCAAATTTCCTGCTTTTGCTGTGTATTTAAATCAAAATATATGCCTATAGCATGTTTAGCATGTTGTTATCAAACTTGATAATTCACCGTTTCAGAAGCTGAAGGCCATTATTAAAATAATTACTCTTGAAATTAAGATATACATGTACTAACAAAACTTTAGCCAATTAAGTTACATTATATTATTATCAAACCAATCAAAACAATTTGTTGTACGTTTTACTAACATTGCTTTAGATTCTGAGATGGCGAATTAATCTTATATTGATTTATATGATATATTGGTTCCTAGATAATAGAGTTACTTTTGTACACATGTAATGTCGCGATATAACATGTATAACCATGACTTACTTACATGTATCCTGGTACAGAATATTAATTGGTCCAAGATGACGGCTACACATAATATAATATGATACTTGTACATAGTCAGACACATACATGTGTAAAAACAGGAATAATACATAGTATTAATCACAATTTATAATGATACAGTACTACAAAACAATGCTGGTTAACATAATCGTATAATTTAGACTTTATAATTTAAATAGCTTTTCAATTAACAGTGATAATTAATTCATTTATAACTTATATTAAAATTTAAAGCAGGCCTTTCTTTTCCTGAACACATGGATAGATGAAATCAAAATTAGCATAAAGTTTGCATTATCTGAGTCCAATAAGCTATGACTTCATATTATAGATAGGAAGCTTTGATATGCATTGCAATAATTTATTACATTGCTCCTCAAACACAGGTAGTAGTTGTTAATTTGCTGTTACATATAAAAATTATTGTTTTCATTTACATAATCCACTTTTAGGACTAAAGTTTCAGGTACTATAGTATAGACTTCTTAATGGATAATATTTATACCAAAGATGTTCATAAACATGCAATGAAACCTTTACAGTGACACTAGAAAATAAAAATAACTTTAACCAAAACATCCTTATATCACACTTTAGGAAAAGTAAAGACAAGATTTAACAACACTCTACTTTTTGCAATCAAAGGGAAATAACTCAAAAGATATTCATTGCATTTGGATTTTTTTTTTTAGTTTGAAACAAGAGCTGTGCTCAGTATATTTAAATACTTAAAAAAAATATTATTTAATCAAGGATTCAAAAGAATGATGAGTACAGCTGATTTATTCATAAATCAAGTTATATTTTCTGCTCAATGAATGATCATTTCATAATGTTAACCTTTGATCAAAGTATAACAATCCCCCCTCTTTTTTTTCTCACAACAGACTATAAATTGTAATTTCAGTAAGCTGGGTGACTATACCATTTGTAGGTATATATCCTGTATTTATTAACTTACTCGTATTTATTATTTTCATTTATTTTTTACTCATTTTTTTTTCATTTCTTTTCTGTACAATGTTTTATTATTTTCTTTATTATTTTATTGGCAAATATATATGAAAATATAGAAATCTATAGCAGAAGTATTACAATTAACATCATGTTTGAATCAGAGACCAGACCATTACTACATAACAAACATTGTGTTAAATTTTCTTTACTTATTGCCAGTTGTGTGGGACTTTTTCTGTCATTTTATATAAATAATGTTTCAAACTGTTTATGTCATTTATACTCTAAATGAAAAATAATCTTATTCAGATTGTCTCATACAACTGCCAAGGACTTAATTCAATTGAAAAGCGAAGAGATGTTTTAGACTATCTAAGAGCAAAAGATTGTAGCATGTATTGTCTTCAAGATACACACTTTTCTGAAAAAGATGAACAATTGGTTAAGAATCAATGGGGTGGAGAATGCGTCTTTAGTTCCTTTTCTTCAAATCAAAGAGGAGTGGCCATTTTATTTAATAATAATTTTGAATATAAGATTTTACAAAGCAAAAAAGATCAAAATGGAAATCTATTAGGATTGAATATTAAAATTGAAGATAACAATATTACTTTAATTACATTATATGGTCCAAATAGTGACAGTCCTGATTTTTATGATAAAGTTAGCGAAATAATTGAAGAATTTGATAATCATACTGTCATTGTGACCTTGATACTTTTAATTACTTGAATATAAATAATCCAAAAGCTAAGGAAAAAGTGTTAGATATAAAGGAAATTTACAACTTAACTGATCCATTTAGAGAACTATATCCAGAAAGTAAAAGATATACTTGGAGGAAACCAAACCCTATAAAACAGGCCAGACTAGATTTTTTTTTAGTTTCACAGAGCTTTTATCCAAATGTACATGACTTAAAGATACAAAATAGTTATAGATCAGATCACTCCCCTATTATTTTACAAATAAAACTTAATAACTTCAGAATTGGGAGGGGTTTATGGAAATTTAACAATTTTCTTTTATATGATCCAGATTATATCCATATTGTAAAAGAGGTAATAAATAAAACTAAAGAACAATATGCTTCTCTTGTATATAATCGAGAAAACCTAAACTTAGTAGGCTCTAGTGAAATTGAGTTCACAATTAGTGATCAATTATTTTTAGAAACATTGTTAACTGAAATAAGGGGGAAAACAATATCGTATGCTTCATTTAAAAAGAAAGAAACAAATAAATTAGAACATTTGCTAGCTGAAGATATAAACAAGTTGGAAGAAATAACCCAAACAGATGAAATTTTGGAACAGATAGAAAAAAAAAGAAAACGGATCTTAGAATTATCAGACAAAATAAAATGAGGGGTCAATACATAAGGTCAAAAACACAATGGGTAGAAGAAGGAGAGAAACCGTCAAAGTTTTTCATAAATTTAGAGACAAAAAATTATGTCAATAAAACAATTCCTAAATTAATTGATCAATCAGGAAATATAATTGAAAACCAAAAACAAATTCTAAACGAAGCCAAAAATTATTACAAAAATCTATATTCCAAAAATGAGACTATAAAATCTATTAATCTGAATAATGCTTTACCCCATAAAGATATACCAAAACTATCTGAAAATATGAAAGAGTCGTTAGAAGGGGAAATATCATTTATAGAATTGACTGATGCAATTAAAAGAATGAAAAATGAGAAAAGTCCTGGATCGGATGGATATACAAATGAATTTCTTAAATTTTTTTGGATTGATATAGGTAAATTCATACATAGATCAATCAAATATGGCTATAATCAAGGGGAAATGTCTATTACCCAAAAACAAGGAATTATAACTTGCATTCCAAAAGGTGACAAACCAAAACAATACATGAAGAATTGGCGGCCAATCAGTCTTTTAAATAATATATATAAATTAGCATCAAGTTGCATTGCAGAAAGGATAAAGTCAGTTTTAACAATTTTAATTAATAATGATCAGACCGGATTTATACCTGGTAGATTTATTGGTGAAAACACCAGATTAATATATGATTTACTACTGTAACACTACACTGAAGAAAATGGTATCCCAGGCATTCTCCTCCTCATTGACTTCGAAAAAGCTTTTGATACAATATCCTGGATTTTTATAGAACAAGTTCTTGACTTTTTCAACTTTGGAAATTCCATAAAACATTGGGTTAAAACTTTTTTTACAAATACTAAATCAGCAATAACGCAGAATAATTTTCTATCAGATTTTTTTTTACAATTGAAAGAGGTTGCAGACAAGGGGATCCTTTATCTCCTTACATTTTCTTATTATGTGCAGAAATTTTAGGAATATTACTTAGGAAAAACGAAAACATAAAAGGTATTACTATTGAAGACTCTGAATTTTTGATATCATAATATGCTGATGACACCACACTTATTTTAGATGGTTCACCAGAATCCTTAGATGCATCTCTTTGTGTTTTAGAACTATATGCTGAATGGTCTGGTCTCAAGATGAATTTAGAGAAAACAAAGGTAGTCTGGATTGGGAAAAAGAAATATAGCCAAGATACAATGTGTGTAAAGTGGGGATTGGAGTGGGGTTCCAACATATTTACGCTCTTGGGTATTAAATATTCAACTTCAACTTCAACTTTTATTAACACTCTAGACAGTTTACACTGTAACAAGAGGCAGACAAGTAATACAAGTAATAATTTACAATGGTGAACAAGATAGAAAGAAATATACATACATAGTTCATTATACCTAATTCTCTGTACACAAGTATACACATACATAACACGTGATAATTATTCAAAGCTATAATAATGGGATCTGAGATCGCCAGTCGATTACATGTAAGTGATAATATATTAGAATTATAGATATTTCGTAAGTTTTTTGATAAAAATAGACAAGTTATTTAACACTTTTACATTACATAAAGACATCAAACCTTTCATTTTATATTCTGAGGGGTTAACAATATAGTAATTTGGAATATATGCACGTCTTAATTTTTTAACCTCGTCATTTTGACATACAAATAAGTAATGAAACTGATTTCCAATACAATTATTTTTACACAAAGTACATAGTCTTTCCTCTTTTGGAATATTATGCCATCGACCAGTTTCTAGTGGAATTTTGATATTTGAGCATCTAAGTTTGGTAATATATATTCTATTTTCTTTTTTTAATCTTACCAAATAATTTTCTAAACAAAAAGCGTGTTTAAACAGTAAATAATATCCACCTCTAGAAGAGTTTTCAGCATCACTAAACCACTTTTGAATAAACTGATCTTGTAAAATTTGCTTAACATATATTTTGATGTCAACATTTCTTAAAATACATTGATTGTTCCATACATAGCTTAAACCTGTGTTGTCTAATGTAGATCTAATACAATTAATCCACTTAGAAACAATATTTCCAGAATTATGCATCTTATACAAAAATTGGTATAATAATCCTGATAATTTCGTGCTGTTTAACAATAATTTTGACCAGAATGATAAAATTCGTAATCGTACTTTAATTTCCAAGGGATACGTGCCAGTTTCACCGTACACCATATAATTAGGAGTACTGCTTCTTAATGAAAGAATTCTTTTCAAAAATTTTAAATGAACTCTTTCTAAAGCATCTATGTTTTCGAAACCCCATATTTCACAAGAGTACATCAGTATGGGTTCAACCAAAGAATCAAACAATTTTAGTTGCAAATCAATAGGAATATTTAAATTCCTTATTTTTCTGTAGAGAGCATAGAGTGCCTTTTCTGCTTGTTCTATCAATTTTTTTCTGGCATTTGTAAATCTACCGTTACAATTAAACAGCAAGCCTAGATAAGGATAAAAATCTACTATTTCAATATCAGAACCATATAATTTAAAATCATGTAAGTGGTTTCTTTTGCTTTTTCTTTTTGAAAATATCATAATCTTTGTCTTATCTGTGTTCACAGAAAGTTTCCATTGAGTACAATATAATTCAAACATATCTAATGTATTTTGCATATCACTTGCTGTTTCAGCAAGTATGATAGTGTCATCTGCATAAAATAAGATAAAAATTTGTAAATATAGTCCAATATGTTCTTGACAATGCGTTGATACTGTTTCGAGTCCATTTATGTTATTTTTACACAAAAATTCTTCTAGATCCGAAAGAAAAATAGAAAACAAAAAAGGTGATAAATTTTCTCCTTGGCGTACCCCGAGATCACTAGAAAAGAAGCCAGAAATATCATTTCCCTTTTTGACACAAGATTTAATGTTATCATACATATTAAAAATCACTCTTAAAATTTTTCCGGTAACTTGATTTTTTCCCAACTTTTGCCATAACCCCAATCTCCAAACAGTATCAAACGCTTTCTTAAAGTCGATAAACGTACAATAAAGTTTTTTACCAAATGATAAATATAATTCTATCAGCACATGTAAACAAAATATGTTATCCAGAGTTGAATAGCCTTTCCTGAAGCCAGCTTGTGCTTTTGGAATTATTTCAAATAAGTCTGCATATTTTGAAAGTCTCCCATTCAGTATGGCAGTAAATAATTTTCCCAGAGAAGATACTAGAGTAATTCCTCTGTATGAGTCAGGATTAAGGGGGTCCCCCTTATTTTTGAAAAATGGCAAAATAATACCTAATGTCCAAGCTTCAGGAATGGCTCCAGAGTCTAATATTTTATTAAATAACTTAAGATAAAGGGGCATCATAAATTGAATGGTAGATTTCACATATTCATTGATGACCATATCGTAACCTGGCGCTTTTCCGTTTTTTAAATCTTTAACGGCTTTAAAAATTTCATTTTCTGTAATTTTACCATTTAAGATTGCATTTACACGTTCGTCATTGCAATCTGGTATTTCAAAATCTACATCATCTCGTTCTCCGTCTGTGTTCAAATTTTTAAAATAAGCGTGAAGTTCATCAAGATCGATTGGTGTGTTTTTACCCTGTGGTCTTTCAAAATTATTCAAAACATTCCATAATTTTTTTGGATCATGGTGATCCATACTACGCAGCTCGTTTTCAGCTTTAAATTGAAACTCCTCGTAACTTTTGTTCATTACTGTTTTATATGCCTTACTAGCTTTTTTCAAATCGTGTCTACTTTCCTCTGTTTTTAATAAATTGTGTGTTTTCTTTGCTTGATGAAAATTATCTCGTTTTAAACGACATTGCGCATTAAACCACGGTTGGTGTTGTTTTGAATTTCGATTAATTTTGGCGGGTTTATTTCCGAAATTTTCGATGGCTGAATCAAGAAACACTTTATTTAAACTTTCGACTAATTCGTTAAGGTCAGTTTGAAAATTTTCATTAGTTATATCAAGCGTGTCTAACTGGTTCGACAAGTTATCAATGGTCAATTTACTTTCAACGCTGTCAACAATTCAATATATTCAATAGACTTACAAGAAATGGAAACACTAAATTTTGAACCCAAATTTAAAGAGATAGAAAGAACAATGAAAAGCTGGTCTAACAAATACTTATCCCCAATTGGAAAAATTACAATAATTAAAAGTCTTATAATTTCAAAGCTCAATGACCTATTTTTAACTTTACCAAATCTTAATAATGGATTACTAAATCAATTCATAAAAAAAATATTTGATTTTATTTGGGATGGTAAACCAGACAAAATTAAAAGGGAAACAATTGCTCAAATATATGAACTGGGTGGACTTAACATGTTAAATCTAAAACAATACATCAAAGGATTAAAACTAACTTGGATAAGAAGAATAATCAAACAAACTAATAACTATTGTAAATTACTAACTTGTACTGAAAAAATTGAATTAAATGAATTATTCTTGGTAGGTCCAAGAACACAAGTTAAAAATCCTTTTTGGCTGGAGGTTTTTAATGCTTGGACTGAACTACAAACCAAAGTAGCTATTAAGAACGAATATGATTTTATCGCATCTAATCTTTGGAATAATAAAGAAATTAAAATTGGTAATCAAACCCCTCTGTATAAAAAATGGACTGAAAAGGGTGTCTGGCTAATAAATGATTTAATTGATAATGATGGACATTTAATGAATTGGCAGGAATTTAAAAAAAACATATGATGTTGATACCAACTTTCTTATATTTCAAGGAGTAATGTCAGCTGTTTATTCCTATATGAAAAGTCTTAATATTAAAAATAATCAGCTTATGAAGCCTTATGGGCCAATTATACCAACTACTATTTCTATATTTATGAAATCTACAAAAGGATCAAAAGACATGTATAATGTTTTAAATAAAAAAATAACCAATATCACATCACAGGAAAAGTGGTCTTTAATCCTAAATAGACATAATATTATTTGGAATAAAATATACAGACTTCCATTTTACATTACTAAAAACTCAAAATTACAGTGGCTCCAATACAGGATTAATCACAGAATTTTGGGAACAAATAAATTTCTCTACAAAATTAAAATCTCACAAAACAATAAATGCACTTTCTGTTCAGACTCAATAGAAACTATTGAACACATATTCTGGACATGTCCAAAAGTTTTTGATGTTTGGGAAGAACTTAATAAATGGATATTTGCAAAAGTCCAAATTGAACTACCACTTAATTTAGATATTGTCTTATTTGGGATATTAGAAAAAACAGAAAAAAAACTACATAAGAAATCTCATAATACTATTAACCAAATATTATATATACAAAACAAAAATGCAATGTGGACAAGTAAATAGTGTAGCCTTAAAAAATTACCTTAAAGAAAATTTGTTCATTGAAAAAATAATATTTTATAAAAATAAACCATTGCAAAGAGCGTACACCTGCTGGAACCCCTGGCTCCTACTAATAGAATGATTTTATAAGCTAACTCTCATGTAATAAAAATATCTACCCAATCCATGCTACCTTAGATTTAGATTTTCTATTCCTTTTTAAAATTATTAATAATATCAATATACGTTTATAGAAGGATTCAAAATATCAACTTTATGTACTCGTCTCGATTTTGCTGATGTACTATGAACTTATTTACTATAATTATATTGCATATATGAAGTTCTTTGCCAATAAACACATTACAAAAAAAATAAATGCTGAAAACATTTTAAAGTTGAAATTGAGTGTTGCATGTTGAAAACCGAAATTTGAATGTTGAAAATCTTATTGATAAACGTTGAAATAAAATTTAGAATGTTGAACATCATTGTTCAAAATTTAATGTTAACTGTTGAAACTATAAGGGTGAATGTTATGTAAGCTGAAAGTTACAATTTTGAAATTGAATGTTGAGTACATCTGTCAAGCTGAAAGTTACAATTTTGAAATTGAATGTTGAGTACATCTGTCATGCTGTAGTATATTGGAAAATGAATTTTGAGTACATCTGTCATGCTGTAGTATATTGGAAAATGAATTTTGAGTACATCTGTCATGCTGTAGTATATTGGAAAATGAATGTTGAGTACATCTGTCATGCTGTAGTATATTGGAAAATGAATTTTGAGTACATCTGTCATGCTGTAGTATATTGGAAATTGAATGTTGAGTACATCTGTCATGCTGTAGTATATTGGAAATTGAATGTTGAGTACATCTGTCATGCTGTAGTATATTGGAAAATGAATGTTGAGTACATCTGTCATGCTGTAGTATATTGGAAAATGAATGTTGAGTACATCTGTCATGCTGTAGTATATTGGAAAATGAATGTTGAGTACATCTGTCATGCTGTGGTATATTGGAAAATGAATTTTGAGTACATCTGTCATGCTGTAGTATATTGGAAATTGAATGTTGAGTACATCTGTCATGCTGTAGTATATTGGAAATTGAATGTTGAGTACATTTGTCATGCTGTAGTATATTGGAAATTGAATGTTGAGTACATCTGTCATGCTGTAGTATATTGGAAATTGAATGTTGAGTACATCTGTCATGCTGTAGTATATTGGAAAATGAATTTTGAGTATTGAATTAACTACCAAACTAAAATAAATAGAAGTTCGTTACTTGAGATTTTTGGTGAATAGTTTCAAACTTTGAATTGTTTCTTGAAAAGTACTTTTTTTCTCCTTTGTACAGATACAAATTATTTGTTGTGGCGATAGATTTTGGTACGACGTATTCTGGATATGCATTTTCAACTAAAAGTCAACCAAACAGCATTTACACGTGCGATTGGAGAAGGTCTAGTTTACTGTCTTATAAAGCTCCAACTTCAGTTCTTTTAAATCATAAAAAAGAATTCCTAGCTTTCGGATATGACGCAGAAACCAAATATATGTCAAGCCTCGAAAACGATTCGGATGATGAAGACAGCGAGGAGGCAAATGAAGCAGTGTATTATTATTTTAGAAGATTCAAGATGGCCCTTTACAATGAGGTATGCAATAAGAATTGGCGTAGGAGCCTGGCTGATAGCGGAAGAGATTAATTGACTTTCCCCACCATGAGCAAAAAAATTTATTTAAAAATAAACACCTATAATATCACAGAAATGCCATTACCGATGAACAGTTACACACTCATGTACATAACTATGGTGAAATCTCAATCCTCTTTCGTTTTATCAGTAGAATAGCAAAAACCATGATAAGTGATGGGTGACCCAAGGACCTGTCTGTTGTAGTTGCCTCTTTCATATTAACTTTAATTTATTTATCAAAGAAATGACCGAAGGGATTAGAGGCATATGAACAATTCAAATGTATACACAATGAAAAAAATATAGAATATTAAAACATCAAAAACCATGTATACTGGTAGTGAAAAACGTAATAATATTTATGCATATGTTGTTTTCACTCTCATCAGAGAACATGACTTTTTAATGAACGGAACAGTAAGCTGCATAATATCAAATGACAATAGAATATACTCGATCGAACTCCCCGGCAGTTCCAGTTCCGATCCGCATACGGGCCCGAATACTACTCTACACTAATTGAGTAAGGGAAAACAGTTCCGGAACGGAAACGATCACTGTCCGGAGTTTGATACTCGATAAGTACAAATATTATTATAACTAATTTTACTGGATCAGTATAAGAATCGTATAAGACACATTGTTCGTTTAAAAGAAATGGAAACAATGATTACTATTGAACTATAAGTTATAATTGTATCTAAAGAGACTAATTTAAGCTGTTATAATTTAGATAGTTTCATAATTATTTCTTCTAATTTCAGTCGGTAGACATGGATTCTCTAATTAAAGACGAGTCAGGATTTAAGATGAAAGCGATTGATATTTTCACGTTTGCCATTAAATACCTGAAAGACCAAACTATTACCAAATTGAGGAGAACGTTAACAGACGTTGATATAGCAGACATACATTATGTGCTAACTGTTCCGGCTATATGGGAGGATAAGGCGAAAATGTTCATGAGAAAGTCGGCTGAAAAGGTTATACTATAATAGATATAAGAAGAATGTGGTATGAGTGCCATTGAGGCAACTTTCCATCCTAGTCACAATTTGTAAAAGTAAACCATTATATGTCAAAGTACGGCCTTCAACACGGATTCACAATTAACTAATTTGTAAATATATCATTTCAATATGTCTACACAATGAATTTAAGGTTAAAACCATAAGGTCCCTTTTTATGAGCATGATCTTAATTTAAACTTACTTGATATGATCTAAATTTTTATGTCCAACGCAAATAAAATCAACACAAACATGGAGTCTGTTCGAGTTTTGTGATCAAGTGCACGTGAGTAAATCCAATTAACAAAGTTTCTTTCTTCAACCATATGCTATATGTAGCGCTCTACCATTGCATTAAATTTTGACCCCACCAGTCATTGGGGTACTTCCGTAAAGGTCGGCTTCTTCTTGTAGATGTTAGAATCGAAAATAACAAATAAATAGAAAAGTATAATCACTCTATATTTAACTGAGCTTACATTTAAAATGAATGTGCGCAAATGCAACCAAAAGCTGCACGCAAACGTAATGCTATTTGTGCTTAGATGTAATGGTAATACGCCTTCAAAAATAGCCTCTAATTAGCAAGTACAAACATGTACATGTATACTTATACACCCATTATAAAATGATCTATTAAAACGATTAGCAGTAAAATGTATAGTATCGTTTTTAAACTTGGTACATAGGTGGTGTATTCCCTTTTCAGAAGGTGCATGTAACTCTTTGAGATAAAGATGCTTTGTGAATACATTTTACAGGCTGGAATAAAAGGAGACCAGCTGACAATTGCACTAGAGCCAGAAGCAGCATCTATATATTGTCAAGAACTAAGGACAGATCGAGAAAATAAAACAAATACTACTTTCTCTAAGACGATCAAGGAGGGCATGAAATATGTAGTGGTGGACCTTGGAGGTAATTAACATATATTTAATATATACTGAAACGTGGCTTATGCATATATATAAGTTGACCGTACGATGACCTATAGTTGTTAATATCTGTGTCATTTGGTCCTTGTGGAGAGTTGTTTCATTGGCAATCGTACCACATCTTCTCTTTTATATTGACTGTGTTTCGGAATTTCGTTGTGGCCAGTTTGTATTGGTAAGGATTCCGGCCGATTGCCCGGATAGAACCTTCAACCACCGACAGGAAAACTAATAACCCTAGTAAATTAAGATGGAGACAAACCCACCTTCCATAAGCGGAGCTCGAATTTACAATTTCAGACAGCTAGGTTAGTGATACAATGATTGTTTCGTCACCTCTTAAACTATAACTTATCTAAACTTAAGAAAATAGAAATAAATCCGTAACATACGTTCTTTCAGAATACAATCACAAAGCAGTTTGTTAAGAAATTGGTATTTAGCTCCCATTTTCAAAATTAAATTGACAGATAATGACAATACAATTATGTTTGCAGATAGTCTGCTTTTTATATTCGTTTTTTTTTTTGTGTATTCAGGCGGTACAGCAGATATTACAGTCCATGAAATACTGACAGACGGTTTATTAGAGGAAGTTGTTCCGCCAAGCGGTGGTGCGTGGGGTGGGACGGCCATTGATGATGCTTATCTTAGATTTTTGGAAAAAGTGTTTGGAGAAAAAGTAGTGCAGGAACTAAAATTGAAAGAATTGGAGGACTACACAGAACTAATTCACGAATTTGAAGTTAAAAAACGATCGATAAAAACAGATACGACTGACGATGTAGTTATTACAATGCCTGTCGGTTTCATAGATATTATCAAGAAACACTGCGGAGGAATAGATACAGCAATAAAGAAATCCCCATATAGTGATTCAATTTCCATCAGTGGTCAAAGACTACGTGTAAACCCACAAAAGTTTAGAAACCTTTTCAAGTCTACTATCAACTCATTATTAAAACACCTCGAACAACTTTTCAGGCATCCGAAAGTTTCAGACATACAATATATTATTATGGTCGGGGGGTTTTCAGAATGTGAACTTGTACAAAAAGAAGTGAAAGATAAATTTCCTAAAAAGGATATTATAATTCCTGAGGAAGCTGGTCTTGCAGTGCTTAAAGGAGCCGTGTTGTACGGCCATCAGCCTGAAAAGATAAAGACGCGAATTTTGAAAAAGACCTACGGGATTCAGAGTTGGCCAGAATGGGATTCTGAAGTACATCCGGAAACTAAACGTGTCCGAATCGAGGGACCGATCGTTGTAAAGACGTTTTCTATAAATTTGCAGTAAAAGGTGAAAAGGTAGAAGCTGGGCATTCCTATGGACAAATATTCCAAGCTCTTAAACCTGACGAGAGAACGTTAGAGTGTACTGTTTATATATCAGATGACACTAACCCACGCTATGTTACCGATCCTAGTTGTCAGCGCCTTGGAAATCTGATTGTCCCATTACCTCCCCTTGATAAAGGACAATCGCTAGAAATTGAAGAAACAATGATATTTGGGGGTACTGAACTGCTATTTAGAGCTAAAAATATGAAGACTGGAGAATTTTGTGAAACACAGTTTCAATTCTAAATCAAATGTATGCATGTTAATTAGACTAAAATCATTGTTGAAAATGGGTACTTAAAAATGTGTAAGATGATAATGTCTGCAATAAATGGCTTTTAAAGAAGTTCTTGTAAAAAAAAATGTTGGACGACGAGCAATTTTGTGGCGTTTATATAGGTAAGGACAATACTAATATGATAAACGGGAGGGATTATGCT
Source organism: Mytilus edulis (assembly GCA_019925275.1). Taxonomy (NCBI): domain Eukaryota; kingdom Metazoa; phylum Mollusca; class Bivalvia; order Mytilida; family Mytilidae; genus Mytilus; species Mytilus edulis. The sequence continues at coordinate 120,667,399 of CM034361.1, forward strand.
TGATTTTCATATCAGTTTAATTGAGGTCTGGTATGTCAGTAACAGTAAACTTCTATTTGTCCATGGTTAATATATGTATCATTTTGCGTATTCATTTTGTTATGCGTTTACTTTTTTACATTGGCTAGAGGTGTAGGGGGAGGGTTGAGATCTCACAAACATGCTTAACCCAGCCGCATTTTTGCGCCTGTCCCAAGTCAGGAGTCTCTGGCCTTTGTTAGTCTTGTATTATTTTAATTTTGGTTTATTGTGTACAATTTGGAAATTAGTATGGCGTTCATTATCACTGAACTAGTATATATTTGTTTAGGGGCCAGCTGAAGGACGCCTCCGGGTACGGGAATTTTTCGCTACATTGAAGACCTGTTGGTGACCTTCTGTTGTTTTTGTTGTTGTCACTTTGACACATTCCCCATTTCCCTTCTCAATTTTATTACTATTCTGACATCGGGCTCAGCCTTCTTTTAAAATGAGCTTTACTATGCTTATTGCTTTGAGGTTTTGTTTAAATTCTACATTGTCTAGAGCCTGAGGCATAGTTGCATTGGAGGGTTGAGATCTCACAACACATATTTCACCCAGTCCCAAGTCAGGAGCTTCTGGCCTTTGTTAGTCTTTTAGTCTTTTATGTTCATTTATATGTTTTGGGAGCTAAATGTGACGTCCATTTTCCTTGAACTAGTTCATATTTTGTTATAGGGCCAGCAGAGTCTGAAGCTCACCTTCGGGTGCTGGAATATCTCATTATGAAGAAGATTCACAGGTGGCCTTTAACTATTTTCTGCTCTTTTGTCGGGTTGTTGTACATGTATCTTTGACACTTTCCCAATTTCTATTCTGAATTTTATAATATACATGTTTATAGAATGCATTAAACAGACGAGTTCCTTTTAGTCTGAATAATGAAAAGTCTTACAAATGAGCTTTCGAACTTTTTTGCGGTCGAACTAGAGAAAATATTATAATGAAAAAGACGTATACATATGGGATAGATGTACATATTCCGGTTCTAATCTTCCTAAACCTAAATAGTTTTGAAAACTCTCCGAACTTTTCAAATTGAACCACCTGACTTACAGCTTGAAGAAACGTTTAGCCCTCAAGCAACATCGATTTGTTTTAAGTTTATTTTTTTTTGTTTTCTGCTATTTTGTTTGGTTGCGATCTCTTTGACAAATTCCACATTTCCATTCTCAATTTTAAATTTTGCATATGGACAGTTTTCAGCATTAAGTTAATATAAAAAAGAAGATCTGGTATAATTGCCAATGAGAGACCAAATGACACAGAAATTAACAACTATAGGTTACCGTACGGACTTCAACAATGAGCAAAACACAAACCACAAAGTCAGCTATAAAAGGCACCGAAAGCTCAAAAGTATAACAATTCAATCGAGAAAACTAACGGTATAATTAATGTATGAAGAAAGAATTTGATACTTTCTAGATAACTATTGCCAGAACGGCTTTGGATGGGATTCCGTCTTTGGGAACGATTCACAATGCGGGGTACTAGCTCTTTATTCACACACAAGTCGGCAGTTCAATACAGAAAACATAAACAAATTGGTAAAGTCCAAATTCATTTAATATAGTCCAAATATAAATATCAGAGTTACAACTTAGTTAATTTAAACCAAAAACAATGTATGCGATGGAAAATCCGAACGCAGTTCATGTGCTCTCGTTGGCATATCCAAACGGAGTCCTAGTATATAAATTTATCTTTCTTTAAATACGAAATTGCGTTGCTAACTCAGTAACTGCAAAGTTTGTAATGGTCATTTCGTCAACAGAAATTAGATAACAGATTGATTACGTTTATCAAAGAGAGTTACGATAGGTGATCAATCTATCGGTGAATTAAATTATGTGTGTATTTGATATGACCGTATAAAAGTTGCATAACGAACTTGTAAGATGTTTGCATTAGCTTAGAGTTTAAAAGGTTATGCATAAATAGAAATGTATAATCTTACATGTTTCAGATGTAAACAAATATTTCGGACATGTAAATTCATAGCAAATTTCGAGATCATTCTTAGTATTGAATAAATTAAATATGCATGCTGTATACGAAATGTACATAATGGAAATCAATATAATTAGACAGTTTGAAATATAAAATTTAGTACCAAAATATTGTGTAACAAATGCACGAAAAAAAGAACGAAGTACAAATACTAGTATGTTACACAGCAAAAAACGACAACCACTGAATTACTGACTTGGGACAGGCACAAGTTTTCTTTACATATATTGTAGTTACAACCAACTGTTACTCTCTCGTGTCGAGAGTACATGTATGTCTTATCTTCTCTGCATGTTTAAATTCGAATAAAAAAGCCTCTGGAATTTTGGTAAACCCTTGAGAACCTAGATCTCTATTAAATACATTTAAATTAACCTAGCGTCGTTGTGATTTGTAGATTGTCAAAGACTCATATTGTCTAGAGAGAAACGGGTCTAATGTAGAAGAGCTATAATAGTGATGTCTCGATTTTTTCGTGTTTCTGTTGGTGGGCGACATTCCAACTGACGTATTCGTCGTGTTTTTTTATTTTCGATATTTCTTTACATATCCCCCCTTTTTACAATAATCTTTATCTCAAATTCAAAATACTGATATTTGTGCTAAAAAAAGATACTTTCACCTTTTATGTTATTTACTCCACAAATTAAATAATATACTAGTACTATTTTTATTTCGTTGGGTAAATGTTTAGTTATTGAACGATTTATATATTAATAGGGAACAGTACATATATAAAGGTCTACGACAGTTTCTACTTTCATTAAGGTTAGCATGGTTAGATGAATGTGGTACGAAAAAGGTTTGGCGGTTAGATTTGTATGAATGCGGTTTTATTCGGAGTATTTTAATGTGTCAGTATTGAAATAACAATTAACGGTACCAATGTTCTGCACCAGATGCGCATTTCGACAATACATGTCTCTTCGGTGATGCTCGTGGCCAAAATATGTAAAATCCAAAGCTTATAAAAAAGATGAAGAGCTATAATCCGAAAGTTCCAAAAAGGTGTTCGCACTTATGACGAAGTAAGTCAGATCTGTAAGTAGATGCTGCTTTAATTTTTTTACACATATTTTTAATGTTTTTGAATGAAGAAGACTGCATGCACAATGATTATATCGCATAAGAAAACAATATTTCTTTGACTTATTTTTGTGTCATCTTATTTGTCACACATGTCACAGTTATAGTCAATTGAATTAAGGTTAGAACAAATTTCAGTTCGAGCGCTGCGGGCTGGGTGAGGACTTAGTCTAGACTGGTTCCCGATCGCAATATTAAGTATGTTACACACATACCAATATAACGGTCAGTACCGGGACCTCGTGAGAGAGTATGCTAAAAGCTAATACCTGGAACGTAGTCCCGGGGACCAGGATAGGTTAGGACGGGAGTATTGATTATATTAACCTTTTACGTACAGTTCGAACAGCGTAATATTAATCATAAAAACAGACAAGACACTTTAATTCATATTGAATTACTTCCCTTGTAATAGTAGCTGAAATGTATTTCCCGTTTCAAGACGATGTCTAAACAAACCTCTAAGAAAGATGAAAAAGACAAAGTCAGGTTCAAATTGTGATAGTCATATTAGTTATTCTAATATTTCAGTTTCATATAAAATTTGCAGTCAGTATTTTTTCTTATTCATTTTTTCATTTTTATTTTCGCTTTCTATTTGTTTAACTTTTCTCTAAAGAAATGTTAAATTTAAAATGCACAAGCTTAGTGATTGAAACAGACAACTTATATATTGATTGCAACACTTATGTGAAATTTATAAAGGATAAAAATATTATAGGTCGATACTTATTTTGAAATGTAATGTATTTTTAATAAATGTAGGTCACATAATAGTGATAATCATTTCAATGAAATCTATTTATATATCTACATATGTACTATATATATATATTATTAGGGACACGATTATAAAATGTTACACTCAGGTTTTAAAGTGTAGTATGGTCAGTTTGAGTTTTAAAACCAGGTTTAATCCACCATTTTCTGCAAAGAAAATGCATGTATCAAGTCAGAAAATGATGACAGTTGTTGTCCATTCTTTTGATTTTGCCATTTGATTGGAGACTATCCATTTTAAATTTTCCTCGGAGTTCAGTATTTTTGTTATTTTCCTTTTTTCATACTATAAATACAAATATCTGTTATTCCAAATTATAGGGCCTACATATATATTTTTATTTATAATATTCACAAGGAAGACAGAAATAATAAATTTATTGATTAATTATGATTTTAAATACTTACAAAAAAAATATAAAAACATGCATCCCTATATATACAAGTAGTCATATAGGGTAACAGGTTATACATTCATATACATTTTCTTTTATATATAGTCACTATTTGTTCAAAGTCAAGTAAAGTTAAACAATTATCGTATGTCGATCATGTGAGTGAAATGAATTGGCCCTTTACCTTTCTTTATGTAATTTAAAGTACAACATTCAATTCAAATTTGATGACAATCCAATCTTGGTATTTTCAAGAAAAATCTATCTATCTATATACCGAGTTGAATCCCTTGTAGTCCAGTCGATTTGTGCAGATTTTTGGCCAAATTGCTCAGATTGTGATAAAAGCATGAAATTTGGCATAGTAGTAGAATATATGTCATGGAAATCATTTTAAGCTATGGACCCAGTCTGAATGTCGAAATTGGCGGGAGAAGCAGCCATTTTTAAAATGACGGGTGTTTGATTTCTAAAAATTCCTGAAATAATTCATGAAATTTTTATCAATGAAGATATTGACATGAAGCCTGATAAAAACAGTGATTATAGTGCTTATAAAAATAGTTGTCTTGTTAAACAAAATTTATGAAAATGTTACCCATATGGAATGGCGGCCATCTTGCAAAATCTCGAAATTTTAAAGACAAAATAGATATACAATGTAGCTATTGTGTATATTAAACATGTTAAATCATACCTATTTTAATAAACAATTCGTTTTACAGCGAGGCCATTGATGCAGCGAAATTATTTGTAGCAGCAATTGATTTTGGAACTACTTATTCAGGGTATGCATTCTCAGCAAAAAGTACGCCAAACGAAATATTCACATGCAGTTGGCAAAAGAGTACTTTGGTCTCCATGAAAGCTCCGACGTCCAATCAAAGACTTGATCTTTTCTGCTAAGCTCATGTAACTGAGGATTGAGAGCATCCATGTGGACTGCCGACTTGTGAACAAGCAAGTCAAAATTCTGAATGAGCCTGTCGGTCTAGTACAACAAAGTGTTTATCTTCACATCACATCATGTCCTCGTCCTGAATATGTATTTAATTTGACAATTGGCGTTAAACATCCATCCATTCATCTATCTATCAAATCTTAGTTGAAAAATAAGAAACTTTAACAAAAGCCTCCATGGCAAATTCAACTGATTTCCATGCGAGAAATCTACATCGATGGTTTAATTTATCTAGCAATGAACCGTCTCAGCTGACTTGTGTCGTCTTAAATATGAGATACTGTGGGCTCAATCCCTATCTAATTGAAACACAATACTTGAAAATTAGTATTTACTGCATATCCGCAAAACATTGCACATTTTTTAGTTAGAAAAATAACTTGAAGTCTCGGAGTCAGCATGATGGCTCCTGGTAGGGAGGCATTATGGCTCCTTGTAGGGAGGCATACATGTATTCGTCCTTTACGTTAATGTCACTTGGTGTACTAGCAAGATAACAATTCGTCTAAGCGTTTCGGTTAAGTACAATGCATTTTTAAAAAATCATATCATATCATGTTCATGTTGTGATATATGAGTAATATTTGCCACTGGTCATTAAGAACCAATTAGTTCATCGATAATCATGATAATATATCACGTCAAATATTAATTGGAGTTTTAAAATAATGTTCAAAACTTCATGACAATTATTTTTTTACCATTGTTATTTGTTATCACTGATCGTTTTTGGAATAAGTCGTAGCAAAACATTGTCTTGTAAACATGCTCTATTATTGCTTTATCTTTCAATTAATATGCTAAACCTTAAATAAAACTTATTATTTGCAACGCTTTTGAAAAGATTTTGCTACTCTCTTGACTAGATTAAAATCCTTTCTTTCGTACAGTTTTCGATATCGGACTTTTTTAGGCGGTACAGCTGACATAACGGTGCATGAACGTCTGCTAGATGATTCCTTAGAGGAGGTGCTCCCACCAAGTGGAGGAAACTGGGGTGGAAAAGCTATTGATAAGGCTTACAAACGATTTCTCTACTCTGTTTTTACTAAGAAAGGCATCAAAGAACTTAAATCAGAAGAATTGGAAGATAACACTACCTTGTGTCATGAATTTGAAGTAAAAAAGAGGTCAATAACATCCGGCTTAAAGACGGATATAGTCATTACATTGCCCTACTCTTTGGTTGAGATAACTGTGAAACACTGTAAAACAGTGCAGTCTGCTATCATGCAATCATCTTACAAAGATTCAGTATCTTTTTCTACGCCTCAGAAACTTTTTGTCAATCCAGAAGTATTTTGAAATCTTTTCAAACCAACTATAGATGCCTTAATCATACATCTAGAAATCTCTTTAAGGATCCGAATTTATTCGACCTTCATCATATTGTAATGGTTGGTGGCTTTTCCGAATGTGAGCTTGTCCAAACAGCAATGAGGAAAACATTTCCCAATAGGAAAATAATTATTCCTGACGAGGCTGGATTGGCAGTTTTAAGAGGAGCTGTTTTATTTGGACATCAACCAAAGAAAAAAGGATAACGGATATTGAGGGAAACTTATGAGATACAAAGCTGGCCTGAGTGGGACGCTGAATTACACCCCGATACAAAAACAGTGCGAATTGATGGAGTTGATCGTTGCAAAGATGTCTTTTATAAATTTGCTGTCAAAGGGGAAAAAGTTGAGGACGGCCATTCTTCTGGACAAATATTTCAGGCGTTAAAAACAGAGGAAAAAACTCTAGAGTGCACAGTATACATTTCAGATGACACTAATCCCCGATATGTCACTGATCCAAGTTGCCAACGCCTCGGGAATCTCATCGTTCCAATACCTCCCCTCAAAAAGGGGGAGACTCTTGAAATTGAGGAAACAATGATATTTGGAGGAACTGAACTTTTATTCAGAGCAAATAATATGCTAAGTGGTGATATTTGTGAAAGTCAGTTTGAATTATTTTAGTGAATTTAAAACTTGAAGCATTTGTATTTACACAATTTAAATCACTGTATTTCTTTGAATATTGTGCTGTTAGAAGTTCTGACGAGAGGTCTCGTGGTTAAAATCACTGTATACAGAGAAAAAAATACCGGCAAATTCAATAACAGAACATTTAAACGTATCCATTATAATAATAATAATAATAATAAATTCTTTATTTAAAGAGGGTAACTCAATTAGAAATAGTCTAATTTTCATTGAGGCCCTCAAACAAAATACATGCATACAGAATAACATTGATACATTAAATTACAATATATATCACTAGTATATACAACAATTCAATCACTGAAATATACAAAGGGTAATAAATGACAATATTTGATATAGTTTTGTTAGAGAAAAACAAATTATTTGACTTGCATATAATTTTCAAGAAAATGATTATAACTATGTTTCTTGAATAATTCCACATTAGAACATTTTTTTTTATTTCGAGTGGTAAATTATTCCATACTTTGGTTGCAGAGTAATGAAAAGATTTTTTATAAAAATTTGTATTTGGTCTTGGAACAAAAAGATCATTATTAGAGACAGATCGTAAGTTGTGGCGTTGCACATCATCAATATTTAGAATTGCTAAGTAATCAGGTGTAAGCCCATTTACAATTTTATACATTAATATTGATTGTTTGTATTTTATTCTTTTGGTAAAAGATAGCCATTTTAAAGAAGAAAGCATGAAATTAGATGGAATAGAAATATCGCATTCCAGTATTATTCTTGCTACTCTTTTTTGAAGTTTTATGATTCTATCTGAATCGTTGTAAATTTCCCCAAACTGAACTACAATAGTCTATATATGGTAGAATATATGCATTATAAAATAGTTGCTTTGTGTGTATTGGCAAATATACTTTAATTTTATATAAAAGTGATACTTTAGAAGAGATTAGTTTACATACACGATCAACATGATCTTCCCAGCTTAAATTTTCATCAATGTCAATTCCAAGTAATTTGAAAGAATGGACATTCTCAATACATGTTTCGTTGACGGTAATGCATAATTCTGATAGTTGTTTAAGTTTTGGTTTTGAACCCAATTTCATACACTTAGTTTGTTGTGCATTGATTTTCATACTGTTATTGTTACACCAAGATTGTATAGCATTTAAATCATTTTGCAATATGCTGTTTATTTTTTCAATGTTTTATCATGAAAATGCAATGTTGAATTATCAGCATATAAATCCATATTGGATTGTTTAACATGAAGTGGTAAATCATTTATATATATTAAAAATAACAGCGGACCTAAAATAGAACCTTGAGGCACTCCATACTTTACAAACGATTTATCAGATTTAATGTTAGCGTATTGCGCTTCTTGTTGTCTGTCAGACAAATATGATTTTATCCAATCTATTATATGTTTTCCGATATGATAAAATTTTAACTTTTCTAAAAGTATGGCATGGTTAATAAGGTCAAAAGCCTTACTGAAATCTAAAAACACTGTACCAACTATTTCTAAATTATCTAAATATTTTAACCATTCGTCAATTAGTTTAGTTAGCGCTGTTTGGCAGGAATGACCTTGTCTGAAACCTGACTGGGCGATATGTAACAATTTATTATTGTTTAGGAATTCATATAACTGTGTACATACATGTTTTTCGAAAATTTTAGATATGGTATTCAAAATAGAAATTGGACGATAATTTGAGGGAATATCTCTTGGTTCTCCTTTATGTATAGCAGTTACTCTTGCAAGTTTTAATTTTTGCGGAAAACGATTTGAAGTTATACTTTTGTTTATTAAAAATGTTAATGATGGGGATATTATTTCAACACTTAGCTTTAAAATTTTGGGACCAATTCCATCTAAACCTGCGGATTTATTAATATGCCAGCTATGCTGGCACTTATGGTAGAAGCATCGTTTTGGGACAAAGAACGATAACTCTTGCTAGACGACCCATCTGAAAAGTTTCGTCACTCTCGTTAAATCTCGTACGATTTTTTTTTAATGGCTGCCAAAATTCTCGTTTTAACGCGATCCTGAAAAAACGGGACAGATCGGAATAATTTCGATGTTAAATACGTCATGAATTTTTATTTGTTTGCAAAAACAAGAATTCAGAAATTTTGGTAACTTGTGTAGTTTATTTAAACTTTATCGTACCACGGAAATTACCGAAGTTAGGACAACAACATCTGACGCCATGTTTCGTCTGCTACAACATTCCATTATCCAGTGAGGTCAAAACAAATCACCTAAATAATCACAGGTACTGCATTTAAAAGTCACAAAATCATAGTAAACGATAACATATTTAGTGTAAAAGTTCCGTCCAGTCATGGGAACACAGTAAAAAAAACTCTGCAAGTAATACATTTCGGATTTTTTTTTATAATGGCCATGCGGCATGCGGGGTAAACTCCGGTGCACCGGTTGTGGTTGACCATGACTACTTATGTTCACTTGCCACACAATTCCCCATACCAACGAACAGTGATAATGACGTTGGTTATACTGTTGAATGTGATCACGGTAAGTCATGAAACCCACAGACTAATTCAAAACTTATGATTACGCCCATTTTCACTCTACCAAGTACTTTGTCACTATATCACTATCAGGTTCACTTTTGAACCTATTTAGCAATACACACTTATGGTTATATAACATTACAGTACCAAAACTGTACTCTGTCAGGGGCGTAGCTAGAAAGAAACAATGTGCAAGCAACTACCGCCGAGCGGAGCGAGGTGAAAAAATTTTGGGACCCTTTTATGCAGAAAAATGTTTTCTTTTCCGGTTTTCGGTCATAGGACGGTTAAAAGAGGAGCTATACGTAGATAGGACTTATAAAAAATTTATGAATGTAAAACTATTAATAAATCTTCTGAATAGAGTAATACATAAACAACACATATTTGTGATACAGAATTTATTCAAAATTGTCCAAAATCTGCTCTTCGGGTCTAGGCAGAAACAAACTTCTCTATTACTTTAATTGTCAATATTCACACTGAAATGCCGATGAATATGCAGTAATGCTAGTAACTGTCGTCGTTCATTGTTGATCGTACATTTGTTTTCAACATACGCAAAAAATAATGAGACTTTCCAATACTGTTTTGGCGTGTTTGCAGGTTGATTGGCACTGGTAGTCTGTCGACCACATCGCCTCGGCATATTTTCAACGATATCGAAGGGTTCTGATAATTCTAATGCCGATTGGTACATCTCATTCCAAACTGATGAACCGTACACTGTAAAATGTGCTCCAAAAACTACATGTCTTAGACTGAGTATTACAAATTCAAATCTTGTAAAAGATACAAGTTACTGTCCGATTTTGTCATAATCTCCAATAACACTTTTATTTTGAAACCAAATGCCGTTATTTAATGATATTTCATCAATTAAAAAAGTGACAACATAGGTGTTTCCTTTAACATTCAATCTATAAATTTTTATTTGCCATTTTTTTGCATGCCGAATCGATGTGCACGCAACTGCGTGTTAGCGTATAGGGAGCTACGCGCCTGTCTGTCGCAGTAACTAAAACTGCACCTATTCAACAAAAAAACCTGGAAATCTTACAAGTTTTCTTTCACCATATGAAGTTATCTAATTATCATCTTTTTAAAATGAGTAAATTAAATTTGTTACCAGCATCCTTTTCTTCAAAACATAAAGTGAGGCCCCTCATGGGGGGGGGGGGGGGGGTCCTAGTAATCACATAATCACCATTTTTTTGCCAATATAATCACATAATCATTAAATATTTGCTTATCTTTAGTAATCAAATAATCATAAACTAAAAATACAGTCCTAGGTAATCAAATAATCATGAAATATTTGGCTTAATAATCAAATAATCATTAAAAAAACGGCCAAGTAATCACATAATCAAAAACCCCATGAGGGCCCTCTAAAGTTTAAGCATGGTATAATGTCAAATTTACATATATTGAAATATTTGAAGAAATAAAACAAAACATTTGTTTAATTCCAGTTTTAAGGATTTGAAATAAAATGTAATGATGTATGAAATTTGGGTACTGACCTCATTACAGAATCATGGATTGTTTGGAGGTCAGTTGAAACCCATTTTTCTATGACTCTGGATCAACTCAAAATTAAATTGGTGACCGTGTAACTATATTGTAAACAAGGATAGTCTAAAAAATAAGCACAGAATAAACTTTTGTCTGTTTCATAGAAAAAGTTGGTGAAAAAAACTCACAATATAGGTGCAATTTGTGTACTCTCATGTTAGCAACTTCACAACAGAACTACAAATTTATTTTCATGACTAAAACAAACAAAAAAGTACAAACCTAAAGGCAATAAAATGCTTTGCCATGCACAGCCTGATACGACCGCAGATGTATATTGAGCATATAAATAACACAATTTTTTTTGTCAGTTGAAATCAAACATATTTTAATTTTGGATCCTTTAAACTTCAATATGGACTAATTTGAAAACAGGTAGCAGGTAGACCCACATATTTCTATTCAGCAGAAGTCTCTAACTACATATCTCCTTAATTTCATATGATAGTAAGTCCTACAAAAATATTGAAAATGTGTTCATTTAATTTTTTTCTAGCTTCTCTCATGTGAAAGCAGTACCTTTTTGGTCACTATTAATGTGTTGCGTCTAAATAAGAATTGTAACACTTTATAGTGACTGAACAGGTTAAACAAATACTTCTCAAGAAATCAAAAAAAGAAGACAGCTTGAAACAGCACAGCCATGCCAGTATATGTATGTATAAAACTCAGATCAGAATAGCATAGACAATATGTTAGTTTTATGTCCTTGTGAATTTATTGTGAGGAAAGTTATCAATAATTCTGCAGATAATGCAATTCATTCAAGTGTTTTGTACATTGCTGTTAAAATTTTCACACAATCAGTGAAACATTCAAACAAGCTAAACTGAATTTTTATTACTGAAAGTTTCAAACATTGACAAATGTTTTATTTACCAAATAACTCATGTGTTTCTGTGAGAGAAAAAAAATCATGTGCAATTTTTGGAATTTAAGGGAAAGAAGATCCTTTTCTCGCTCTGGTGCATGTCAATTGTGAATATATACTTACGGTTACCAAATATATTTTCTTTATCATGATACTCACATCAACATTATCAAGAAGTACATGTACATCATAGGAAAAATGCACAGACTACAGATAAAATGTTTAAAGCACCCTATTTTGAGTGCATCTCCTGCCAAATCTGTACTAGATGAGTATAATTGATGTAAATAAGGTAATTTTTGGAAGAAAAACCCAAAATAAAAAAATAAAAATACCCCCAATAATGTACTATAACCCCAAAATCAATTATTATCTTCCTTTTGAGTTTTGTGTATGAACCTCCTGGTAAAATTTCATGGAAATCCATTTACTTAACTCAAGTTATTGTCTGAAACCAAATGTGTTTTTTTTAACATGCTTGTATTTCCATTTCCACTCTCAATTTTTTTTTGCTGTCATATAAGAACTTGAAAAGTAAGCTACATTATGTACATGTAACAAAAAAATATATTCAAGAAATGACATAAAACCGACTGAATTTAATAGTACATAATATTGATGTAGAACTCACAAACTGAAGATGATCAGAAATACAAATGTTTTTTTTATTCGAGTCAGATTTTTTTTTACCGAAGCCCTTCAGCGCTATCATTTAAAATTATTTAGTAAAAATTTAACACTAGTATTAAGGTTTACCATAACAAATTGGCAAATACAGTCTTATTATCACCTAAAAAATACTGTGTACAGACTGACATATGTGTGGTTTGGGAAGTTTTTATGTTTTTAGATATATAAAAGTTAAATTTATTTAGCATTATATCTGAAAGATAAAATCATTTTTGGCAATGATCTGGATTCAAAATATTTTTTTGTCCTATGCTTTTTTATTCATCAATTTGGGAATCAGAATATTTTTTTCAAGAATAATAGCATTTTCCATCTGAACTTATAATTTTATTTTAGACATAAACAAAATGTTATTTGTTATAAGTGCCTTGGACATTCGTTCTGAACATGTATGAAATATTTGCCACTGAACCTTAAACAACCAACAACCAATCATTATCTAGGACATTATAAAGCTGGCATTTAAGGTAGCGCCTTCCTCATATTATTAAGATGCTTTAGTTGAGAACACACCTCTCCAACGGAAATGAGTTTAAAATGAAAATTTTCAGTTTTCTTTAATTTTGCACTAGTAAAATTTTGTAGCATAGAAAAATCCATATCTGAAGTATTATTACCAATAAGTTTTTCAGCTACGGATGAAAAATGAACATTAAGAGTATTTACAATATCTTGGTTGTTATAAACCGTTTGATTTTCATACTGCATTTTAGGTGGGAAAATATTATCCTCTTTTGGATTTAACTCTTTAATATGATTCCAAAGTTCTTTACTATTTTTGGAACTAGTTATGGCGTTTTGGTAATATTCCTTTTTTGCATATTAACGACGTTGTTTTATTACGCCACTTTTTAAAGTTTACCCAATCTTTTTTTGAATGATACATATTCCTATATTGAATGGAATTTTTAATTTCTTCATTAAACCATTCGGCTTGTTTAAATGTTTTTACTCTTCAGTTTAGTTTTCATTGGTGCATGTTTGTTAATAACTTGATTAAAAAGTTCATACCATTTGTCGACAGCAATATCAATATCATCTTCCATTCAATTAGATAAAAACATATTCAACTTTTATTTTTAAGTTAAAGACACAAAGTTCATACATGACTTAAGCATCTGAACCTGTGATTATTAACATGTAGTATGTAGCAACTTTACATGACGATATCGGGAAACAGGTATTTAGTCGGATCTTAACACGTACTTGTGATTTGGTTAAAACCGGTTTTGATATAAATATACGAAGAATGTCGAAATTTTCAGGACTTAATTAAATCCGTTTTTCTGTAGGCTGGTACAAGCATACGATTTTTATTGCGTCTTACACTTTGAGAAGCGAATTATCTTTTTATTGCGTAAAAACGTTAATTTTGAGCTTTGAAAGTCAAGTGGCTCGAGCATTTTTCTGAGTAAGTTTTAAAAAATTGCAAAGAAATATTTTTACAGTGGGTAAGCTTTCATTAGTCTTCACTATCTATAGATAGATACCAATATAAAGAACCGTTCAACATTTTTGAAAAAGACTCTGAACGAAGATCGCATAAATTATCTTCCCTTGATGATAGATTGATTGGCAAATGAACCAGCGGTATCTAATGGTAATCACAGAGAGGGACTGGCGAGCAATTTTTATTTGTAGCTTATTCAACGTTAAAACAATTTTCCACTATAAACGAATGTTACTTTATACAAATATAAGGACTTAGTAAGCTAAATCTACAAATTTTATTAGATATTATGATTTTTTATTGCAATGGATTAATATGCTATAATAATGTATGAATAAAGCTACGATTTTTTTTATTTGAATGTATAAAGTGATTTGTATGCCCCGCAACTAAAAGTTTAGATGACTTTTGTTTAACCCTTGTCCGTCCGTCCTTCCTCCGGGACGTCCGTCCCACTATGGGTATATAGTTATTCCGCATGACTACTCTTACAGTTTGAGCCTTAGGAAGTTTGGACTTTGCTGTCTGCTTGTACTTATGTTGAAGTTGTGCACATGGTCAGGGTTTTGATTTTTATGTCCCATTTATGGACGGTATCAGATTTCTTGTCTGTGCGTCTCTTCTTCTGATCGTATGTCGTCCGCCCGTTCGTCTGTCCCGCTTTAGGTTTAAGTTTTTGGTCGAGGTATTTTTTGATGAAGTTGAACATGTTGAAGTCCAATCAGCTTGAAACTTAGTATACATGTTCCTTATGATATGATCTTTCTAATTTTAATGCCAAATTAGAGTTCTGCGTCTGGCGTATTAAATCATAATCCTGGTACCTTTGATAACTATTTACACCACTGGGTCGATGCCACTGCTGGTGGACGTTTCGTCCCCGAGGGTATCACCAGCCCAGTAGTCAGCACTTCGGTGTTGACATGAATATCAATTATATGGTCATTTTTATAAATTTTCTGTTTACAAAACTTTGAATTTTTCGAAAAACTAAGGATTTTCTTACGCCCAGGAGTAGATTACCTTAGCCGTATTTGGCACAACTTTTTGGAATTTTTTGGTCCTCAATGCTCTTCAATTTTGTATTTGTTTGGCTTTTTAACTGTTTTGATCTGAGCGTCACTGATGAGTCTTATGTAGACGAAACGCGCGTCTGGCGTATTAAATTATAATCCTGGTACCTTTGATAACTATTTACACCACTGGTTCGATGCCACTGCTGGTGGACGTTTCGTCCCCGAGGGTATCACCAGCCCAGTAGTCAGCACTTCGGTGTTGACATGAATATCAATTATATGGTCATTTTTATAAATTTTCTGTTTACAAAACTTTGAATTTTTCGAAAAACTAAGGATTTTCTTACGCCCAGGAGTAGATTACCTTAGCCGTATTTGGCACAACTTTTTGGAATTTTTTGGTCCTCAATGCTCTTCAATTTTGTATTTGTTTGGCTTTTTAACTGTTTTGATCTGAGCGTCACTGATGAGTCTTATGTAGACGAAACGCGCGTCTGGCGTATTAAATTATAATCCTGGTACCTTTGATAACTATTTACACCACTGGTTCGATGCCACTGCTGGTGGACGTTTCGTCCCCGAGGGTATCACCAGCCCAGTAGTCAGCACTTCGGTGTTGACATGAATATCAATTATATGGTCATTTTTATAAATTTTCTGTTTACAAAACTTTGAATTTTTCGAAAAACTAAGGATTTTCTTACGCCCAGGAGTAGATTACCTTAGCCGTATTTGGCACAACTTTTTGGAATTTTTTGGTCCTCAATGCTCTTCAATTTTGTATTTGTTTGGCTTTTTAACTGTTTTGATTTGAGCGTCACTGATGAGTCTTATGTAGACGAAACGCGCGTCTGGCGTATTAAATTATAATCCTGGTACCTTTGATAACTATCTGACCCCAATTTCACGGTCCACTGAACATTTAAATGATAGTGCGATTGGGCCATCCGTGTACTATGGGCACATTCTTATTCTTTTGGGAGATAGTTGAACTTTGTTGTGTTAGTGGTATAATAAATAAGATTTTTAAAGATGTTGAAGATGACATACTTGATTGGGGAAAGCGACACAGGCATTTTAGAGTGGAAGTTCAAATCTTTCTCCCGATCAACAGTTAAACCATTGCCAAGGAAGCACTTTGTTTGGCTGTAAGTGATGTAATTATAAATTCGCAGTCAGGTCTTTTCAGAATGGGGATGTTAGACCTGATGTCTCGTGTACAGAAAGTGCGACTGCACTCTCAGCATGTTAAATATGTGTAGGAGACCTGTTGCAACGCCAAACTGATGTCCATATTCAATATATCATATTTTTTCAGTGGCATTCAAAATGCATCGCACATCATTCTGAACGACCCTCTATTGTAGGAGCTACCTTGTGTATTTACTGGTAATTTGATCTAGTCCTAAACATGTATGAAATATTTGACACTGGACGTTTTGCAATTAACAACCAATCATTTCAAATTTTTTTAAATATATGTTTGAATTTAAGAATTTATACTCTTTTTACTGCATAAACTAGATAATTATAAATGGTCATACACATAGCATAGAAATCCTTTGCTTTAAAAAGTTTGCATGTAAACATCATACTATCAATTAGTGTCGTTTATCAGTTTATCAATTTAAACAAGTTTTCAATCATTAATCTTTTTTGTTGTTGGGGGGGGGGGGGGGGGGGGGGGGGGGGGGAGATCGACCATTTTTCCTCGAGAAGGGGAGCATGATTTTTTTTAAATAGATAGATTGATTTTAAATAAAAACAAATCATGCATCAAAAGTTTAAACCCGCTGCAATTGTTTGCACCTGCCCTAAGTCAGGAATATGATGTTCAGTTGTCGTTTGTTTATGTAGTTCATAAGTGTTTCTCGTTTTTTATTTAAATTAACCGTCGGTTTTCCCTTTCGAATGGTTTTACACTAGTAATTTTTGGGGCCAATATTTGATTGCTGTTCGATGTGAGGAAAGGGTCTGCGCTGAAGACCGTACCTTGACCTATAATGGTTTACTTTTATAAAAGTTATTGACCTGGATGGAGAGTTGTCTCATTAGCACTCATACAACATCTTCTTATATCTATCAGATGGAAAGTAAAGAAAAAAAGTACGACCCGAAAAAATATTGCCCTCACATCCGGTGCCTAGTCCACAATATATGGTTCTGATTATACTGAGAAATCATACTTTCAACATCTCGTGTACCATCTGTACCTGTCTGAGAACTTGAAAATGTGAGGGTCATTCCACTTTGTGAATTCAAGTTTTTGTTTTGTTGTGTTGTGATTAATTTGAGATAATTTGGCAGGGACGAGGGCTAATTTGGAGCATTTTTTTTAGATAAATAATTCTCAGAACCAGAACTGGAGGTCTTCAATTCCGATTAAGTTCACCTTACATAACTATTTCACTCACATATTCGTCTTTTTATTTTCTCTGATCATACAGCTATTACCAGATTACGTATTTACACATCTCTTGCTTTTAGCTGTTAAAATTTGAGCGTTTGTGGTAAAGGTTATTGAGAAAAGCGTCTTGATATTTTTCGGAACTCAGTTGTCTCTAAGTTTGAATATACCGGTGACGTTATAAAGTTCTTTTCAATACTCTCTTTATCAGTGTCGACTTCACAAGCATCTAACATAAAATGGCTTTGTATGGATAGGCATAGAAAGAAATGTAAGCTCATGAAAACCAGTACATGGTATCACAGATCATGGAAGTAATATTTTGTCAATCCGCTCAGATAAAAAGTACGGAAATTCTCAGTGCATGGTCACGTATCGAATATAACGTTAAGAATTACAGGGACATTCGAGTTACCTACCCTTGTTTATTTAAAGATAATTATAGACACTTTAAATAACTGTTAATTAATCTGAAAAATAATTATTATGTTTACACGTTACACATGTTACACGTAGGAGCTGAATTTACTTCCTATTTTAGTGAGACAAAGGTCAAACCTTGTTAAGAAAGGTGAGAAAGAAACAGTTAAAGAAAAAGTCAGGTAGAGTATTGAACTTATATAATAATTTATTTTTCATAAACATTTTTGTTTTCTCTTACCATGGTTACGTATCAATGATAAGAACTTATTTAAATATAAGAAGCCATGACTAAAACAAAAACCTCCATTCACATTTTTAATAACATTGTAACTATAGGCACTAATATTCACCTTTTCTTTTGTGTCATGTGTGTATAGGTTTTATTTAAGCAGAAGCATCTCCATATGGAGTAAATACATTTAAATCAATTATGTACAGCTATTTACTTAGGAATTATAGTTGGAATTCGAGTTTCCTGACCTTGTAGAAACTTTAAATAACTGTAAATTAATCCTAAAGAAATAAATAACAAGTATTATATATGTCCCTTCATTGAGGTGCTGAACTTCACTTCCTATTATACAAAGACAGAGGCGAAAACTTGCTTAGAAGGACGAAAAAGATATAGCAAAAGAAAAGTAAGCTAGATTATTGAAGTAGACTTATTTATTTTCATAAACATTGTAGAAAATTGAGTTCCGTTTTGTTAAGTTTATTAGTTTCATTTATGTTTTTTCTTACCATGGTTACGAGTCAGGGATTATATTTTTTTATGTATAAAACGCTCCGACATGACAAAATGTGAATCAGTTCAAAACCGATCGTTACGGCCCGATTTATGACTAAAACAAGAACCTTCATTTCACACATTTCAATAACTATTTACATCATGTACATAATTATATACGTGTGACTAGTTAACACATGTGATGTGTGTTTGTTTTTTCTACATTTTCTATAATTATAGGGGGAGGGTAGAGATCTCAAAAAACATGTTTGAACCCGTCGCATTTTTGTGCCTGTTCCAATTCAGGAGCGACTAGTCTGTATAAGTCTTGTGTGATTTTTAATTTTAGTTTTTTGTTTATATAAGTCTGTTTACCAACAACATCTGGATGCATTATTGAAAGTTCAATCAGAGTCAGTATTAACACTGATTAAACGATGTATTTGTTTCTACAGTCTTTTGTAGCATTTAGCAAACCATAACTGTACAAACGCCACACAACGTTTACAATATTTGTGTTAGAAAAAAATGAGCCTAATGGTTTTCACATTTCAGCAGACAACGAAAGCAATTTTATAGGAAAATGTCGATATCTGGTGAAATAGCAGGTTATACGTTACTACATATATTTGATGTTTTATATCCACTAATAATTGGGTTTCGAGCACTACAGATCGTGGTTGTCGTGTGTTGTGTGATGCAGATGGTCATCTTAAAACAGAATGATGCTCAACAACCTACAAGTTTCTTCGCTCGGCTTAAGGTTTGTTTGAGCTATATATTATAATAAAACAGGGTTTTAAATAACATGAGTTGGTCGAGCTGCTAGTCAAAAGCCTTTTGTTAAAATATACCTTTTCACTTTTTTGTCTTTTGGAAAATGTTGTTCGTGCTGTATTGAGACCTCCCTACCAATACATTTGTATTGCATTTGTTTTGCATTAACACGTATGATTTTTTTTTATCCAACGATATCATTGGTTTGAACTTAGTTTTCAATTAAGACTTTATATTTTTTTCGTTTGGGCTTTTATAATATTTGACTTCGGGTTTCTATGATCCGTTCATCCTATTTCGACTATTTCAAAATCTATTAGTCTAAAAGTCTATCCTAAATTGAGATGAATTAAATACCGTTTCAATTCCTGACATCTCTAGGAAGACAAAAATTGACGAAATCCGGATATGGTGTACAGTTTTTTGCAACTTAGGTTAAAAATTAAAATCTAACTGTGTACGATTTTTAACATATTTTCTCTCATCTATTTTTAGACAAAAGTATTTTCCACAAAAGAAGACATCATGAAAAGAAATCTTGAAAAATTGAAGGTTCAACGAAATATGTTTGGATTGGTAGCATTATTCGTCATAGTTGAAATTTATCTTTTATATCAACTGTACTCTTATTTTGTTATTGGAACTTCGATTTTTCTGTTTGTGTATCTAGCTTATTTCACAATTTTGGGCATTCGACTTATTATGTCAAATTCAGACACAGAATCGATTAATTCCGATGAGAAACAAGCAATACGAAAAAAGGTAAGAAAATTATTTTAAGTGTGACTCTATCATAATATACATCTTTGACACACAGCGTTGTATATCTAATATAATATTATGCGACTGTCATACAAGTGAGAGATTAAGCTAGCTAAACAACCAGGTGGAATTCACCGTTTTCTTTACATAAGAAAATGACTGTACCAAGTTAGGTATATGACAGTTGTTATTGATTCCTTTGATGTGTTTGACTGAGCTTTCGGAATTATCCGGGGAAATCAATGTTTTTTATGATTTTACTCAAAAAGAGAATACTAGCTGTTTAATGCTTAACATAAAACATGGTCTAGACTGTCACTGATTTTTTTAGAATAACTGCTTTATATTTATAAGCTCCAACGGCATCAAATCACTAACTGATTACAGCAGAGCTTAAAATACATTATGGTTATCTCCATTCTAATGAAACTGACAGAAAACGACGTCAAATCTTACATTCAAAATCTAGCATATTCTTTTTTATGACATCAATTGTGTACAGTCATCTCCTGATGTAGAAAATGATGGAATAAGCCTGGCTTTATAGCTAGATTAACACTCTCACTTGTATGACAGTCGCGTAGAATTCCATTATATTGACAACAATGTGTGAACAGGTTTTCAGGTCAAAATCATTTATTGGAATCATGAAATAGCAGTTTTTTATGTTTTAATTAATGGATTTATATCAAGATTTGTTCGTATGGAAGAAAAAAAAAACACACTTGTTTTAACATTTACAAACAATTTTCAAACCATAACAGGAATATAACCGTACATTGGTTGATTATCAAGACATTTCCATAGGGATCTCAACGGATATAAAAACAAAATTGTCTACTCTTTCGATTTTGAGCTTTAATCCAACATATTTTTGAAAGGTAACTAATGTGTTTTGGATTCATAGTGGAACTTTTGTGAAGGTCGGATCCTGGATTCATCTTAGCGTTTTTCCCAATCCTGTACCCCGCTTATTGTTGTTATAAGTGTTATAATAGTACTTGTAATTTCATGGTGCCAGTCCGACTTTTCCCCGTTTTCACGCAAATTTCACGCGTCATGCCTACAACCAGCCAAATAGCCCAGAATCACCCTTACATACAAAAAGACCACTTCATAACGTCGTTAAAATTTTCATTCATTTCGACTCTAGTCCATTTTGTTCAAAAGGATTGACTCTAAACTCATTATTTTAGGAAGCAGAACAATTAATGAAAGATTTGCACGGAGCGGGCCAGCCATTACGTTTAGCAGTTGGAGTTCTAATAGCTAACATATTGACTTCGTGTGATCTTCTAAACTCAACTTTACAGACTATTGGTATTACAGTTGGCCTAGTTTGGTGGATTGTAGTTTTTAATAAGAAATAGGTTTGTATTTACATGTATATATATTCACTATACGTACCGCATGGACGAAAAGTTTAAGTTTACAGATTTGTTAAAAAGAAAGTCGGTATTAATGCTTCATTATATATTTCATTTTAAGATATGCTTGTCCATTTTGCTCCAAAGAGACAATTCAAGAATTGATCATAGCGGAATATATATTAAATTTTGCAATTAAGGTAGCACAATACAAAGATTTTGTTACTCCCAATCAGACAACTTTAAACTGATGTAATTCATTTCATCCTTCATTATATTTTATAAATGAGGTACCAAAAGAAAGAAGAAAGATTAATCTTTCAAATTGTGATAATTTCATTATGACATAATTATTACATAATTAATTATTATGTAATTAGTTGCTATATTATGATGTCCACACTTGAATGAATTTAGCTTCTTTGTTTTTCATAGCATCCCAAAATATTTTATATATTCTTGTACAACACAGCTTGACCTCCAAAACTGTGTCTCAGATTTCCAAAAACATCAATAGAACAAATTTTATAACCAATTGAATTTAGTGGTCTCTTATGAATTGATGTTGCAAACTTCATTGAAGATTTATGAGAGAATGAAATACAATAGGAAAAATCTGAGACACAGTTTTTGAGGTCAAACTGTGTTGTGCACGAATCTATAAAATATTTTGGGATGCTATGAATAACAAAGAAGCTAAATTCATTCAAGTATAGACATCACAATATGGCAACTAATTACATAACAATTTATGATGTAATAATTATGTCACAATGAAACTATCACAATTTGAAAGATTGGTCCTTCTTCTTTCTTTTGGTACCTCATTTATAATATTTAAAGAAAGATGAGTGGAATTACACCAGTTTAAAGATGTCTGATTGGGGATGAAAAATCTTTGTATTGTGCTACCTTAAATGAATATTATAAAAAGAATATGCGAGATGATTGCCATTGAAGCAACTGCATTTATCCAAAAAGACCAAATGACACAAAAATTAACAACTATAGGATACCTAGTATGGTCTTCAACAGTACGTAAAGCCCACGTCGCATAGTCAGGACATCTTTTGTCAGGCTATTTCCGTTTTAACACCAGTTTTACAGTGCGATATAAGAGCGACCTTATGATCTTGCTACACTGAATCCAACTTTTATTTAGAGGGAGAATGATAATTTGGTCCTCTTTTCAAAAAGTATCAACCAGTATATGTCGAAAATAAAATTAATAAATAAACAAATTAAATCATGTTAATAAATGCTTATTTCCAACACTTATTTTACGATTATTGCATTTAGATTGTTATTTGAAATTGAAACAGCAGTATCTTTTTATGAATCATATTGTAAAAGTTAATTCATCTTTCAGGGGAAATCTCCGATACATCAATGAGACAGAGCATGCTAGAGTTTGAGTTATGTGATTAGTTATATATATATTTTAAAATTAACTTGAAGGATAAAATGTATATGAAACAAAACTTTTAAATTTAGAGTTATGTACACCTTATATTAAAACTAAATTTGTAAATTTAAAATTAGAAAATCATACAATATTTACTTATAATAACAGTATTCGGGATATAATTGTAACAATATTCTGCCGTTTACAACATTTTTATGTCTATAGATAAAAGTCAGACAATATATCGTATTGGTGAATGAGACGAGAGTTAAAAATAGGACAAAAAACTTCAAAAATAAAAACAAAAAAGCAAAAATAGAAATACTAATAAAAGAATAACATTCGTCTACAATATGCTGTAACAAGAAAACTAATTAGACATAGCTCAACATAACCGTTCAGAAACATGAAAAACTAAGGTTAACATGTTTTATAAAATTAAGAATACACCCGTGACGCACACACTAAAAAAAATTGCTTTGTAATTTTTCTTTACTCATTTTAAGTTATTATATTACTTACATATTTACTTACTCTTACTTATTATTACTGACTTTTACTTAGTTTTACTAAATATAATGAAGGAATTACTTGAAATTACTTAATTAATTTTTTTACTTGATTTAAGTAATCAAAATAGTTTTAAATAAAAAATGATTACTTGAATTTAGTAAAACTATTTAAAAAATACTTAAATATTCATTTTTACTTAAATGCAGTAAATGATTTACTAAAATTACTTCTGATTACTTGAAAAAAATTACTTATCATTACTAGGTAGGATTAGATAAATTACTTAAAATGATTACTATATAATTTTACTCTATATATTTACAACTTCTGAAATAAATATTGCGTCTAGATAAGATTTCAATTTGATTGATATCAATTTGGTGTTGGGTGTCTAGCCATTTGCTGTAATAATGTCTTGATTGTAAGTTTAGGTCTTGTAAATTGATTTTTTAATACAAATTGCTTATTATCATTTGTGTTGTACAAATTCAAGAATTACAATGTAATTGACGTGTATACATCTATATATATATATATGAATTACTTCTGTTAACATGGATATAAAACTTGTTTCCAAAAATAATTCCAAATTGACAAAATAGCCTGTTTGTAGATAAAACTTTGAAATGCTTAAAAAATTTGATCGGAATTACTTTGTAAAAGAATAACTAGTCATTACTTAACCTATTTTCATATCAAAATATCTCCAAATTATCATTATCTCTTTTTAATATAATTTGTAAAATGTAAAATAACATGACTTAGTTTTACAAAAAAATAAAAATTAACTATTTATTATAAAATTAATGTACAAAATTGTATAATATTTCCTGTATTTTTAATAAGTAGTTTTTGATTTGAGACTTAAAAAATATTCGGCCAATCAGAATTAAGGTTTCATTTGACTTTGGTAAGCTATTTTTGAAAATTGGCAGGAGATTATTCAGTTTTGAATTTGATCAAAAGTTAACAGAGTTTGTTGAAATACTTACACGAGTTACACACATGAGAGGAAAGGAGAACCTTACAAAAAGGGCTATTTTGGGGTTTTCATGTTTCTGCGTGGCTACTCTTTGTGTACTTATTCAATTAAATGAAAATGTAACACAACGAGTTGCTGGGGAGGTAGCCCATGTTAACTTACAACAAACAAGAGAAATGAATTGTAACAAAGGATATAGTTTATGATTATTCTTTAAAAAGGTATGTTACTATTTCAAATTATATGCATTTATAATAAAACAGTGTAGAATTTTTATTCTAATCTATAAATATATTATAAACATTTATATAATTTATGTGTAAAAGAATTACTCAATAAATATTAAAAGAATTACCTACTTTTATTAATACAAATAATCAATACAATACAATATGCTTTTATTTCAAAACACTCCCTCACATTGACATGTGAAACAAGAAGTAAATTACAAAATAAATACAAAATCAATATGTATTAAAAGAATTAATTACTATCATTAAAAGAAACACTTAATGTGTATTAAAAGAATTACTTACTTTAATTTTTACTTTGATTACTAAGATTTTTAATAAGAATTACTTCAAATTATTAGTTAGGATTACTTACAATTATTACTTAAGATTACTAAAAGTTATTACTTAGGACTAGTAAAAGCATAAATTTAAGAACTACATGGTAATCATTAAGCATTGGATAAAGGGTGTTGTAATAATTTAAGAAGTACATGGTAATCATTTAGATGATTACCATGTACTTCTTAAATTATTAAAACACCCTTTATCCAATGCTAAAGCCCAAACATGGTTATATCATCAGGTCACATGTTTACCGTATAGTGTAAACATGTTTACCGTAACAATTCAAAAAGTTTACTGTAACATGAACATTAGCTAAATATAGATAATTGTAACCATGGAAAATCCCACTGAGATTTTTCACCGGTTTACTCAACCGCCGGTATACTCAACCGCCGGTTAACTCAACCACCGGTTAACTCAACCGCCGGTCAACTCAACCGCTGGTCAACTTAACCGCCGGTCAACTCAACCGCCGGTGACCATATCTATATAAATAGGGTGCAAACATTTATCCACCATTCTGCCTCTGATGAAGGTCCTTTATGGACCGAAACCGGTCAGGCTATAAAACATCACCAGGCGCTGTTAATTATGTGTATTGGTATATATACTGTATTTTTATGCTTTTACATTTTTCTCACTGATACACATAGTTAATATGGCTTCTACTAACGAAAGCTCCATGGAGCTAATGTGTTTAGAGACTACTTATGTCAGTACACTTTTCCTATATTGCTTATTACTTAGGACTACTTGTTATTATTTTACTGAGAATTACTAAAGAGTATTACTAAGGATAACTTGAATTACTTGACGTTTTACTGTGAATTACTTATAATTACTTATTATATTTACTAGTATTTACTTGAAATAAGTAATTGAAATTACTTAAAATATTACTTAGAATTACTTATGTTGATTATTTTGTTTACTGAATCGGATTACTTAGAATTACTGAAAAAGTAAATTACTTGTCTTGACTTGAAATTACTTAACATTACCAATAATTGCTATCAATGATCAATAATTTTGACAAATTCAATTACTTGAATCAAGTAATTGAATTACTTTTTTTTGGTAATTCCAAGTTTTTTTTTTTTTAGGGTGCATTGTTTTAGCTTTCGATAACTTTTGAGAAAGTTATAAACAATAGAATAAAATGCTCTTTCCTTCAAACATTACAAATTGTCTGCAGTAATTCAGAACATATTGGAGGATATGATGAATCGAAAATCGTGTCAAACACGACAAATTATAGTGTTCTTTCTTGCTCACAAATGCTGTATGAAAAAGCGCAATATGTTTGAATACTTATAATAAGTAAAATCACAAGAGTACTGAACTCCGAGGTATATTCAAAACCGAAAGTCCGTAATCAAATGGAAAAATCAAATATTACCTCATCAAACAAATAAAGAACAACTGTAAAAAAATCGTCACTATTTTCAATTTTGTGCATTTGATTGCTGATACATTTCGTTGAGCTACTATATTTATATACTTTCTAGCTGTTAAATTGTGGTGTATTTATTTATATTGAGATAATTAATAAATTGTGTTAACTATCATGTTAATTACTGCTCATTTCATATGTTATAAAGTAATTCTTTCACAAAATATAGGGGTTCGTGCTGATTAGTCTTTAGTTTCTATGTTGTGTACTACTGTTTGTCTGTTTGTCTTTTTATTTTTTTAGCCATGGCGTTGTTAGTTTATTTTCAATCTACGATTTTGACCTTCCCTATGGTATCTTTTGCCCCGTTATATACAGTTTTGAAAACGAATCAATTGCAGCAATATCTGAAGCTAGTTAGGGCCTAAGATAAACACTGATGTGATGATATGGACAATTCTTTGTAATACTTGTAACTACTATCGGCGATTAGTTGAATGCAAGAAATATAAAATGATGAGTCACATCTGCATTACCTTGGAGATTTCAAGTACAACACGTCATACAATCACCTGAACACTATGACGGGTGCCATAAGTTGAGCATAATCTGTAAGCAATTTTGGGGCACTTGTGCTCATCAAAGAAAATTTTGATTGGGTTCGAATAGCTTAATTTTTTTCTTCTCTATATTGTTTTCGTTGTCGATTAAAAAAAAAAAACTCCGTCTTAATATGATTATATCCATGTTGTTAGTAAGTTTTACTTTGACTATTGAGCTTTGAATATCCTTGCTGTCACCACAAGGATGTATCAAAATGATTGAAGTACAGGCGGACAAAATCCCTGCAAAGCGTGATTCGACCTTTTATTGTCAGTCTATACGTTCATAGGAGGGTTTCCAACGAACTCGAATATACTGTTTTTTTTCTTATAAGCATAATATACCTATCAACATCGGTTTTGATGATTTATTATTATACTGTGCCAGCACTGTATTAGCCGAAACATTTTCTACTGCAGAAAAAATCGTAAAACAACTTTTTATCAATTTCATGCGTACATGTTCGACGCGCTTTTTATTTATCTATGTTCATCAGAAACGTGCAAAGCCGAATATTTGAAGAGCAATAAATAAGAAAAGCTATATAATCAAAAATGACCTAAAAAGCCAAATGAATCTAATTATCACGAACGTACTATTAGTCTGGTGATATTTTCGGGAACTGTTCTAAGACCACGAAAGTACAGAATACTGGTCTGATGATACCCTCGGGAACTGATCTAAGACCGCAAAAGTACTGACTTTCGGTCTGGTGATATTTTTCGGAACTGATTTAAGATCACGAAAGTTCTAACTTCTGGTCTGATGATACTTTCAAGAACTGATATAAAATCACAAGTACTGACCTCTGACTAATAGTCTGATGATACCTATGAGAACTGATCTAAAATCACGAAAGTACTGACTACTGATGAATTTAATCTAAATAAATCACGCGTTGTGTTTTCCATATGTTTGATCGTTGTGACAGCTAAATGCATATAATATAAGGTCATAGAGTATTAAAAGCGTTATGGTCATAACGTTACCATAGCGTAATGTTTGTACTTCGCGTATTTTTGACATTCTGGGGGCCGACAAAAGTAAAATATGTAACGAAAATTAAAAAATGTAAATTCACAATATAGATAGATAAATTTAAAATTAATGGCCATATCAAATATAATAATCTAGTTCCTTAACCTTAACTGATCACAATTACAATTTATATATTGTCCATTCATGGATGTTTCTCCTAGCACACACGGTGACTTTACTAAGCGGTATCGATATGTTTCTTAACAGCGTTATTAGTTCTGTCTTGTATCTATGTGGCTTGTTGACTTCAACCGTTGAGGGTGTATTTGTTCGGGCGGTCTAGATAGCAAGTTACTCCCTTGGAGTGTTTCCTCAAATTGGTTCATGTACGGTCTGCTTTGTACGATTAATTGCGATGTGTTTTCTGGTCTTCTTGTGGCAACGGTCATATCATCTGGATGGTCATGTTTCCAAGGCAACCCTTCTGTGGATTTTCCTTTCACGTCATCTTAGTTCTTGTCTTTAATGACGTTTACCAAAGCTGTAGGTGTTGACGGTTGATTGATGTTTCTATTGATCGTTTCTGATAATAGATATCCGATCTTTGACTGAACAGCGGTGGGTCCGTTTCCTCTAATTACTTTGTCCTCGATAATGTCCCAATAGTGATCGGCGCCTATGAGTAAGTTGATTTCAAAACGTTCTGTACTTTGCACAGAATGTGCAAGTTTAAGTTCTCTTAGGTGTGGCAAGCTCCTTGTAGTCTGGGAAATATTGTACTTAATTGGGACAGCAATTTCCGGAATAAAGAGTGTGTTAATACGCACCTTTACTCCTGTGTCGTTCTGTAGTTGTATTGTTACAGTGTCTAAGTTACGAACATTCTGAAATAAATCTCCGAACGCAGACAGTTGAATGCTGACATTTTCTGTTAGTTTAATTTCTAGTTTATCAGCCAAATTCTGAGTTATGAAAGAATACTGTGCTCCCTCGTCAAATAATATGTTACATTCTACTTCTTGGTCGATATATATAACTGGTGCAGTTGCTGTTTTTAGGAGAATGTCGTGACTGTGTTGCGATGAAAACATTAATCTAGTCTCGGTGTTTCAACTTTGTTTATTGCTGACTTTTGTATTGTATGCTCCGGTGTCGTATCTAGAATTACCTCTTTACCTTTATATATGCTTGTGTGATGCATTTCGTCACATTTTTTGCATCGTTTTGCAGACTTACATGTGGCCACTCGGTGTGACCCTAAACAGTTAAAGCAGGACTGTTTCTGTTTTATTATTTGATTTCTAGCGTTTGCGTCTGTTACTTCAGAGCACTCCGTCGGATAGTGCTCACCTGAACAGAAAATACATGTACGTGTATTTGTCTTCTGATGTGTATCTGTGAATTTGCTCTTGTATGAATGTGATTGCGTACCCATTCACAATACAGTGGCGTACAATCTGTCTGAATCTGTGACTCCTTCTCCAGCTTCGAGTATGTCGATCTCTTTAGTTATAGATTTGCGCAGATTATTTAATATCAAATTATCTCTTCCGTGTTCTCTTGCAATGTTCTTTCTTATGTCAATCGGTAACTTGTCCAAAACTACAGGTAACAAAAGCGAACCATACATCTCTGGTGTTTGACCAAGTGACTCTAATCCTCGCACATATGATCCAAGTTTGTCTTCGTAAGACCTCAAGCTTAATGCATCATTTGTCGGTGCGGGTAAGTTCATGAGTGCTTTCATGTAAGCATGTATCAGTTTGCTAGGTTGTCCGAACCAAGAAGGTTGACTGCGGTTTCGTAGTTACCATTTGTCAAAGCAAATCCCTCTACTGTTTGCGCGGCGCTTCCCTCAAGCTGGGCTTTAAGATAGTTAAACTTTTGGATTGGCGTCAATGTGTCGTTGAAGTGTATGGATGACTCGAAACAATCCCAAAATGTCTGCCACTTAAGAATATCTCCGTTGAAATAGGGTAAGTCTAACTTTGGAAGCCTATGGTAATTAGTTTTAGAAGATCTCCCTTCTGACGGGCATTGAAACCTGACATGCTCTGAAGGACGGGTATGCACTGCAGGGGCGTGAATTGAATACTGCTGGCTCATAGAATCTATTGCACATGTGTTCATATCAACTCTAGCTTCTGGTGTGAAATTATATGCTTCTGGGATAAGTCTGCTCGTTGAAGGACCAACAATATCAGGCGAAATTAAAGTACTTGTTTCAAAGGACTTAATAAATTTCCGAATTTGTCTAATTTTACAATCAAGCTCGTAAATATACTCATCTGAGTCGGTGATTTCCTGCTCCAGATTTTCCTCCGATGTCTGTTCCAATAGTCTGTTATTCAGGTCAATCAATGTTTTCTGTTTCTGCGTGACGGCATTATCAAGGGCTTTCACTTCGTCAACTTCTGTGTCTATTTTTGATTTAACTCGTCGAATTTCACCAGTAGTTTCGTGACGGCTACTTTGTGTCCAGCACGAACTGACTTCAGCTTTGAATCCATATATGTCCAAAGGTTACGGCACCTTTAAATGTTGAATAATCTAAATAAATCACGCGTTGTGTTTTCTATACGTTTAATCGTTGTGATAGCTAAATGCATATCATATAACGTCACAGAGTATTAAAAGCGTTATGGTCATAACGTTACCATAGCGTAATGTTTGTACTTCGCGTATTTTCCGACAACTACTGGTTTGATGATACATTTGAGCTGATTACATAAAATTTGCTGTTACAAATATTATAAATTATTATAAATTAAGGAATGTACATGTTTCTCCCTCGTGCAAGGCTCTGATTCCTTTCACGGATTTGGATATACTTTTTGGACCTTTTGGATTATTGCTCCTCATCTTTTATATAAGCTTTGGGTTTTTAATATTTTGGCCACGAGCATCACTGAAGAGACATGTATTGTCGAAATGCGCATCTGGTGCAAGAAAATTGGTACCGTTTATTTATTACTACCACTGGGTCGATGCCTCTGCTGGTGGACTATTAGTCCCCGAGGGTATCACCAGCCCAGTAGCCAGTACTTCGGTACTGGCATGAAAATACGGATTTTTGTGTTATTAAAATTTGCTGTTACAAATATTATAAATTTTTATAAATTAAGGAATGTATCTCCCTCGTGCAAAGCTCTGATTCCTTTCACGGATTTGGATATACTTTTTGGACCTTTTGGATTATTGCTCCTCATCTTTTATATAAGCTTTGGGTTTTTAATATTTTGGCCACGAGCATCACTGAAGAGACATGTATTGTCGAAATGCGCATCTGGTGCAAGAAAATTGGTACCGTTTATTTATTGAGAATTGGTCTCAAATCACTAAAGTACAGAATACTGGTCTGATGATACCCTCGGGAACTGATCTAAGATCACGAAAGTACTGACTTCCTGTCTGTTGATAACATCGGGAACTGATCTGAATTCACTGACTTCCGGACTGTTGACATTTTCGGAAACTGATTTAAGATTACGAAAGTACTGACTTCCGGCCTGGTGATACTTTCAGGAACTGATCAAAAATCACGAAAGTAATGACTTCCGGTCTTGTGATACTTTGGGGAACTAACTGACTTCCGGACTGGTGATACTTTCGGAAACTGATCTAAAATCACGAAAGTACTGACTTCTGGTCTGATCATAACTTCGGAAAATGATCTATGAACTGTAACTGTTACTGTTACTGGTATGTTCCTCCTATCTAAGGAGCACTCCCGAAGTATAAGAATATGAATATTTACATGTATATGAATATTTACAGGGACCTGTTAGTAGCACCATTACCCATATATAAAAATCATCTCACTGTACATAAGTTCTTATGTCCTGATTAATATATAACGACACATTCTCAATATATACAATGTCTTTTGATACTTATTATTCCTTCAAAATATCCTTCA
The DNA here is from genome assembly GCA_019925275.1 of Mytilus edulis. Taxonomy (NCBI): domain Eukaryota; kingdom Metazoa; phylum Mollusca; class Bivalvia; order Mytilida; family Mytilidae; genus Mytilus; species Mytilus edulis. The sequence goes on from CM034361.1 coordinate 120,699,596, forward strand.
CTTTAGATTGTCATTCTGATATTAAGTATAATGTTCTTATATATGTGATAATTTTTTAATCCAATCAAGCCTTGGTCTGATTTAATAAAGTTCGTTTTATATGAAGACTGTAACATAATGTTCTTGAAATAGCTTCAATATCTTTACAGATTGATTTCTTCAGTTTGAATAGTTCTTTAAACTTTGTTGCTGATGGATTAAGAATAAATAGTACAAGCAATCCTTGTTCCTCTACTCTGTCAAATGTTCCAACTGGTGTGTTGTTCTTCAAGTAGGATTTAAGAACCGACAAATGTTTATCTCTCTCCATCTTTAATGCAGTAAATGTTATCAGAAAGTGGTGGGTATCTTCACGGCTAGTTTCACATAGCAGGCACTTGTCACTTTCTCGACCTCTTGTGAATTTTTCTCTGTCTGATTGTAATGTGTAAGTTCTTGTGAATAACCTTGCTTTAATTTCGACCTTTTTCACTTCAATAGTTGTATTTGGTACTAGCTGCCAGATTTGATGAGGCTTTCCGACAGGCTGTTGATTTATATCAAGATATTGCATAGTGGTTTTATTTTCTTTCTCTACTAACCACTGTTTTTCCCAATGCATGTTTATTGCCTTTTTAACAGTCCTTTTCCATATCTCTTTTGTTGGTTTATTTTTCATTATTTCTTGTGCATTTGGTAGGCCATATTTATCGAAAATTTCTTTTAATCTATTTATAAAGTTGTTACTATTTGGTGATGACATGCATAGTTGCCTTTATATGATCATAAATTCGATGCTAGCACTATCTTGAATAATGCCTCCGAAAAAAGTAAGGACAAGACGATCAACAGTTGCCTGTATTGGCTCCACCCCAAGCATAACATATGTGGCGGCGTTTGCTGTTCTGTTTGGAAATCCCTGAATTTGTCTACAGACTTGTTGTTGAAGTCTTTCAAGCCTTAAAATGTCAGTTTTTGTATAATTCATGATCACTATACCATACAAGCATCTTGGAATTGCATATGTTTGCCATATTTTAAGTGCTACTATAGGTGACATTCCCTTTTCTTGCGTGAAGGCCTGGACCTAACATTGCATATACAGTTTTCCTTGCGGTTTTCAACCTTTCCTCGATATTCAGCTTATTTTTGGAATCTCTGACTAGTCCTAGATGTTTTGTTTCTGATTTTTGATCTATAATGTCATTTCCAAGTTGAATAGAGAAGTTTTCACATTTTGTTGTTAATGGCACTAAATCAGACTTATTTGGATTTATTGTCACAAGGTCTCTCTTTGTGCTATCATGTACAATATCTAGTAGTGCTTGAATCTCATGTTTATTACTAGCTAGCAGCGCTATGTCGTCTGCGCAAGTTGGTGCTACGACGCTGAACAACTTAGAGATGTTCACGAAAAGTCCAAAATTAAATTCTATTAAACTCGGCAGAATTTGGTGAGATACCAGCATTTAATTGTGTCCTAAAAATTTCATTGGTGTAAATATTGAATTATTCGATACACCAAAAGAATTGTGAATAAGATATTTCTTCACAACCAGGTACGCCTTAGTCAATTTTTGCATAGCATTTCTGTTCTAAATTGCTCTACATCTTCGTATAAAAATATTTAAGAAGTGCAGTAGCTAGTTTTTAAACCGTCGATTTACAAACTTCACAGATTTGATGAAAAAAATCTTCGAAACGATCTTTGTGATTGGTGTTTTCCCTTCTCTGTTGTCGGTATATTTTTTGTATACAAATAGTCAGGTCTCCAGATTAGGTTAAAATATACTTTTGATCCGGGTTAAAGTTCAATCTGAACAAACAGCTGGTAGTATTCTCCCCTCCCTTATAAACCTTAAAAAATATTTAGTCCCTCTTGTTCAATAGGATAATACACATCACTTGTCTATACTTAATTATTTATTTTTTTTATTTTAATATGAGAAATAAGTTTATAAGCTTGCACTGTTTTAGAGCAGTCCGAAACAAAAATAGGAACGGAGATGCAAATTTATATTTCAATTGGCAAATCATCTACCCAGTCCCAGTTTTTGTTGGAGAAGTTTGCTGGTTATTTAGGTAATCACTTACGCATGACTGGAGCGGAACCCTAGGATCTTTGACAGTCAGTGTCAGCCCTATATGAAAAGTCTGCATTTGTCCTGTTTTTACAATTTGTTTCAAATCAAATCAAATCAAATCAAATCAAATATATTTATTTCCTAATCAAAGGGCCCTTATAGGCATATGAATTACAAACAAAATGGATAATAGACAAAACATAAATTAAAATACATATTTAGAAACAATATGAAATTAAACATTATAATATGATTCATATAAAAACAAAACAATAGTACATATATATATATACGACATTGTCAATTCAGCAAAAGAAAGATAACTCTTTACCAAATATTATCATTAAAACCTGTATTAATTCACTTGACAGTATTATTTCTCACTTCTAAGTTTGAAGTTAAAAATTTGCATAATTTTTTAATAAAATTATCATCATCATTTGTCATAATCCATATAAATAGGTTTTGCGAATTAAGTATTCTTATTTTTGAATATTCCATAAATAAATCATCAAGTAAAATGGTTCTTGAAGTTACATATAGAGGACATTGCAATAAAAAATGGTGTTCATCCTCAGTCACATTCAAATAACTCCTTATATGCATTATTCGGCAGGTTTGATGGGGAATCCTCAAGTCTGTGCCAATACATGAAGACTTGTTTTAACATGTCTATGTAAAGAGGATATCTTCCTAGTTCTGTAAGAACTCCTATATTGGTGCACAATTTAGTAACACCAAGGATATATTTACAAAATTTATGGTGAAGTTTTTCAGACTCACAATCCTTAAATATATCAAAGAGAGATGATGATTTTCTCTTGAGGTTATACTAATAGTGCCCCAGTTTTCACAACCATATAAAATAATAGGTTTAATACAATGATCAAATAAATGAAGAAAAGTACCAATACTAGGACTTGAGGATTTCAAGTCCCTATAGAGCTTAAAACAGGCTTTAAGACTTTTTTGGTAAAGTTGTTTTCTAGCCTCAGTAAATTTACCAGTGTTTTGAATGATAAGACCCAAGTATTTATACTGCTTTACACAGTCTATCTTTTCCTCCCCTATATGGAAGTCATCTTTCATGTCCATTATTATTAAATATAATTATTTTGGTTTTTTGGGAGTTGACTTCAAGACACCATTCATTACAATAGTTATATAAAATATCAAGTTTGTCTTGAAGCCCTGCTCTAGATTCTGAAAAAATGACCAGGTCATCAGCATATAGGAGACATGGTATCTTTTCGTTATTTAAACAAACTGATTCTGACTTTTCCAGCAAAATTTTTGGAAGTTCATTTATGAAAAATTTAAATAAATTTGGACTTAAAACGTCCCCCTGCCTTACACCAACCCCTGATACAAAGAACTCTGTCATTTTATCATTTATTTTTACACATAATCTGTCTTTGGTATACATAGATTTCAATATTCTATAAAAATAATTATTTATATTACAAAGTTGTAGTTTATACATAATACCAAAGTGTATGACTTTATCGAAAGCTTTTCGGAAATCGACAAAACATGTGAATAATTTTTTATTTCCAGTCTTTAAATATTTTTCAATGATACATCTTAATACAAAATATTGGTCAGATGTACGTGCTTTTTTGGAGAACCCTATCTGGGTTTCATGAATTATATTATTTTCATGTAAGAAAAGGTCAAATCTGTTATTTAAAATAATATTAAATAGTTTTCCGATACTATTGTTTATAGCAATTCCCCTGTAATTTTCAGGTTTTTTTCTATCATCTGCTTTGAATATTTGACAAATAAAACTCTTTGACCATTCACTTGGGTATATACCAGAGGTGAAAACTGCATTAAAAAGTTTTAGTAAAATTGTGTTAATAAAAGATTGAGATGCCTTAAGCATCTCATTGCTAATATTATCTAATCCAGGACTTTTGTCTGATTTAAGCTTTTTAAATGCTTTATTTAGTTCAGCTTCTGATATTTTGTTATCTAAAAGTGTGAAGCTGGTTATATTACTTTCTAGTAACTTTAATTTCTCTTCAAATCTTTTTTATTTGATCATGTTTGTCTATTGGAATAGATGCTAAAGAAGCAAAATATTTGTACCAGGTTTCACCATCAATATTATTTTCTGGCTTATCCGTGTTCTCATTGCGTAGGAGGTTCACAAGTTTCCAATACTCCTTAGGGTTTTCAGTTTCCAATTTTTCAAGACGATTTAGAATTACATTTTTAAATTCCCTTTTTTTATACTTTCTAAGTTTGGCATACTTTTTATATGTTTTAAAAAACGACCCACGAATAAATGGGTCTTTAGGATATTTATTCATCAGTGCAGCTTTTCCATCAACAATTTTTTTTAACGATGTCAGTTCATGATCAAACCATTTTTTATCAGTTTTCACTCTTTTCTTTTTTTTTTCTTAAGGGTGATTTTACAAACTTTTTCAAACAGTGAATGGATTGGTATAGTTGCTTGGTTTATACCAGCTGAATCAAAACTTATATCTTCTGTTATAAAGTTTTTTAACTCGTTTTGGATAGCGGGATGAGAAAAGGCATTTTGAAAACTTATTAATTTTTCCTCATTCCACTCATATCTTGTTGGGAAATCTTTTAAATTTGAGTTAGTGTTCTCGTTTGTAAATGAGGCTTATAACTTAAATGATAGTTTACAGTGGCAATCGGAAAAAGTTGCCTTGAAATCTGATACACACATATATAAAATGTTACAAAATAATTGTTCTGATGCTAACACATAATCAACTACATTACAACCATTATACTTAAAACATGTATGATTGCCAGTGCTATTACCTAATATTCTCCCGTTCAAGATACGGATTTGATTACATATACAAAAATCAAGAAAATCTTTCCCTCTTGAATCTACAGTATTTTCGCAGCTGGCTCTTCTCTCATTCAAAATATCAATATTGTTATAATTGCTGTTGTTTAATGGAATGTGGTTGGTATTGTCCCCTTCAATAAAATCACAATCATTTCCAGTTCGGGCGTTAAAATCGCCAAGCAATATGATTTCTCCCTTTTTTCCATATTTCTCAATTATGTCTTTTTCTAAGATTTCTATTAAATCAATTGAGCATTTAGGGGCGTAATATACTATACAGATAAATATGTCTCTCTTAAAGTTAAAAAACTCCTTACAGAGTTTTAACCATTGATATTCAGATGTACCATCATTTTGAAATTTAACGCCTTTTCTGATACTATTACGTATCAAAATGCCTAACCCACCAAAATATCTGTTGTTCTTCGACTTACTCCTACAAAAAGGGTAATACTGAAAATTTTCAAATGAAACAGTTGAATCGTATCCGGCATGTGTTTCTGTTAAAACTATTAAGTCATCATTTTGGAACTCTGCTAAAAAGCTAGGGTCTGTTGTCTTGTCATGATTTTCTGATATAAGACCCCCCACATTCCATGTTGAAATATTCAATGATGTTCTCATTTTAATCTCCCTAAAGTATTACTATGTGATATATAATGATTTAAATTACACCTTCTAAATTCTATGCAGTTAAACAATTAACTGATTTTGTATCTAGTTACAAATTTATATATAAAAGAGTGTTATATCTATACTTTTTTTTATAAAGTGTTATGGTGTAATAGTTAAAGATAAAAGTATCTGTACTTTAAAATAAATCTAAATGAAACACTCTTGGTTTTCTACAGTAATAAAAATTTCAATAACAATACTTTAACAAAAATGAAACAAACTAATGTTTCTCAATGAATAATATCTTCACAAATACTAGTTTGTGATATTATTTTTTGAAATACTATTTAGTCTCGTCTGTATCCACCACGGCCACGTCCACCGCCTCGTCCTCTGTAATAAGGGTTGCCCGACCTCGATTGCCATTTTCTTTTCTTGGTACACGTTTAGGCAAGTATAAAATATTGTCAATAGAGTCTCTGATGTTTGATGCCAATACTGCAGTACCTTTCGGGGTGAGATGAAAACCATCCTTGTCATCAATAAATCTTGGCAAAGCCTCTCCCTTGTATGACATATTAGAGTTATCACAAAAAGATACATTTCTGTTTGTTCTTAGGCGCTCTTTTAACATTAAGCTTATCATTTGTCCTTTAAAATTAAGTTCATCAGAGTCTTTTCTAGGGGTAGGCAAAGAAATCACTATTGGTGTATCAGGGTACTCGTCTTGTGTAAAGTTAACCATTTTTGGCATGTTTTCAACACAGTCCTTTGCCTCCTTTGTACGTAGTTCGTTACTAAGTGAGTGTAGAACAAGCACTGATGGGGCTTGAGCTAGTTGTTTAATTTCCGTTGCAGTTTCTTCTAATATAAATGCAGTAATTTTGTCTGTGGTGAAGTGATTTGAGAGTTTTTCTGCTTGAATACCTTTTATATTAGAAGTTCCGATTATTGTAACATGAGGTTTTCTTTGTTTTAAGTTTCTAGTTGGGACTTGTTGAAATTCAGATCTGTCGTCTCTGCTATCATGAATTTTTAAACTTAATATTTCCATATCCTTGTGTTCCAAGATACTATTTTTAGAAGTTATCTCGGTTTGAAGATTGTCGATTGTAACTGATTTGTCAGCTAATTGTGAAGAAATTCTTCCGATGTCATTGTTTAATTTTTGGATTATGTCTTTTTGATTGTCAAACTGAGTTTTCAGAGAATTACATTTGGCATCCAGTTCGGATTTAATAATTTGCTGCTCCAATGTATTTATATGTTGTTGGTTTTTCAGCTTGCATTTGAGTTCTGAATTTTCTTTTTCAACTGTGACACATTTGTCAGTTATAGTACTAAACTTATTTAGCATGTCTGTAAATTTTGTATCATAGGATTTAATGTTTTGTGCATATTTTTCCTGCATTGTCTCAATGCTTTTGCAGAGCATTGCTGTTTGCTGACTACAAAACTTTTTCAAGTGCTAATGTAAATTTATCTTCAAAATTGTGCATAAGCTTGTTTACCGACTCTTCTTGGTTATATGCTACAACACTTTGACATTGGTCTGGTCCACAGCAATGGTTTGAAGAATGTTTAACATTCAATTTGTTGTTATTACCATCATTTTTTATAAATGGCTGATCAGTAGTTTCTACTAATGTCTTTGCAGTTGTTTCTTGATTATAAACTGCGAAATGTTCATCACTACCCTCTACTTGTATGTCAGTTGGTGTGTTTTGTTCAATGACTTGTTGCACGATGTCTATCAAGATGGGGAAGTCCTTATTTACAAACTGGTCTTTGTATGTTCCTTGGATTTGAACAATTCCAGTATTTATATGAAACGTTATTTTGAATAACAAGGGTATTTCACGATTTGAAACGTCTATACAGATAGCTTTCTTTCCCCAGACTTCTTGTTCCATTGTAATGGATCGTCATACCATTTAACAAGACATTGGTCATTTGCTCCATATATTTCATAGTAAAGTAATGAAAGGCCCTTTATGTATGGGACAAGTTTATTTACTGGGACTCTAAATGCAACCATGTTGGCTTGCTGTTCATAAAGACTTTCATCAAGTACTTCGTATTGAAGTTCTTTTGCTTTTGTCCCTGCTGGTTTACTGAGTTTATCTGGGAAGCATTGTTTTGGGTAGTCCTTATACACACTGTTGAAACTGAGGTCATACGAGGTAATGTTTACTTTGTGTTTATCACCAGTCATTTCGTTATTTTGGTCAGCCTTAGTCATAATGAGTGATTCCTTTAAATGTTAAATATATTTCTTAGTTTATATGCATGTGATATATGAGGATTTTGGCTGCTTAGTGGCTGTTTTTGTCTCTACAGAAAAAACGTGGTCGACGCCATCTTTGACCGGAAGTTCAAATGTTTCATCAACATTATCGTTGATCTTTTTAGGTGTTTTTGAATTGTTTTCACATTCAACTTTATTTTGTTAACAATTGAGTTCCTTTCTTTTCTTCTTTGGAAATACGACTACATAGAGGGGCTATTCAAACATAAGTAAGAAGTAGAAGTTGGTTCCACAAAAAGCTTATGACTATTATTTATCGTACCTAATATACTGAATTGTTTATGACTTACGACCAATCTTAATCGCAAGTTTTTTTTGTGCCACTGTCCCCTGGCACATGCACTAAGCATAATAACCATTTCCAGTTGAAATTTGATAAATTGATACCGCAAAATAGAATACAATCAATAAAAAAAAACCAATAAATGTACAAAGATGGTCAAACTTTATAACTTGACTGACGGCTGTATATATTCGAATTGAGTCCGACAATTCCTGTTGGGATCCATTCGACGAAATCTCTTTTGCTGCTTACAAAATCAAAAGTCGATTAAAAACTAAGTCTGCTTATCTGTATTAAAATTTCCCTCCTTTCAAACTTTCTTATCAGCCAGGATTAAAGTTTCCCCTTTAACTGGAAAGAAAAATATGTTATAGAAGATAAATATCGTTAACACACATTTACATTGCTTTAATGTTATTTATAAAATTATAGTCAAAATACGGAAATAGAATCAAACACACTGAGTTTGCTCTATAAGTCTTTAATTTAGGTTTGTATCTTCCAGAATTTGTTTAAATTGAACAAAAGATAGTATAAAAACACAAATGTGTAAAGTGACATTACATGGAATTACACTTTTTGTTTTAAAAAAGACATTCGGACATTGAAAATCAGGCTTCTCATTATTAATAGTTTTAACAATATGAACAATACAAACAAATTTAAAACTAGCTACTAACAGTACTTTTTATTGCCTCGTGTCTTATTGCAGACTAGGGGAATAGCTCTGGTAGCATGGATGGAGGCAATTACATACGGACACATAAAAACACATCAGCTTCCATTTCTACATTTTAATCAGACAAAGATGACGCCACAAACATAAATACAAAATACTGACAAAAGGGGAACAACTCTCTCTCACATACAGAAACATAATCTGACCATACATACTGATATATAACTGTCTTTTCCTTTCTTTTAGCTAGCTTGCTTTGATTAATGCATGTTTGCTTTGATATTATATTATGCATGTGTTTTATTTGTATGTGTAGTCTGTCCAATGTGCTGATAATTTGTTATTTGTTTTAAATATCAAGTCGGTTAAGAGCTCTTCATAGCTCATGTTTACCTTGTTGAATTGTACATACCATGCCCGACTATAAATAAATTCATTTATAATGTTTATCTATTATCATAAATACAAGGAAATATTTTTTCAAATTTTTATTTACAGCGGACGTACTAGTACCCAGCTACGATAAAATGTAAGTTCACAATAACATTTATTGTTTATAGCAAAACAAAAATAGAACTACATGCACATATATACGTTAACGCCCTTGGGCGTTAATCAAGTACATATGAAGGTGGCTTTGGTGTCCCCTCCATCTTGGATTTTGAATAAGCAGATAACATTGGTCTAAAGATCTTTAATGAAATGTGCAAATTTTGAGAGTAGTATGTCATTTATGTAAAAGATTTTTTATGTCAATATAGAAAATTATCAAAAAATCTATCAATTTTAATTAATTAGCCACCTAACGATTCCAAAATACTGTTTTTTTCATTTAATTGTAAGTACTGAATTTAAATTTTCAAATCAGATTTTAAATAGTATGGTCCAGTTAACATGGTTAAGAAATCTTTATTATGTTCCTATAATTATCATTTTCGTTCCAACATATTTTAAGTCGTGACTGTTTTAGTGAGTATCAGGAGGGATGACATATTTTAAAACATTCAAGTTATATGTATAATTATATCAAATTAAATCCTTGAGATTTAAAGTCAAACGTTGACCCTGCAACAGTTCATGTTTAGTATTGATTTGCAATAAATGTTTACTGTTATAACAGTTATATGTAATGCGGAGTTATTTCGTAAGGTATGAAAGCCCCATAGGTTGTAAAACTGACAATCCTATCCAATAAAGATTATATTTGAATACAAAATTGTGAATGTCATTGGCTATGCCAAAAACAGCATACATTTTTTGTACCGAATGTAAACTTTAAAGACTGTCTTTTTCTTTTTAGCCATGGCGTTGCCAGTTGTTTTTTTCGATCTTTGAGTTTGTATCAATGTCCCTCTGGTATCTTTCGCCCTTCTTTTGCAGCAAGACAAAGCAAATAGACAACTTCCGAATTTGTTGCATTCTCCCCCAAAAACTTGGTTTCATTGAACATCAGTCGTGATAGTAGAGGGGTTTTCATTTTCTTTCCTATGACAATGTTTAGCCATTGGTTACAAATAAAAAATATGCCATATTGCACAAATTATGATTTTTTTTTTTATATAAAATTGATAATCAGCACTTCTGTCATTAAGGAAATGCAACTAAGTACTTTTTACAAAAATTATTATTGGTGAGGTCTTGTTATAAACGCAATGATCTTTTTAACAAATTATTTTACTAAGCAACAACTTGATGAAACTTTACATTCAATGTACATGCAAAGCTAACAATGATATGAAAAAGTATACTTTTTTCTCACTTTTGTACAGTGACAAAATGGATGAGGCCACCCTTTATGTTGCGGCGATAGATTTAGGTACGACATATTCGGGATATGCCTTTTCAACTAAAAGTCAACCGGAAAACATTTACACGTGTGATTGGAAGAATACCACTTTAATTTCAAATAAAGCTCCGACGTCTCTCCTTCTAAACAAGAGGACACAATTCTTGGCTTTTGGCTATGATGCAGAAGCAAAATATACAGAGAGCCTTGAAAATGATTCTGATGATGAAGAGGAAAAGGATGAACTGCATATGTTTAGAAGATTCAAGATGATACTTCACAATGAGGTATGTAATTTATTAACACATGTATAAAATTGAGAATGGAAATTGGGAATGTGTCTAAGAGACACCAACCCGACCATAGAACAGACAACTGTTACAGCAGAAGGTCACCAATATGTCTTCAATGTAGCGAGAAATTCCCGCACCCGGAGGCGTCCTTCAACTAGCTTCTAAACAAATATGTCTAGTTCAGTGATAATGAACGCCTTTCTAAATTCCAAATTATACACAAGAAACTAAAATTAAAAATGATACAAGACAAACAAAGGACAGAGGCTAGTAGTTACACGCTTTTATGAATTGTCGAATGAGTTAATTTGAATAAATTTGTGTATTAGAGAAATACATTTGATTGAGAATGAAGTGGGCCCCCAGTTTTAGTGGATTGTGACATTAATTAATGCGACATGTCACCGTAATGTACTTGTATTTAGTAACTCGGCGGAACTTGAACTTTGCACCTGAGTTTACATGTTTGAATAACTCGTTTTGTATTCGTTGCTTTATTATTCGAAACACTTCGGATTTCTACCTTATGTCTATATGATCATGTTCATATTCTGAACAACTTTCTCAAAAGTAAAATTCCGTTTAGAAGGAGGAAAATATTAATTCTAAACGGAAACTCCCTTGTTTAATGGGCAAACCAAATGATAAAACACATCAAACGAATAGACAACAACAGTCATATTCCTGACGTGGTACATGCATTTTCAAATGTAGAACATGATGGATTGAACGTGATTTTATGGCGTTAAACCTCTCACTTGTATGACATAAAATAAATGTTTTACAATCATTTACACCTTTGTACCCGATTTTTGGTTTTTCGGTTTTTAATGTTATGCAGTATTTAGTTTTTCTCTTCAATGATTGTTGAAACTTTTTCTTTTCTCTTTTTCGTTCTGGTTAAGGTAATGTCTGGTTTGATATGTTTTTTTTATTTGCTATATTGATGTCTACTTTCATCTTTAGCTGTAACATTTTGAATAGATTGAGTCGTACAAATTGTTTTGGCTTATTGTCATTTCAGTCAGTAGATATGGACACTATGATTGAAGACGAGTCTGGATTTGAGATGAAAGCAATAGATGTTTTTACCATTGCTATTCAATACCGCAAAGAACAAATCATTATGAAGTTAAAATGAACGCTTAAAGACGTGGATGGAGCAGACATTCATTTCGTGTTGACTGTTCCTGGTATTTGGGAAGACAGAGCCAAATTTTTCATGAGAAAGGCAGCTGAAAAGGTTTCTTTAATTTTGTGTAAATTTTATATAAAGGTTCTACGTCTTGATCATTAAAACACTTAACAATGTTTTATAAATCAAACATTAAAATACTCTTTTGCTCAACAATGATGAATTTGCATTGTCTTAAGATTATCTGACTATAAAGTTGCTAGCATTGTTTATTCATTATTTCATAAACAAACGATATCAGTCTTCCAAATTAATTCGCAGGACGCGTTCGTCTATAGAAGACTCAACGGTGGCATTCGGATCAAAACTGTTGGAAGGCAAGGTAAAATACGAATTGGAGGGACCAAGGTTGACTTTTGGTTGTTTGTTACTGCTGTACAAATATAGCTAACAATGTTTTTATAATTTCTTTTTTTTTATTGGACTGCTTCCGGATATAAAATGGCAATTAAAAGTTCAATTCTTTGAAGATTTGTATTCATTCATATATTATAGATGATTTGAGCGTACGTTAATATCAAACCAAAAAAAGACAATTTAATTTGGTTATTTTCCTCCACAACTGCATAAATACAATTTACTGATGGAAAAAGATCAATCAGTGTAGTTCGACCATTTGAAGAAATCAGTTTGTAATATTACAAATTATCGCTAAAAGAATTCAGCAATGAAATGAGAGCATTTGGTGTAAACTTTATTAAATAAAGACAACAGTAGTTTACCGCTGTTCGAAATTCATAAATCGATTGAGAAAAAAATTTCCAGGTTACAAATTAAAACTGAGGGAAACGATATAAAAAAAGTAAGATAAGATATACGCATATATTTTAATGAGGTTGTAACCCTGGAAATAGGGTATAACATAGAAGAAACATCAAATTCTCTCATTAGATTCAAATTGTATTAGCGATGATTTGTGATATTACAGCTGATATAGTCGAATTATACTGATTGATCTTTTCCAAATTGCATTTCGTGTAGTTTATGGGTAACATAAATGGATATGCATCTTATTGAAATAGAAAATTACATACCTAAATATTACAACACATACCACATATAATATAAGAATGTCTGGTATGGGTGCCTATGCGACAACTCTCCATCCAGAGCACAATTGGTAAAAGGAAATCATGGTAGGTCAAAATACGGCCTTGGCTCACACCAAAGAGCAAGCTATAAAGGGCCCAAAAAAATAACTAGTGTAAAACCATTCCAACGGGAACAGTCTTGGTCTATATAAAAAAAAACCCAAGAAACGAGATTCACGTATAAATCACATTAACAAACGACAACTTCGGAATATCAAATTCCTGACTTAGGACAGGTGCAAACAATTGCAGCGGGTTTAAAAGTTGTAATGGAACCAAACTTTTACCCATATCTGAGACAAAAGGGTAACATCACAGCATAGAAAGACACACTATACAATATCAATTGAAATGGATTAACTCTAGAAAAAGAACACAATGTTAGTAATCTTTACCTCTCCTTTTCTTTCACATGGCGAAGGCCTGGTAAAAATAAATGCTTAAGTAAATCCGTTGTATTCTTTAGTATAGGAAACATGCTGTATTAAAAAGACATAAAACATGTCCTATAAATCTATGGCTTGCATGCATTTCTTAAATAACAACCAGAAACAATAAGCCTTATAATTCTTAAACATTGTCTGTCGTCATCAGTTACGCTGAGATTAAAATAGTTATAAAGCCAAACAAACACTAAGTTGATGAGGACACTAAATTAAAAAAGTGGTGCCAAATATGGCATAGATAATTTGTACTTGGAAGAAAATCTTTAGTTTTTCGAAAAAATAATGTTGTGTCATCATTTTTTAGAATGACCATACAATTGATACTCATGTCAACACCGAAGTGTTGACTACTGGGCTGGTGATACCCTCGGGGACGAAACGTTCACCAGCAGTGGCATCGACCCAGTGGTGGAAATGGTTATGCAATGTACCAGGATAATAATCTAATACACCAAACGCGCGTTTCGTCTACGTAAGACTCATCAGTAACGTTCAGATCATATTAGTTACAAAGCCAAACAAGTTTAAAGTTGAAGAGCACTGAGGACCCAAAATTCCAATAAAGGCAGTAGTAGTCCTCTGTTCAAACTCATAAATCTATGGACAACAAAAATCCAAAACAGTGGTGCCAAATATGGCTAAGGTAATCTTTTTCCTGGGATAAGAAAATCTTTAGTGTTTCAAAAAATTAAAAGTTTTAGAGGCGCGTTTCTGTATTTCCCATCATCTTGAACGTTCAAAGTTAAATATTTGAAAGCCAAATCCATTCAAAATTTATAAACAATATTTTTTTAGAAGGTTTTATTTGAATGGTTTTACCCTTGTAGTTTTAGGGGCCCTTTATGGCTTGCTGTTCGGTGTGAGCCTATATGCTCCGTGTTGAAAACCTTACCTTGACCTTTTATGGTTTACTTTTATAAATTGTGACTTGGATGGAGAGTTGTCTCATTGACACTCATACCACATCTTCCTATATATATTATGATACGAATTCGGTTCTGTATGATTTTAATAAATTCCGTATGAACACATCGAAATCATAATAGTGTTTAAAAATATGTTACGATACATATGCCTTTACGTTGGAGTAAATTGTACAGCTATTAATATTTATAACCTTGGTATGGGATTACTATAGATATATCGAAAATTTGATTATGTTGTTGTTTACAAAGTGAAAGACGCATGTCCTATTAGAATTAAGGTAAAGTGAATTTAGAGTTATAAAAGTAAATAGCTGTATCTTCAAGTAGTTATTTGCTGTAAAGTAAATTGCCTGCTTATAATAAACAGAAACACATTTTTACATACAATTTTAATGTCCCTATGTAATATAAGCATAAGCAATTTGTTTCCCTTACGAGGTATTTAATAGTTGGTACAAGGACACAGTTATCGTCCTTTGGTTTTCAAATGTAATCCCTAGTGTAAACTGTGTGAAACTTGTATTTTTTCAAACTCTTTCTCGTATTTAATTTCTTGAAATATCACGCAAAAAAACAAAAATTAGGGGATGAAATTACCTGTTGAAAGAAATGGGTGCTGAATCTTTATGTTTAGTAGTGATTTGGTCTAGTTAGAGAGGTAAAAAATTAGTATGACTGAAACTGTCAAACTGAATTTAAGACACCTCACGAAAAATGTTCCATATTAAAGTCTCCCAAAGAAAGTTTTTTTGCAATGGACATTTTGCTAAGTATTTATGATTTTATTTCTTCTTCTTCTTTTTCTTTTTCTTCCGTGATTTAATTGAAAATGAGCTCGTCCTCAGCAGTTTTCATTAAAACCGCTTGTCAGATTAACTTAGGGTTTCATAAAATGTAAGACTAACAAGTCTAGAAGAGCCATAAATCTTCTGATTGTGCGTTGTCGTCTAGTTAAGGGTATTTTGGTAAGAGAGGTGTTCACTGAAGACACCTTTGAGAATTTAATTTTCAAATATGTCTATAAATAGTAAGACACATGCGGTCTAGTATGATCACAGGACACTAACATCAAATTAAAGAACGGTTGAGTCCCTTGGAAAAAATTATTGTATTGGGCAATACAACAAATCAAATGAAATATTTGGGGAGACACTGGTATCAAACCATCCCAATATATTTTAAAATGTGTAAACGGTTGAGATCCCCACCCCTAAACACAGATATTCATGTATTGGACATAAACACAAATCAAATGAAATATAGGGGGAGTTCCTGCGGTTATCTCCACCTCTCCTGTTTGAGAACTTGCAAATGGTCGGGATCCCCAGCCCTAAACCATATATATTCATCTATTGGGTAATAAAATAAATCACATGAAAAATAGAGGGAGTACCTGGGGATCATCCCAACCCGCCTGTTCAAGAACTTGTAAACGGTCGAGATCCCCTTCCTCAACTATACGTATTCACATTTTGGACATAAAAAACCAAATCAAGTGAACTATACGAAGAGTCACATTGAGGTCTTCCGACATGTCCTGGTTGAGAACATGTATACGGCCAAGATCCCAACCTATTACCATATATATTCCTGTTTGTCATTTTAAAAAGAGTTTAATGACATTCAGGATCCATAGGCGCCATTTATGCATATCACTTAACATGATCAAACTAATTTGTACTGGACTTTGCCTAATGTCAGTCGACCATCATTGGAGCTTTGATTGGGAAAAAGAGTAGGTAGACTTTTTTGATAATTTTGATTTTATTTGTCCAAATATAAGTTCACTTCACTGTAAAAATCTTTTTAAGGTATTGTCAAAAAGAAATGCACTATGAACTTTGTTCTACAGCCACTTCAAAAACACAAAAAAAAAACGATGCATGATACTATTATTACATGTCTAAATAAACTTCAAATGTTTTACAGGCTGGAATAAAAGGAAACCATCTATCATTAGTACTTGAACCAGAAGCAGCATCGGTATATTGTAAAATGACAAAAGAACTAATACCTGAAGTAAGGGAGTTCCATAAAGCAATAAAACCATACATGATGGTGGGTACCATTTAAACGTTTGAACCCGCTGTAATTATTAGCACCTGTCTTAAGTCAGGAATTAGTAGTTGTCGTTTGTTGATGTGGTTCATAAGTGTTTCTCGTTTTTGTCTCGCTTGTCGGAGTCAAAAAGCGAGACATAGGAATGCTATTTCCGACGGCGGCGGCGGCGACGGAGGCGGCGACGGCGGCGTCAACAATGTATTATTTTGTGATTAGGTATATTTTATGGTGAACCACTAGTGGTAAGTCAAAGATATATGGTATGCAGTTATATGGGTATTGGCACATCTCATTAACATGCAGATTATTTGACCCGCCCAATCAGTTATGGTCTATTGACTTATAAACTTTTGCGTAGTTTTCATGTATTAGTTTGTGATTAAGTCAGTTTATGGGGACCCATGAATGGTAAAGTAATAATAATTAGTATGCAGTCGTATTATCATCAGCATATTTCGTTTCCATGGAGAGTATTTGATCCCGCCCCCTCATTTATTGTCTATTGACTAATGTATAATATTTTTATTAGGTAAGTTTATGGGAACCACTTGCCACAGGTTAATGATAATTGGAACGCAGTTGTATAAGCAGTGGCATACCCCATTTCCATGGAGATTTTTTAACCACGCCCCTCAGTCATGTTCTATTGACTTTAAAACTTTTGTTTTGGTTTCATTTATTAGTTTGTAATTAAGTCAGATTATGGGGAACCAGTAGTGGGTGATCAATGATACTTGGTATGAAGTTGTATTGGCATACCTCATTACCATGGAAATAATTTTACCCTCCCCTCAGTTATAGTTTATTGTAAGTTTGTGTTTATGTTTGTTTGAAGAAAACTACTTATGATACTAGTAAGTCAATGGCATTTTGTATGCAGTTGTATTAGCATTGGTACATCTCATATCCATAGAGATTGTTTAGCCATGTACTTTCAGTCATACTTCTTTGTCTTTGAATATTTGATGAAATTACATGTTAAAATATTGCTATTTTTATTTCAAAATTTGCAGTATAGAAATTATAAAAAAGCGAGACATATCTCTGTGATAACAGTTTTTTTTTATATCGATTATAACGTTGGTTATCCCGTTTGAATGGTTTTACACGAGTTAATTTTTGGACACTTTATAGCTTGCTGTTTGGTGTTGAATACCAAACTCTGACCTATAATGGTTTACTTTAATAAATTGTAACTTGGAAGGAGAGTTGTCTCGTTGCTGCTCAAACCACATCTTCTTATAACTATGTATGGTGTAAAATGTATTATCACTGAAATTTGCATTAACTTTCAAAATCATATTAATTATACTCGTTTACTATTCCCACTGACGACTGCCTGATTTGGATCATCTCTCAAAAATTAAATAACTCTTTTGGTAACATCATTTTCAGTACAATTCATTGAATATCTAAACGTATATGAAAACGATAGTATGTGACCAATGTCACAAGAAAACGTTTCTGTTACCTTGGTCATGTTGGTATAGATAACATTTACAACCTGAATTCAACATATAATCGATTTCATGCGATTCAGTGGTAATTTTATCCATATGACCTTTGCACTAGGTTTAACCTAAAACCAATTTAAAATCAACTTTGCACTCCAAACACGATGGAGCACTATTTTTCTAAATTTGGTAGCCTTTACTAAAATAACCGGACATTCAAGCCGTTTATCCTTTATAGTTTATGTATACTAACTTCAAGTACTTACGCTTACATTTATCAAATGTAGTTCTCATAAAACTATGAAACTGGACTTATTTCATTTATTGAAGACAATTTAAATAATTTCAATAATCTGCAGTACAGTTTGACTATGAAATAAGGTCCTGGTTGTCATTCTATTTTTTTCATATCTGCCTTTTTTCAATTTCTCAATTGTGATAAGGGATTCTCAATTTACAATACTGACTAAGATCATTTTTAGGAACATGCAATTGTGTATACGTTGTAGTTACATATTAGATATAGAAAGATTTGGTGTGAGTGCGCCAATGAGACAACTCTCCATCAGAATAACAATTTTTAAAATTAAACCATAATAGGTCAATGTACGTGTATATAATATAAAATATATGTTGTAATGCACTATCATGTAATTAATTCTGTGTTCTTGCTGTTGTATGTACTGTACGTATTGTTGTTATTTAGGCAGTTTGTGTTCCAATGTCATATAAGTGGGAGGTTTATCTAGCTATGACATCATTTGTTGTCATTTAAGCTGTATCTGTTATATTGCTTTATAAGCGGGTGGTTTGGCTAGCCATAAACCAGGTTCAACTAAGCATTTTTTTTTTTATCAACAGCTCGTTTTTTATATAATTATGTATAACTATTGAACAACGGCAAATCAGTTTTGATTTTATTTTATGTTTATATTCCATTTTGAGCCTGTTGTGTGTGTACATTTTTGTCACCTGATAAAAACATTTGTCATATCTTTGTTGTAGTTTCCAATGTATGCAGTTGTTGACCTCGGAGGTAATTAATAATATGTATCCCGCTAGTTGTTTCACTAACATGATTAAATACGTTTTCAAATACATGTACCAGCTTTTTGCATTTAAGTGCATAATTTATAATTGTACCAAGAAACTGCAAATGAAATGTTGGTGAAAAGCCGTACGTATAGTAACTATGCAAGATGTTGTTAGTGTTTTGTTGGTTTTATTTATAAATGGTTTGAGGTAAATATTTATCGAAGATAACAGGATTATAGCTTAATACGCCAGACGCGCGTTTCGTATACATAAGACTCATCAATGACAATGTGATTAATTAATACACCTAGAGCCCTCACTAAACAGTTATCAAAGGTAACAGGATTATAATTTAGTACGCCAGACGCGCGTTTCGTCCACACCAGACTCATCAGTGAAGCTCATAGAAATTCAAATATAAATACTATAGAAATTCAAATATAAATACTATAGAAATTCAAATATAAATACTATAGAAATTCAAATATGAATACTATAGAAATTCAAATAGAAAAAAAATACTTGTACATTATAGATTAACTATCATACAATGGACAGGTATGAAATACAAATAACAATATGATTCCATTTTCTCGCTTTAGGGGGAACAGCAGACATCACACTCCATCAACAAGAGCTGGACGGTACACTATCAGAAGTAATTCCTACAAGTGGTGGTGTTTGGGGTGGTATTAATGTTGATAATGCTTTCATAAGATTTTTGGAAAAGGTTTTCAGTGCAGAAGTCTTAAAAGAACTAAAATCCGGAGAAATAGAAGCTTATAATGATCTAATTTTCGAGTTTGAGGTAAAGAAAAGGTCTATAAGATCAGATACGACTTCAGACATAATGATCAAAATGCCTATGGGCTTAATTGACCTCACCAAGAAGCATTATGGAGGAATAAATGCAGCTATAAAGCAATCCAGCTATGTAGATTTTGTTTCTTTGAGTGGTCTGCAAAAACTATGTGTAAACCCACAAACGTTTAGGGATCTGTTCAAGCCCACAATTGATGAATTACTAAAGCACCTTAAAAAAAACTATTTTGACGAATGAAAAGTGCACACAGCTTCAAAATATTATTATGATAGGCGGATTTTCGGAATGTGAACTTGTACAAAAAGCTATGAAAGATATTTTTCCTGAAAAAAAAATATCCTTATTGACACACCTGGTCTTGCAGTGCTAAAAGGGGCAGTGTTGTATGGCCACAATTCGAAACAGATGAGCAGAAGAATCTTGAAAAAGACCTATGGGATTCAGAGTTGGACAGAATTCGATCCTGACATTCACCCTGAGACTAAGCGTGTCCGAATCAACGGGACAGATCGTTGTCAAGACGTTTTCCTGAGTCTTGTAGTAAAAGGTGAACAAATAGAAGCTGGACACACTGAAGTTCTTGATTCAGAAATAAGATCGAAAGATTCTACTGTGTATGTATCAGACGATACGAATCCTCGGTACGTTACTGATCCTAGTTGTCAGCGACTTGGAAATCTTATTGTCCCGTTACCTCCCGGAGAGTCGGATGGAGTTGAAAATGTCTTTGATATTTGGAGAGACTGAACTGTTGTTTAGAGCTAGAAGTATGAGGACGGGAAGAACTTATGAAACACAGTTTCAATTTTAGATTATATATATGCATGGTAATTAGACTAACCTTATTGTTGAAGTAAGGTACTAGTAAATAAAAATATTTAAGTTAATGTATGTGTGAAATGATTTTTGGAGAAGTTATATTAAAAAATGTTAACAAAACCAACGTTTGAGCAAGTAAGGACAACACTAATGTATGTATAAAATAGATATAAGAAGATGTGGTATGAGTTCCAACTCTCCACTCAAGTCACAATTAATATATTTATTAAAGTAAATGGTCACATGACGTTGTAAGGGCCAAGTGATTGTTTACTATAAACACGTGTGTGTGTGTTTTTATCAAGCACATGGTGTTCGAAGTTTGCCTATAGTTGAAAGCAGCAGCATTCGTTATTATGTTTACCAACCCACCCACCCTTTTATGAGATGATTATCGTTATTAGGAGTATATGCATCATAAATTACATTAAATTAATATGAATGTTTTCTCTTTTGTAGAAAGTTTTGATTGTGAAACTGTATTTCACTGTGCTATTGTATGATTGGATTAATAGTGTGCCTGAATTATAGCGAAGGACTTTAGTTTGAGAATTATATTGAATGTAAAGTTAATATTAAAGGCTGCTACAGCTGTAGGCACACTTATCCTATATATATGTCTTTTTTTTTATTAAATAGTTTATATTCGTTTGAGCTGGCGAATTAGAATATAAGTTAAAGTAAACCATTAAAGGTCAAAGAACGGTCTTCAACACACAGCCTTGGCTCACATCTAACAACAAACTATACAAGGTTCATCAAAATGACAAGTGTAAAACGATTCAAACGGCAACTATATAAAAAATGAGAATAAATAACCAATAACTTATAAAACATATCACGTTGTCCGTGTTAAAGGCAGTACATTGACCTATAATGGTTTACTTTTTTAAATTGTTATTTGGATGGAGACTTGTCGCATTGGAACTCACACCACATCTTCCTATATCTATATCGATTAACGACAACTACGTAACACCAGATTCAAAAAGTCTTAAAGTCAATATTTCCCACACATGTAAGGCCTACTGAAAAGAATGCATCAAACAGTTCCTTTTTTGTCCGACTAATGGGAATACTGGTAATTGTGGTTTCGAACAATTGGCAGTCAAATTAGAAACAAATGTAATTATGAAAAAAGAAATATGCATTTGGTTACATTTTCTGACATCAGACTCGGACTTCTCTTGAACTGAATTTTAATGTGCGTATTGTTATGCGTTTACTTTCCTACATTGGTTAGAGGTATAGGGGGAGGGTTGAGATCTCACAAACATGTTTAACCCCGCCGCATTTTTGCGCTTGTCCCAAGTCAGGAGCCTCTGGCCTTTGTTAGTCTTGTATTATTTTAATTTTAGTTTCTTGTGTACAATTTGGAAATTAGTATGGCGTCCATTATCACTGAACAAGTATATACTTGTTTAGGGGCCAGCTGAAGGACGCCTCCGGGTGAGGGAATTTCTCGCTACATTGAAGACCTGTTGGTGACCTTCTGTTGTTGTTTTTTTATTTGGTCGGGTTGTTGTCTCTTTGACACATTCCCCATTTCCATTCTCAATTTTATTGGGTATACGTAAATGATTTTATACTGGCCTGTAAGCTTATGACATACATGATACACTAACACGCAAATTTTCACTGCAACGTCAACAATGGTCAATATGTTTTATAACACTTGTACCTAAAATGGAAAACTATATTTTGTCGACTGATAGTTGTTTCAATCTTCCTTCTGACATCCACAACACATGCGCGTGAATATGTTATTTGAATATTTTGTTTTGTTTCGTTTTTTTCACCTGATATTCAATTGTATACCACATATTTTGTAGGATGTTCAAACAGATAATGGAAGTGTGCATGGTCATAGAACTTTGAAGTTCTTCTTTGAATATTCTTAAAATGAAAGGCAGACTGACTTAAGTCATGTATTTGATACGAGCCCAATAAACAGATATGTTACATTTATAATTTCCTATGGTCAGATGGGGACATCAGTGTTGTCTATCAAAAAGCGTAAAAATTTCAATTAGTATGCCAACATCACTGTTTTATCAGATCTAAAATATGTGGAAATATTTTACTCAGAAAATTGAGAAAGGAAATGGGGAATGTGTCAAAGCGACATCAACCCGACCATAGAGAACACAACAGTCGAATGGGTCTTCAATGTAGCGAGAAACTCCCGCACCCGTAGGTGTGTTAGATGTAACAATAGAAAATAAATAAAATGCACATAGCAGAGTAATAAATGGAGGAGGGAGTTGTGAGGCGACACTGCACATATCTAGTTGCTAAAATCATCGAAAACAATACCATTACGTCGTGGCTGTATTCTTAATCTAATAAACAAGTTTAACACATGTTTCTAGACGGTTTTCTTTAGCATTGTCTTTATAGTTTTCTACTTAAAGCATATTCATAATATTGTAGACTACTGTCATTCTTTTCATAGTATTTCTAATTTGTTAACTCAATTCAATTCAATTCAAATATTTATTGTCATATAAACTCTGGACAATAAGTTTGTGACAAATAATATAAACATACACCATATACATTTAACAAACAAAACCATGAAAACAAAAAAAAAGCAAAAAAGCAAAACAATATATCTATATGATATATAAATCATATATTTTATAAATAAATCAAGAGTCCCCTGTCCTCAGTTCTAATGCATGTTTAAAATAGGATCCTAAGCTTTCTACTTCGTTTGAGGTTGATGGACAAAGAAGATATTTATTTTTTTCATTTTCTTGCCAGGACATAAAATCTGGCATATGTTTAATTACATTTTCTATAAAGTTATCTCTTAGTTTAGCCTTTTTTTTTGCAGTTTAAAATAAAATGGACTTTATTCTCCATTGTATTACAGGATGTGCAATTTTTTTTTCTCTAGGTATTTTTAAATGTCTTCCTTTTTCTATCATTAAATTATAATCGCTAATTCTCATTTTTGTTATGTTACTTCTCTTTTCAAAAGATTTACAGTTTAAAGAACACCTAAATGTCAAATAAACTTAATGTAATTTTTTCCCCTCCAATTGCAAGTTATTTCAAGCATAACAGTCAAGTTTTGTCTCAGTCAGAGCTATAGTTTCAGAGAAAATCACTATAATGTAAGGCCATATCCCGGGCATTAGGTACACAATCAATTTCAATGGTATCTTTCAAAATGTAGCGAGAACTACTCATCTGATAATCATGATCTAGATTAAACAATATGAAAAAAACAATTTAAATGTAACATATGCAGAGTTCAATGGAGGAGGAGTTGTGGGCACCTCACTATTCTTTTTCATAAATGATATCGAAAATAAACAACGTGTGGATTATTTACCACAAAATAATAAATGTTTTAACACATTATTAGACGGTTTTCTTAAAGAATGTCTTTATAAGTTTACTCTACAAAGATTTCATAATTATGTAGTACTCATTTTTTCATGTATTTCCTATTGTTGAACATAATTCCTTCAATTCAATATTTATTGTCTATAACTCTGGACAAAGTATTTTATAATATATAAACATATACCTATAGATTTAACAACAAAGACCATTGAAACAAATAAAAAGCAAAAAGCAAAACAATATACTATATGATTTAAAATTAATCTTGAATGTTACAAAAAATAAGGAGTCATAGTTTAAGTATGTAATGGTCATGTGTTAAATCAGGACAATAAGTTTCTAACTGTTTATTGTTGTGACAAATGAACGATATTAATTTTTCATTTTCTGCCAAACAAAAAATACTGGCATATGTTAATTACTTTTCTAATATAGATTACTCTTAGTTTTAGCTCTTGTTTTTTCCATGTTTAAAATAAAATGGCTAATTTAATTTCCAGTAATAATACAGATGTTGTCATTTTTTTTCCTCTTTCAGGCATTTTTAAAGTCTCTCTTTCTTTTTCTATCATTTTAAATTATAATCGGTTATTCATATTTTTGAAATGTACATCTGTTTCACGATGATATCTAGTTTTAAAGAACACCTAAATGTCAAATAAACTTAATGTAATTTTTTCCCCTCCAATTGCAAGTTATTTCAAGCATAACAGTCAAGTTTTGTCTCAGTCAGAGCTATAGTTTCAGAGAAAATCACTATAATGTAAGGCCATATCCTACGGCAATTTCAGTCTAATTTCTTCGAAAAATCCTAATTTCAGTGTATTATTATAAAATGCAGTGTTGACTAATATCTGATCATAAACTCATGATCTATGCATTCAAACAATTATATAGAATACAAAAGACAACTTTAAGATGATAAACAATTTTATTGCACCTTTTAGAGTTCATTTGAAGGTCTGTTTTGGTCTGTTTTGGTCCATTTTTCCTCCTTTCTTCCTTTTTCATCAAAACTTGATATCTTTTGTCTAAAAATTAAAACAAATGTGATTATTTCCCCACAAAAATTAAATAAATGTAATGTTAAATCAATAATTAAAGTGTTTTAGCTGAAAGAACTGTCTCTATAAATGTTAACAGTCTACACGGAAGTTTCTATAAGCCCTTATGTGTAACTCAAGTTTTTGGTCTGTTTGCCTAGTGTGACAAATAACGGTTCCCTTTCAGTCAATCATTTATTGTTACTGGTATCAAAGTCTTTTTATTTACTCATAACAGTATATTTCTAATAGATTTACACAAAGAGTCCACTTTCTTGTATTTTACATTAGAAAATTGGGAGAAAGAGTAATAAAAAAATACCTCAAAATGTTTTTAAAAAGGGTTATGTCCCTTGGAATGCTGGTACAAAAAATAATTGGTAAGAATTATAAAGTTTAAGTATGTGAGACTGGATTCTGATGTGTGTAAATCCAGGGCAAATAAGTGTTTAGATGATTTATTGTCTGTGCAAAATGTAGACGGCACAATGGCAAATTGTAAACTTTTGCGGCCAAAAAAAAACCCAAAAAAACATGATGATAGTTGATACTTACTTTAATGCTGAAGTGTCATCTGCAGACCAATTCACATATGAGATTTTTCAACAGAATGCTCTTCAGAACATGGTTAACACTGAAATAAAAAAAATCACATGTTGTATAAACAAATCTGTCAGGGTAATTTAAAATTTAACACAGTAAACTAAATACAGCTTTGTCTGTCCACTCATTTGACTTAGAAAACACCCGTAAACCCTCATTTCAAGGCAATTTTACCTCAAACGTGCTCTCTGTGTCTAAATCCATTCCGAATAGTCCATGTTTACAATGTATGAACTGGTTTATTAATAACTTTTAAAAATGAAAGTACAATAAGGTCACGAGTGCATATGTAGTTTCCCTAATAGTAACACCACAATTTCCTAATCTTAAATTGCATTAAAATGTACATTTTTCCTTCATTCACCAAAGTTATTTCAAGTTAAAGTTAATCTTTGTTCATGATTCACACTACATTTATTCAGAGAAAAACATATAATGTAAGCATATCCTAACCATTCAGTCGAATTTCCGAAACAATCCAATTTTAATGTTTATTTAATAACTGCTGTGTAATACTAACTTATCGATCCCAAAATAGTATGCATTCAAACAATTATATAGAATACAAAAGACAACTTTAAGATGATAAACAATTTTATTGCACCTTTTAGAGTTCATTTGAAGGTCTGTTTTGGTCTGTTTTGGTCCATTTTTTCCTCCTTTCTTCCTTTTCATCAAAACTTGATATCTTTTGTCTAAAAATTAAAACAAATGTGATTATTTCCCCACAAAAATTAAATAAATGTAATGTTAAATCAATAATTAAAGTGTTTTAGCTGAAAGAACTGTCTCTATAAATGTTAACAGTCTACACGGAAGTTTCTATAAGCCCTTATGTGTAACTCAAGTTTTTGGTCTGTTTGCCTAGTGTGACAAATAACGGTTCCCTTTCAGTCAATCATTTATTGTTACTGGTATCAAAGTCTTTTTATTTACTCATAACAGTATATTTCTAATAGATTTACACAAAGAGTCCACTTTCTTGTATTTTACATT
Organism: Mytilus edulis; assembly: GCA_019925275.1. Taxonomy (NCBI): domain Eukaryota; kingdom Metazoa; phylum Mollusca; class Bivalvia; order Mytilida; family Mytilidae; genus Mytilus; species Mytilus edulis. The sequence goes on from CM034361.1 coordinate 120,726,311, forward strand.
AGAAAATTGGGAGAAAGAGTAATAAAAAAATACCTCAAAATGTTTTTAAAAAGGTTATGTCCCTTGGAATGCTGGTACAAAAAATAATTGGTAAGAATTATAAAGTTTTAAGTATGTGAGACTGGATTCTGATGTGTGTAAATCCAGGGCAAATAAGTGTTTAGATGATTTATTGTCTGTGCAAAATGTAGACGGCACAATGGCAAATTGTAAACTTTTGCGGCCAAAAAAAACCAAAAAAACATGATGATAGTTGATACTTACTTTAATGCTGAAGTGTCATCTGCAGACCAATTCACATATGAGATTTTTCAACAGAATGCTCTTCAGAACATGGTTAACACTGAAATAAAAAAAATCACATGTTGTATAAACAAATCTGTCAGGGTAATTTAAAATTTAACACAGTAAACTAAATACAGCTTTGTCTGTCCACTCATTTGACTTAGAAAACACCCGTAAACCCTCATTTCAAGGCAATTTTACCTCAAACGTGCTCTCTGTGTCTAAATCCATTCCGAATAGTCCATGTTTACAATGTATGAACTGGTTTATTAATAACTTTTAAAAATGAAAGTACAATAAGGTCACGAGTGCATATGTAGTTTCCCTAAATAGGTGTAATACCACCATTGATTTTTCCCTATTAGTCTTTGTTAAATTGGCACTTTTAAAAAAATTGTACAGTATTTACCTTTATTTCAACCAAAGAAATACTTTGCATGTGTAAAGTTTAATCCTTTCCAGTGATACAGTGAAAATTTCACACTACATTTCATTGCATATAAGAAAATAATCATCGCCGGAAGTAAACAACCCAATTTTTACACTGTTATTTACATGTTACCTGCTTTGGTAACTACGTAACCTTAACGTTCCAAAATATTTTATAAGACCATCAAATAAAAAAAGAATGATGCTTTCAGACATCCAACATACATATTTACGACTCAGAAAAATTTAAGTGCATTGAAATGCAGGGTTAATTTTCTACAACTGTCAAATTCAAGGGAATATTTTTTTAGGCCTACTTTCGTATGCAACCGGATGTGACGTACCATGATTTGGTGGTATTACACCTAAAGTAATTTTCCATTTCTAAATTTTGCTTTAAACTTTTATGTAACTAAAATTTACTTTTTTGATCTATTTTTTCAATTTTTTTGTTCAAATATATTTGTGTAGAAATTTAAGAATTGATGTTTTAAGGTTTTTTTTAACAACTTTGAGTATTTTTTCTCTTGTTTCCCTCAAGAATGGATACGTCCATGTTAAACCTCTTTCAAAGTATTTTTAACATATGTAAACCAGGTATAGCAACCTGAATTATCTAAACTTTTAGAAAGTAAAAAGGATTCGTATAATAATGGATTAATATCAGAATTTAGTAAAGTATACTTTGGGTTTTTATATGCATCTCTAGTGGGTATCTCCCTAGCTCTGTTCTCACAGCTATGTTTGATGAAGATTTTCTTGTTCTGAGGATATATTTACAGAAAGACAAATGTAACTTTTCTAAACTTGATTTATCAGTAAAATCAAGGGGGTCTATATTTGTTTTGGAAATATTTGCACGTTTTTCTGCTCTAAACTTTGAAACATAAGTATCAATTTAAGTAGTTTCTGAATTATAAGTGGCTATTGGTTTAACTATAGAATCAAAAAGACTGCATGCTGCTTTAACTGGCAGGTTATTTAAGGAACCAGTATAAGTTTTAATGGCAAACATCACTTTCCTTGCTTTATTTACAAGCTCTTCAGAGCTATGCAATAAGTTTCCATTGTTCTTCAAAAGAATTCAAAGATATGAATACTTAGAGACATTTGACCAATTTTCATTTTTATATTTTGTAAAAGATGTTTCCACTTTTTTATTATTTTGCTGCAGAATCATTGTTTTAGTTTATTGATATTTAAAGTCAATTGCCATTTTCCACAATATTTAAGTTGTTCATACTATTTTGCAGGCCTTCTTTACTTTCAGATAATATTAAAAGGTCATCAGCAAATTGTAAAGATCCTACTTTAGTAGCAATAAGTTCTAATGGACAGCTATTTTCATTTGAAAACTCTGCATCTAAATCATTAATAAAGATATTAAATAAAGTAGGACTCCATGAATCCCCTTGTTTAACCCCTTGTGTGATCTCAAAATATTCTGAATGCCACTCTTGATGCTAGAAGACAGATTTTGTTTCCTCATACTGTCCTTTAATAATATTAAATAATTTTCCTCTGCTCCTGCCTTATACAGTTTATAAAGTAAAGCTTTTCTGCAGACAGAATCAAAAGCCTTTTTTTAAATCTACAAAGCAGGCATATATTTATTTTTATTTTTGTGCAAGTATTTGTTTATTAAAAACTTAAGCACAGATATACTATCAGAGGTTCTGTGATTTTTTCTTAAGCCAAATTGAGTATTTTCCATCAGTTTAATCAATCTTTCATTTAACACAGCACAACTTTGGTAAGCAACTTATCAGAGGTATTCCCCTGTAATTATTAGGATCAGTTTTTACTCCCGATTTATGCAATAAAATTAAGTATGAGTATTTCCATTTTGATGGGCAAATACCTGTATTCAAAATAAGGTTAAACAATTTAACAATACCTTTATAGATACATTTTTACTAAATTTTACAATTTCATTTATAATGGTATCTGGCCCAGGCGATTTTTTTTTCAGCTTACTAATACCATTTTTTATTTCAGAGTATTTTATTGGAGAATCTTTTTCTCTATTAGATATTATGTTCTTTTCAATATTAACAAGTTGTTTTTCTATTTCCTCTTTCCATTTTATATTTACAAATGTGGGGTTTCCTTGGTCCTTGATATGCTTCGTAATTATTTCTTCATCTCTTAAAATTTTCTGCACTTCATTACCAGTATTTTATTTTGTTTTTTTCATTCCTTTAAGTATTTCCCAATAATCTTTAGGTTTCTTATTTAAATTGTCTGTAAATGAGTTAATTATTTTCTCTATATATTGTGCTTTTTTAAATTTTACCCTTTTTAAACCTTTTTACTAATTCAAAATATTTCTGTTTATGTTGATTATTTGGACATTTTTTAACTTTATTTCCAACCCTGTTTATTTTTTTTTTGTCTCATATACACAATTGCCTGACCACACCTGTCTATATTTTTTTCTCTTACTTTTAATTCTTTTTGTAATTTTACAAGTAATATCAGAGATATTTTCAAAAAAGTTAGTTAAATATTCAGTTGCACCATCATCCTCTTTTTGATTTTCCTGATACTGTAAACAGGGAAATGTTCGCGGTAGTTTAATTTTCGCTATTTTCGCGGTAAGAAGTGAAACGCGAAAATAAAACGACCGCGAAAATATCAAGGAAAAAGTCTTTTAATTACATTTAGTTTTACAAATTGTGACTTGGATGGAGAGTTGCCTCATTGGCACTCATACCACATTTTCTTATATCTATGTATATGAATAGAATATAGTACTACTGTATATCACTGATTTCAAAGACGACAAGTATATAATTTAAATTATAACTGTATCTCTTAGTGAAAAGCAATGTAAAAGACATATCTTCAACTATAATCAGTTATTTCACTGAACCGATCATTACGGATATTGTTATGTAAACAACACTCGTTAAAATTACTTTAATGACACCTGTCAATCAGTAATAAAGGTATCACCTCGTTGAATCTACTACAAAGATTTATCAGATCTAAAGATCGATTATTTAGCATTAATCCTGACAGCTTTTTATTTTAATTTATTCATAATTAGTTTAACTTTTCCATTATGTGTGTGTGTTTTTACAAGCATTGAAACATACCAAACTTTTAATCCACTAAGTACTTTAACATTAATGAACCGAAAACAAAAGATTTCTGATTGATTTTATCATTTGATTTAATATATATGTAAAGCTGTTCACTTTCCAAATCATTTATGAAAATATTTATCTAGGCCACTGGGAAATCGCGAATTCAAAACGGCGCAAATTATATAATTTTTTATATGCTCTGACATAAGAGCTTTAAGTAGCTAGTTATGTGGGTTTTCAGTCCATGTATATCTTTTCAAATAATTCCATTTCTATATGACTTTATAGGACAAAAAATTGTTTTATATTACAATTTAATGATAACTGAATCTGTACATGATCTGACAATTAAGTAAAATTATCAGTTTTAAAGTATTTCACTGAGGACAGGAGACTTTCACTTATTAATGCATAATCTACAGCACTGTATCCATTTATTGACAGATAAGTACAGTAGCCTAGGCTGTCCCCTATACATCGGCCATTTTATATGCGTAACCTTGAGGCAATACATAGTTCTAATAAGGATTAACCTTGTACATTTGTTACATTATCTTGATTGTTTCTAGAAATTTCAGTGTCAACTTCATAATAATTTGGTATTAGATTTTTAGCATCAAAATTATATATTTGACAAGTATCACCTGTAATAAAATCAGGACATTTACCAGTCCTTGCATTCATTTCCCACATTAAAAGTATTTTTCCTTAATTTGTCTTGCAAATGTACTAATCTCATTTTCTAAAAAGCTATAATCGTTTTCAAAATAGTTTGAATTTAGAGGGGGAATGTATAATGCACATAAATATTAATCTTCTTTGAAACTAATGAATTTCTTTTCAATTTTTAGCCATAATCTATTTTTTCATCTTGTACCATTAATATTGTTTATGCCCTTTGCTATTTCTTTTTTGTAATAGACAATAATTCCTCCAATATGTCGACGTGCTTTTTTTTTCTTTTTGCATATTTTTGAGAAAGTATTATAATTTGATATTTTATAATCTTTACACTCCCCTTTCCAGGTTTCAAGTAATATATTTATGTCACTTGAATTTTATCTATAAAAAAATCATCTTGAATTTTGTCCCCAAGGCCACGCACATTCCAAGCAGAAATAGTTAAAAAGTGTATATTCTCATGTGTTCTCATGATCAAATTACTTCCTGTTTTTTGTAAAAATAAATGTTTTTGTAAAATACATAAATAAATGGTCTGAAAATAAATCATTATAAGTTCCATTGTAATAGTTTTCATTTGAGTTTTTCTACTGCCAATTATTGACTTAAGAAGTTGACTTTGGTTTATATTTAAAATATAAAACACTTCATTGTTATATACATGATATATTCATATTTGAAAACATTAACCATACATTTGTAAATATAAGAAATATCAAGTAATAAACAATAGGTCATCATTTACACAATATCTGAGGACCAAGAAAGATAACTCCAAATTTGTGAATAAGCGAGAAAAAATGTTTGTTTTCTTTTTCTTTTCTAAAATCATTTCTTTACTCTTACACTCTAAATATATTGATTAAATATGTTGAATTCCAACTGTAAAATAATTGTTTATGAATTACTTTTTTAATATATATTAAATATGGTAAATCTGTCATTGCCTTATGATTTATGGTATACAATTAACATAAAAAATAACACTTTTAAGTTTCTCTTTTGTCAGTTTGATCTCAGTTATCTAATTTTACCAACCTTCTTATTTTTAAATGTTCCCAGGTATATAATATGTATACACATTATAATTTTTATCATATATTTTTTTTAATTCTACATGATAATATGACAAATATTAAAAACTTAATTTCTTACAAATATTCTTAGGCCTAGTTATTATTTTGCCTAGTTTAACACGTTAACAAAAAATCAAAGATTTAAAAATATCGCCAAAAATATCTTTATTTCTTATTACTTAATAATGTCCATCTCTCATTCCACTAAACATGTATTCAACATTTTGTTCATGTTGTCCCTATCATTGTTCATGTGCATGTGGCTAGTATTTGTATTATCTGTAAATCTGTTATTTGTACTATCTGTGTATCTATTGTTTTTATTCTCTGTATATCTATTATAAGAGTTATGATTGTCCTGTCTGTAACCCTGATATCCATTTGTATCTTTTTTATTGTGCCCACATCTATTCTGGTCATAATTTGACCTCACTGAATAGACATTGTTGAAGGACTTTGGATAATTTTTAACATATCTAACTGATAACAGTGGGTATATTATAAGTTATCTACGTTCATATCCGTAGATATGGATATTTTAACACCCTGAAGTACCCCAGTACACCATGAGGCGTAGCCGAAGGGTGTACAGGGTACTGAAGGGTGTTAAAATATCCATATCTACGGATATGAACGTAGATAACGAATTTATCCCCGGTCTTAGTCCGAATCGGGCGAGTTTTATGGAAATTCGGGTACAAAGTGTAACGCGAAAACAACGTTTTTTTCATTATCTAAAAAAGTTTTATTGAAAGGAGTAGGTTCAGTAAGACCCCTTTTTGGCCTCAAAATATAGCAGTTTTACAAAATTGTTAAAATGTAAACCTTTAGTTATTTATTGGACAGTAGAATGCTTCTGCTAAATAAATATGGGCTGTTTTTGACAATACAATGCACATATATCCGGTACTAGCACCATTAAGTCATGCTAAATTACTGAAATCCTCATAATTCTAGCATTTTAGTTAAATTTTAGACGGTTTTCGTGTAAAACGAAAGTGGCCGCATTCGTGTTCATCCTTAATATTGAAATGTAAGTTGTATTTTATAATAATACATAACATATATAAAGGTTGAGGATGAACACGGATGCGGCCACTTTCATTTTTACCAAAAACCATCTGAAAAGTGACATTTTTCGGCATATTAGGTAGATTTTTCATATTTGAGCTTGAATCGGATCGTTTTTAATGACTAAATCTGTTAAAACTTTCACATAAACTACTGAATTAATTCAAATAAAATAGACTTAAGTGTTTAAAAAGTGGTCAAAATCTTTCGTCAGATGAACCTGAAATTTGAGGCCAAAATCGGTCCTTACCGGACCTACTCCTTTGGAAATTTTACATATTTTTTACGGGGTGTAGGGTACTACCTTTGGTAGAACCCTACAGGTAGTCAAATATAAGGCGTTTTTAATACGGAGACAGAGAAACTGGATTGAGTCAAATTTGGCGCTCAATGTTGTGAGCGTTACGCCATAGATGGTGTGACGTCAACGTTGGTAATTTGTATAGCTAGGTCAGTAGTCCCACTCCTTGAAAATGTGGCAGTCAAGTGATGCATTTAATGAAATGAGTGTAAATGATCGGCATAATAGGACAAAATCGTTAATGAATTAAATATTTAATTACAAACATCATGGATAATCTACAGATTTCAATATTTCACTAGGAGAAATCATGGAACTAAGAGAAACTTGCGTGAAGTTCCCCGGGATAATGGTTAGCAACGTCCGGGGATATGGGTTAGCAACACCCAGGGGCTATGGGTTTTGTAACGACGTGCGTTAACCAATCAAAATCCTAGATATATACTAAGCCGGGGATAAAATTTCCTTAACACATCTGACATAAAGCTTTACACCTTTAAAATTTGGATGAATACCATCATAGAATGAATGAATCATATTTTCAAATTGTACATAGTGCAACCCAGTATCAACACAATAGTCTCTAAGTAAAATATTGTATAGACCATTTTTTTCATTATATGCATCAGCTTTGTTTCGGTCACCAAGATAATATCTTGGTAAAGTTCCCCGATCACAACTGTAGATTCTGGTAGAGTAGATTTAAGTTCAGGAACAAGTAATTCAACCTCTTTAAGTACATCATCTGGTGTTTTTTCTTCTTCAAATCATTTGATCCTATTTGTAGCAAAACATTTTTAGCATGTACTGTTCCCAATTTCACAAATTTTGTTGCTCCCTCTACAGTTTTATCTCTCAAAGTAGTGAATTTCACTTGTTTATTCTTGTACATATTTTTACAATCAAGGTCTTTCACAATTGATGATCATATGACCCATAAATCCACTGTTTGTATGTTTGTGTTTTTGGATTTTTCAATACTATTTCCAGACTCTTTTTCTATCATACTTTGTGTAATTTTATCAGACTGTGTAACATTTTGTGTACATCTTGCTGCAAACATATCTTTCATTTCAGAACATGTCTTGTTTACCTCTTGTATTCTCTCTAATGTCTTGAAATTTGTGTTAACACTTATCCTTAAATCCACAAAATGTCTATTCATTTCTTCCAGGATTTTTTTCTTCATTTCTTTTGTTGAATTTACCAATTGATTTAGCCAACTGTTTTCAAATTCTACATATAAATTCTCATGTATTTCTTTTAATTGAGGGTTTATTTCTTCTTTTATCTCTTGCACCTTCTTTTCTATTTGTGTTGTCTTTATATTCAAACTATCTACTATCTTGCATATTTCACTACCTAGATCCTTAAGTCTTTGTATTTTTTTGTAATTTTCAGCTAATTTTACATTATTCAAAAGATTTTGAGCTTTGTTTTCCTTGTAATTGTCATTTTTCGAAGCAAAAATCAACTGGTTGGTTATTCTTTTGTACTTCTGATTTTATTTGGTCTATATCTTCAAACTTTTTCACACATAATTGTTAAATTATTGATTTTTTCATCCTTGACAATGTGTTCATTCTCTAACTAAACTTATGAAATGCTGATTTTAGTGTTTTTATTTCATTTTCCTCCAATTCTATTTTCTTCAGTACACCTTCAAGTGAACTTTCATCTTTGTCATCATCTTTATTACTGGTATTATCTTGGTTGTCTAATGTCTATGTTTATACATGTGCTAGTTTTACCCACTTCAGGCTCCTGTATGAGATCATCATTTGTTTTGTTCAAACTGTTATTGTGATTGTTGAATATGATTTGAGTGTGTGATGATTACCTCCTTTACTATACTTTCTTCGTCTACTTTATTGTTTTCTTTCTCTACAAGTTCTCGTTGGAAAAAAAATATCATCCTTTTCAATGTTTTTTTATTTCTTTCACAATATTGACTGACTTATCCCTCTTTGTACACACTAAATCGTCTACAACTTTCTTGATTCTTGGGAATTCAAATTTTACCAAATCAGCTGTTAGTTGACCCTGTCTAATGCGGTATTTTTTTGTATAAAATAAAGTAATAACACATTTTTTTTTATATATATTGTTACATTAGCTCAGTCATTTCAAAATAAAGTACAAATTCGGAATCTGAACTTTTCGAAAAAAAAAGTTAAAATAAATGCAAATTAATTAAAAAAAACAATAGCATATTGATTTGTTAATATTTTTTCAAAATATGCAATCTTACCAACACCTGAGAAAATTTTATTTTAAAATTGTGTGTCAGCTTGTGTCAGATTTTGTCCATCCTGTTACTTTTCTTTAACTGATAGCAAAAGTGATAATAGAAAAGAAAATATCCAATGAAAAGTGTGGCTCATATTTGCATAGCAGTGTTCATTTGAAATCACATTTACATTTATCATTTATGGAGATTACCCAAAAAAAATCTGCAGATAGTCCGTACGTTCAGGAAAATCATCACATTTCTTATTTTTCAAACACTCTTAAAAAAATAATGTGGAGACAATGGCATTGAAAATTTACTATTATGTCACTTTTCAATTGTACAAAATGGATACTTAGTCAAAAGATAAGTTATGTTGATTGTAAAAATTATTTTACAAATTTTTTGGGGTAACAGGAACGAACAAAGGCAGTAACAGGGAGGACAAAGTGGTAACAGTAGAGACAAAACATAATTAAGGTCACAAAAATCAATAACAAAAAACTGGATTTTGAATTTCATAGGAATACGAACGGGAGATATAAGTATCTAAACATTATACACGAACCATGTATACGTGAATAAACCCTGTCCGGGTCAAACAAACATAAAAAAAAAATTAAAAAAAATTAAAAAAATGGTATTGGTGTTGGTTTTTTTTTCTCGCTAAGTATGAAGTAAGATTTGGTTGACGCAAGTCTTAAAAATCAGTACATAAGATGACATGCCTTTCTGTGAACTACCGCTTTTAAGACCAAGTTCAGCATGTTGGTTCTTATTTATTTATCATATTCTCTTCCTGAATATGCCTTTAAGTGTCCACTGGAGACTAACCAATCACCAGAACAACCAACCATCGTACCCAACCATCGTACCGTACCGTCTGAGAGAAGGTTGAAGATGTAGGCGTAAAAAGCAAAACTAACTTCATATGTTATAAACAGGAGGACATATTAAAGAACACAACAATACAACTGAATGAAAATTCAATTTATGTTTATCTTATTGTCAATGATTCATATATACATGTAGCTAGTTTCTGACACATTTTAACAATGAAGGATTGTCATTCTTGGATTTTTGGATCATCTCCATAAGTTCACGAAGAGGCTCTGATTTTTTTTGGATTCGGAATGATAGCCAATATTCTGGAAGTTGTAGCAGCGTCTCTCAATTATTATTGGCAAAGAAAATCACGCAGGCGTCCAAAAAAAAGGGGGGTATGTCATAATAAAAATTATAAAAATGAATAATACACACAGATTTGCCGCTGGTGTGCGTATTTATATTTGGAATGTCAAATATATCAATGACCTGCAACTTTAAGAAGGCAATACATCAATGGGTAGAAATTCTTGTATCAATTCATTGGTCGACCCCTACGTACATAATGTGCACCGTTCTTATATATGTCTTCTTATATCATCTCATTTAAGTATGATAGTGGTAGCTGTGAAATATATATGTGACGGAGAAGGGATTTTCACATTGTTATTTTATGAATAGGGCAGGGGAGTTCAAACCACAACCGGAGGTATAATATACCCACATTTATATGTTGTGCAACCCTCCCCCTTTTTTTTTGGAATAAAAGACATTCTTTTGTTTTTAATAAGTGTTGCTGTCGTCTAGCAAGGTCTGTATCTCTATTTGCCTATAACGAGAAAGTAGAAACCAGTACAAAAGTTGGCAAAATATGATGATAGTTTTACAACCCAAGCAAAACAAAATAACTCATCAAGGAACAAAATGAACCAAATTAGGTTCAGGTACTCAAGAAAGCATTTAAGTACCAATCGCAAAGGGTAAAGCATTCAAAGATTATTGAAAAGAAACAATGCGTATTCTATATGACAAGCTTGAATAATAGCTGTACAGTTATATCGGCAACTGAATTCTAACAAAATAGTTGCACAATTAATAATTTTGTCCATCCTGTTACCAGTAAAGGTAGCACTTGACTTGTTCTAGAAATAGTTAATACAAATGTACATTTTATGAATTAATATACCGTATGGTAATAAATATGTGTAACAATTTATTTGCGATAATGTAAGAGGCATTTTGAGTTATCTTACAAAGTATGTATATCCTGTTACCATTTTTGTCCCTCCTGTTACCACTGTCTTTGTAACAGGAAGGACAGTAACAGAATGGAAAAATTAGTACATAACTTAAATTGGTTTTAAAATAGTCGCTCACTAATAACTGATGTAGTGTTTTTTATACTTCCGGCCCATGCCTAAGTTACGGTAACAAGCGTTTCATTAGTCTTATGCAATTACAAATTATCTATCAACTGGTAACATTAGAGACATTATAAAAAGGTACGCATACATCAATACCTACCGATCTTCGGATTCTGATGACCAAAATCCTTCCACATAAAAAATTTCACCATGTCGTTACGTCCTGTATCCACGCCTACGACGTCATCATAAAAACCCGCCGTTATTTGAGGGAGAAACTAGTTTTATTTCGTAAACAAATAAATAGTAACAGGAAGGACAAATATTGATGAACAGACATTCCAGTGACTGTGGAATAAAATTTGTCATGATTCGAAACATGGAAAGTTATTTATTTTCAATTATGATGTTACTAAATAAAGAAAAATCATTCTGTTTAACTTTAAAGACAGTTTTATGTACAGATAATTTGAATGCAAATGTTATTTATCAAAAATGAACGCATGGAAATTGGCGAATGTTCATACTTCAAACATATATATAAAAAAAATATGAAACTTTTTGCACACTAATATTTGCATGTACTATCTTGCACAATATGTAAACTCTTATGTAAAATTAAAAAAATATGTCAAACTTACAAATAAAACAGACAATAGGCAATAACCGAAAAATGTACATTTTTTTGAAATGACTGACCTACGGACTTGAACAGCTCCTTTTGCGGAATTTTCCATTCAAACGTACTTTTCTTGTCGTTGATTGTCACTACCCTCGATTTTTCGTCGTGGTCTGTCCACTTTACATCTGCTTTGGTCTCGTTCCCCAAGCCTATAAAATATCGAGTTAATAATACCCTCATCCAGACAAGTACGCTGTCCTTATTCAATTTGAACGAAGCTTGGTTGGACGACTTTGAAAAGTGTATGTGTCCGTCTTTATGGGGCGAGTTTTGATTTGAGCGTCACTGATGAGTCTTATGTAGACGAAACGCGTCTGGCGTATACAATTATAATCCTGGTACTGTTGATAACTATTTCCCCTTTTTGTACTATTTGCCATGACTTTAATGTTTGTCGCTGTGGATTATTTTGACTCCAATTCAACGCCTGTATATTTTGTGTTGTAATACAAATTGACTTATTGTCAACTGTCAGTCCTCTCTGACCATTTTCAGACCATCTATTTAACTTCTTACTTTTAGGGGCTACATCGTGTGAATGACATGGAGGCCGCAATAAACGTAATGTCATCGGTTACACTAATTTTTAAAGTGTTTTTTTAGTCCTTTCCTCTCTTTAATCTAATTCAATATCTTGTCTGACTTTAATCAAAATACAGAACAAGTGTGGTTTGTATCTCCTGAAAGATTTTGTGAAAAATTGTGAGTCTAATTTTTCAAATTTTCAAACATAGTTTCAGTGTAAAAGTGGAACGAAAGCTACCAAAGGGACAGCCAAACTCATAAATCTTAAACAAACTGACAACGCCATGGCTAAAAATAAAATAGACAAACAGACAAACAGTAGCACACATGACACAACATAGAAAATTAAAGAATAAACACATGAACCCCACCAAAAAACTAGGGGTTATCTCAGGTGCTCTGGAAAGGGTAAGCAGATCCTGCTTCACATGTGGCACCCGTCGTGTTGCTTAATTATGTGATAACAAATCTGGTAAATAGTCTAATTCGGTAGGTCACATTCATGAAAGGGAATGAGATTGTAGTTACGACGTAAGGGACATAACCGATAGTATTTGTGAAACAGTTATTCCATAACGGTCAACCAACCAACGCTGATGATGTCCGTAAAATTTACGAAGGAATGATTTCAACTTCACCATTTGAAACTCTTGGTTTAATGGCTTCCTTGTGAACAGCAACCCTTTATCAAGAAAATCATGATAGGAAATGCAAGCACGGGAATATCACATCAGTTGGGAGATATATACCCCGTATGCAGGTGCTGCTGGAATGTTGCTACTTAGAAATTGAAAGTTCACAATTGGAAAGCTGACATCATCTCTTTTGTCGTAAAGTTTTGTTTTCAACCCACCCTCATTGTCAATTTCTAGATGTAAGTCAAGATATGAAGCCGACTTAACTGTATCTGTAGTATCCTTTATCTCTAGTTCGATGTAAAGTGCACATCACTTTTGATTTCAAAATTATTTCCTACGCATTTCATTGTTAAATACAAATTGCAATATATTAAGAGCTAGGCAAAAAATAAACCACACTTTGACATCTTCTGTCTCAATGATGATATCGCTGATTTATCCAGGAAGATAAGATATCCAGATAAATGGTTTAAAAAAACAGAACATAATCATCTTTTACAATAGCAGTTGTTATTATTTTTTCTGTGAACTGATTTTTTTTTTACTGCTGTATGAACCTGCTGTTTAGCAGATGTTGACAATTTTCAACAATATTGGTTTCTTCGTTTGCTAAAATGTAAATACTCTGATATGTAACTATGTGATGATTGATAGTTCCTTTAAAAGAATAGAAGCAACAGAAGTAAACCGCTGTTCGAAATTCATAAACCGATTGAGAAAAAGAAATCAGGGTTATTTATTAAAACTAAGGGGAAACATCAAATATAAGAGGAGAACAACGACACAACAGAAATACTAAAATGCAACACGCACCGGAGCGAACTATAACATAACAATAGCAAATTTCATGAATTGATAGAGGAATTAAAAAGAAAAATGATGAGTTAAACCCAAGTTTTGTGCATACCAAACCTCCCACTTAAGTGGCAATGTTTAATTCAACACTTAAATGACAACATTACATAACAGGACTACAATACAAATAAATCGAAGAACATACAGGACAGAGAAAACACACAAGTAAACAATAAAATAGAACATTTCGACAAGCTAATAGTTAATAATTTAATATGCAGACGCATGTTTCGTCTATATGAGTGACGCTTAGGTTAAAATAGCAAAGAAAGTCAAACAAAGAATGAATCTGCCTGGGATGAGGAAATCTTAAGTATTTTAAATAATTCATAGTTTGACAAATAGTAAATTTATAAAACTGACCATATAATTGATATACATGTTAACACCGAAGTGGTGACTTAATACAGAATTTAAACGAATACGTTAAACAACTAAGATCAGCACATATAAACAGTAGAAAAACGCATTGTAATTCAGCCGAATAGATAGACGCACAAAAGTGACGGCACAATTGAAAATAATGCAAAACATGGGAGGTTTTGTTTGTGGATTTTAAAGCACGAACAATATACAGAATTAATTGCAGGATAAAGAAACTACTGTTTAGTGTCTATTTAATCTCAAATTAAAAAAAAGTTGAATATATTTTATTTAAATGAATGGCTAAACTGTGTGTTCTGCTATTTAACTTTTGTCTTCCTGTACTCCGATTCTTTGATAGTTTCCCGTTTACAATAATCTAAATCACGATACCTCTATTTAAAACGTTGTCACATGCAAAGAAAAATGGCTAAAATAATACGAATATACGTGCACTGGATAGTAAAAGGTGTTAACCAAATTCTTAAATAATAATTTAATACACCAAATAATCGAACAACTGATATGGCGTATGGCAAAGTTTAAAAAACAAATTGAATACTTATTAAAAAAATTACTCATGTGCAGAATTTTACTAAAACTGATGATTCGCAGTTTGTATATATTATTCAATTGCTTCAAGATTTAACTTCACTAAAATAATTCAAACTGATTTTCACAAATTTCACCCGTTTTCAAGTTTTTAGCTCTGAATAGAAGTTCAGTACCACCAAATATCATTGTTTCTTCAATGTCAAATGTCTCTCCGTATCTTAGGAATGGTATCGGGATAATGAGGTTACCGAGGCGTTGACAACTAGGATCTGTCACATACATCGGATTAGTGTCATCTGAAACATATACTGTACACTCTATGTTTTTTTTATATGTTTTTAACGCCTGAAAAATTTGTGCACATGAATGACCGTCTTCTACTTTTTCCCCTTTTTCAGCAAATTTATGGAATACATCTTTGCAACGGTAAGCTCCATCTATATATTCCCTTTTGTTCTTGGGATGTAGATCTGGATCCCATTCTGGCAAAGTTTCAATTCCGTATGTCTTTTTCAATATGCGTTTACTTATCTTCTTTGGTTGATGTCCAAATAAAACAGCACCTCTTAAAACTGCCAAACCAGCCTCGTCAGAAATAATGATTTTCTTTTTTGGAAATGCTTTTCTCATTGCCGTTTGAACGAGCTCACATTCGGAAAACCCACCAACCATTATGATATGACGTAGGTCGAATAGATGTGGATCCTTAAAGAGTTCGTCTAGATGTCCGGTTAAGGCATCTATAGTTGGTTTAAAGAGTTTTCGAAACACTTCAGGATTGACAATAAGTTTCTGAGGCGTGAAAAAGATACTGAACTTGTATAAGATGATTGCGAGATGGCAGACTGAACTGATTTACAGTGTTTTACCGTACACTCTACCAAAGTGTAGGGCAATGTAATTACTATATCAGTCGTTAAGTCTGAGGTTATAGACCGCTTTTTTACTTCAAATTCATGGCACAAGGTAGTGTAGTCTTCCAATTCGTCGGATTTAAGTTCTTTTATAACTTTCTTGGTAAACACGGAGTTTAGAAATTCTATGTAAGCCTGGTCAATAGCTGTTCCACCCCAGTTTCCGCCACTTGGTGGGATCACCTCCTCTAAGGAATCATCTGGTAGACGTTCGTGCACTGTTATGTCAGCTGTACCGCCTACAAAATCCAGAATTTTAGCATTTAATAAAACATAAATAAGGGTTGTATTTCAGTCAAGTAAGCAGCCAAATTAATCCAATTAATTTAGTTACGTTTAGCAGGTCAATATCACATTCACAAATGAAGCAACAACAGCCTGTTCAAAATATGTGTTGGTCCTTATTTTGCTAGGAAAAGCTTTAAAAACGATGAGTTTAAAACATATAAAAAAGGTAAACAACAAAAGCAGAAAATAAGATAAATGGTTTAAGAGAATATCGACGGATGAAAAAACAGCTGTATTAATAAATTGACAGATGAATGAAAAAAAAACCAGGCTCACTGTGTACCTAATCCGAAAGGCTGTATGAGCCAGAATTTTAGCATGCTAGTTATAACCTATTTACATCAATGTTATCTGTAATCTAAGCCGGGCTTTAAAGTTAAATGTGCTATTTTAGATGTGGTGTGAATCAGATGTGGATACTCAATATACACAGATATTTTAATACTAGTACATACAATCTAAGACCTTTCATCTTGCCGTAGTATTAAACCAATTGACATTTTTACACTTTTCATAAGTACTCAACAATACAAACTAAAAGAGAAATTGAAAGAATTGTTCTTGCTTTGTTCCGATAAAAAAGAATGAATAATGTAGATACAAGTATCTTGTCCTAGGAAGGCATACATTCTACTATGAAAAGAATGACTCTGGTTCAAACTAACAATTCTCTGGATCTGACATCAATGAGATGCTTGATTTCTTGACTGGCAATTTATTTGTTACGTTTTGAGGTCGTCTTTTGTAACAAACAGTCGGCATTCCAGTGGGGCAAAACTGTGCCCTTCTTCTTGCTGACCTATGAAGGTGATTTTATACATGATCTTCTCAGGAATAAAGAAAAGACGTTAGCAGTATCCATAAAATTTTCTTTCCACTTTAAAGATGATGTTCTATCATTAAATTACTGTAAACCAACTTATTTTCGCGAGCGATTTATTTTCGCGACTTTCGTGAGTAGAAAATTAACGCGAATATAAATCGTCGCATATATGTTAAACTTAGATCTTTCTTATTAAACTATATCCAGAAATTAGAAAATTGCGAAAATAAATAGCGGCGAAATAGTTTGCAAAGAGTAAAACGCGAAATAAAGTATCCGTGAAAATAAGTTGGTTTACAGTATTTAAAATTTTATGACTATGTTAAACACATCTATCCCATCAATCCTGAGATAACAGATACAACATATTCAGCTAGGTCTGCCTCATATCTTGACTTAAATATTGAAATTGACAATTGAGGTCGTTTTAAGACAATGCCTAGAAATTGACCATTTGGGTCGGTTGAAAACAAAGCTTTATGACACAAAAGATTATTTCAGCTTCCCAATTGTGAACTTTTTTCTCTGTAGCAACTTTCCAGCAGCGCATGCATATGGAGTGAATATCTCCCAGTTGATATGATATTCCAGGGCTTGTATTAACTATTATGACTTATTTGATATGTTTCTGCTCATTGGTTTACTGTTCAGGAATGTCCGTTTTACAGATGAAAGGAGAAATGTTCATATTGTGTTTACCCCAATCCCATTCCCCTTTTCTTGAATGTGACCTACTGAATTAGACTTATTACCGGTTTTTACTACTATAAACAATATAACGTGTTACACATGTCAAGAAGGATCTGATTCCCTTTCGGAGTACCTGAGATCGACCCCAGTTTTGTGGGGTTAATTTTTCTGTCTTTAGTTTTTGTTGTTAGTTTTGTGTGTTATTGTTTGTTTGCCAACTTCCTCATTATTTGGCATGCGCAGGATATTGTTTGAAACAGGTCACCACTTAAAAGTGTCCTGTACCAAGTCAGGAAGATGGCCATTGTTATAATATTGTTCGTTTCTGTGTGTGTTGCATTTTAACGTTGAGTCGTTTGTGTTTTCTCTTATTTTTGAGATATTGAGATAAGACGTGGCACGGTACTTGTCTATCCCAAATTCATGTATTTGGTTTTGATGTTATATTTGTTATTCTCGTGGTGTTTTGTCTGTTGCTTGGGCTGTTTCTGTGTGTGTTGCGTTTCGGTGTTTTGTCGTTGTTCTCCTCTAATATTTAATGCGTTTCCCTCGGTTTTAGTTTGTTTTGTTTTTGTTCATGGATTTATGAGTTTTGAACAGCGGTATACTACTGTTGCCTTTATTTAGTCATGTCGTTATCAGTTTATTATTGACTTATGAATTTGAATGTACATCTAGCATCTTTCTCCTCTCTTTCACAAGGTGACAATCATAAGAAAGACATGTCACAATACCAGAACAGAACAAGTTGACCCCTAGTTGTCTTTTCATTTTATTCCTTAGCATAACTTATAACTCATAAGGTGGCGAGGCAGCAAATACCAGTGTTCGGGTCTTTAGTTTGATCTGGTTGTGGTAATCTTACATCGGTGATAATTGCTATATAAAATAACTCATTATAGATACCCGGATTTAAATTTTATATTTACGCCAGTCCGTTCTACAAAAGACTTATCAGTGACGCTCGAATAAAACAAAACGACGAACAGGTTCTTATTTGCTATCTAAATTAATCCGTTTTCAAAATATGATATGGTACTGACTATACTTAACAAGTGAATAAATATAGCAGTTTTAACAAACCTCCAAGATCTACCACTGCATATTTATTGCCTTTCTTGATTGTTTCGGAAAAGGTTTTGATTGCATTGTCATTCCTGGTTGTCCGCAATTCCTGACAATATATGGATGCTGTTTCTGGCTCCAAAGCTATTGTCAAGTCTTTGCCTTTTATTCCTGTCTAAAAAAATTGGCTGCATGTTCATGTTGTTATAAACGAAATATAATAAATTAAGACTGCAGGTGTGCACCTTAGATCGTTTGAAAATAGTATCAACAGAGACAAAAGAGAGAGTCCATCACCAACAAATCTTAACTACTGTACATCAGATTTCTGATCAGTTTGCCTTCTCGTTTGAATCATTTAACGTTTTTATTGTCGGGGATTTTATTTCTGACTGTACGGTATGGGTTTTTCAATATTGAAGGAAGTACAGTTACCTTTATTTATCAGTTTTTGATGAAGCTGAAGTCCAATCAACTTGTTGCTTATGATATGATCTTTCTAATTTTAAAGCCAAATTATACTTTTGACCCAAAATTTACGGTCCACTGAACATAGAAAATGAAAGTGTGAGTTTCAGGTTAAAATTTTTGGTCAAGGTTGTTTTTGATTAAGATGGAGTCCAATCCACTTGAAACTTAGTACACTTGATGCTTATGATTATGACCTTTTTAATTTTAAAACCAAATTAGATTTTCGAGCCAATTGCACGGTCCATGGAACATGGAAAATGATAGTGCCAGTGGGCCGGGGCATCCGTGTACTTTGGATACATTCTTGTTTTATCTGATAGATATTTGTCTCATTGGCAATCATACTAAGTGTCCTTATTTTCATATTTCATAGGTGTTATATTTTGAAGTCGCAGTGGTGACCTGTTTCAAACAATATCCTGCGCATGCCAAATAATGAGGAATATCAGCGAACTATTTGATATCCTTACCATACCTCAACTTAATAAAATTGCTTTTTTTTTGTCCTATATATTTTCTGACTAAAAAAATGAAAAAATAACCTTCAAATAAGAAATAGTTTTGTTGATAGAGAAACTAGATTTAACTCGTCACATATACACCTGCCTGCCAAAAGTAAAAAACTCCTTAAGTGGTCTTCTGACTTAATGTCATGATGGTTTAAGGACTTGAAATTGGTTTAAGATGATGTAAACAAAAAGTCATTGAAAGCATTTTTTAGACTCAAGATGATTAAGATTTTGACATTTTGTATATCGTGGATTTTTTTGTCCCTTTTGTTTTGCTTATGTTTTTTTTTACTATTTTTTTCTTTGTTCACACCTCTGTTTGTTTCATATGGATAAAAGTTGCAACATAATATTGACTGCTGTACAACCATTTATACATTTTCATCTGTTATGTCTGTTTTTTTCACAATAATTGTTGTCAATATATGATATATTTTGTTGTGATTGTAATACACGTGAAATGTTTATCTAGCTATAAATCAACTTTTTATTACATACGGAAATGCCTGTACACAAGTTCAGATATAGGACGGTTGTTTTCCATTTGTTTTATGTTTTTTGGCTTTTGATTTTGTTATTTGATAAGGAAACTTTTCGATTTGACTTTCCTTTGGATTTCCATATTTTTGTCATTTTACTTTTTAACTCTAAATGTTTACTCTTGTAATTAAAAATATGTCGAATGTTATTATTGTAAACCCTACTTCCTATTATTTATTAGTAGCCAGTACCTTTTCAGCAGCCTTTCTCATGAATATTTTTGCCTGATCATCCCATATGGCCGGCACAGTAAGAACGTAGTGAATGTCATTTGTTTCAACATTCTTAAGTGTTTTGACTAGCCTCCCAATTGCTTGGTCTTTCAGGTATTTGATTGCAAACGAAAATATATCAAATGCCTTCATTTTCAATCCGTTTTGATCTTTTATTGTCGTATCTAAATTCACCGTCTAAAAAAATATAGACACGGATATAATTACAAAGTATATGTTTTATAAGCCTGCATTGCACCATCTGACGTTAAAAAACAAGCATACATGATAACGTAATTTCCTTAAATTTGTCCAAGTTAAAAGCGTTCTGTTATTTTGTTATCTTATTTTCTTTAAGAAAAGATATATTGTGCATAGAATTAAATTAATTCATTGATTAAAGGATGCTTAACGCTCAGTGAAAAATAAAACTCAAAGTACTGGGAATTAACTGAAGTTTGAAAAATATACACGTACATTGTGGGAATATAAAGGTTCTTTGTACTCGTTACGAAAAAAGAGAAAAGCTAGGCAATCATCGCTTATTATCCTTCTTTCTATTAATGCTAGTAAGAATATATTTTAAATTTTCCGACAATGTACATATAGTATTATATTTACAAAGACTTAACTTGCTTTCATGACAACGATCTCGTGACATTAAATACAATCAAGTTTTATTTAAAGTTATCAAATAATACCTGATTATGCAACATCATTTTAAATCTATTAAAATAATGAAACACAGTGTCCTCGTCATCAGAATCAGAATCATCATTTTCAAGGCTTTCAAGATATGTTGTTTCGGCTTCAAATCCAAAAGCCACAAAGTTTTTTTCTTTGTCGAGAAGAACGGCCGTCGGAGCTTTCATGGACACCAAAGTGCTCTTTTTCCAATTGCACGTGAATATGTCGTTTGGCGTACTTTTTGCTGAAAATGCATACCCTGAATAAGTTGTTCCAAAATCAATTGCCGCAACAAACAATTTTGCTGCATCAATGCATATGGCCTCACTGTAAAAAAGATTAAAAATATCCAACATTAAATAAGTATGATGTGACATGAATTGGAAAACCCCAGGTTTTGCCAATCTTTTTGAGGAAATTACCACTTGTATGATTGAAATTATGCTGCATGAAGATATACTATTGACTACACTAAATTTTGATTCCTTTATTTTATCTCCTTAGATCTTTAAAGTGTATCTAAGGAATTTAAGATCATCACGAACAAATAAAGACGTAGGTCCAGTAAGACCCCTTTGTGTGCCCTATAATATAGAAGTTTTACAAAATTGATAAAATATAAACTATTAGTTATTTATTGGGAAGTTTAATGCTACTCCTACATAAATGTGGGCTTTTTTTGGCAATACAATGCGCACATATCGGGTACCAGCCTAATTAAATCATGCTCAATTACTGAAGTCTTCACAATTTAAGCATTTTAGCTATATTTTAAACGGTTTTCGTCTTAAATGTAAGTGGCTGCATTGGTGTTTATTCTTAATATAGAAATGTAAGTTGTATTTGATGATAACACATAACATATATAAAGGTCGCGGATGAACATGGATGCGGCCACTTTCATTTTTGACAAATACCATCTGAAAAGTGATAACATAAACTGCCTGTATCAACTGACATAGACACTCAAGTGTTTAAAAAGTGTCCAAAATATTTCGTCAGATGAACCTGAAATTTGATGCCAATACGCCCCTTACCAATTTTTGTCTTTCTTGTGATTTAAATTACAGAGATCATATCTGAGAACCAGTACGTTAACAAATCACTGCATATACTCTTGTTTTTACTTTTACAGTACATTTCATACCCGACACCTGTTTACCATTAAGTAAATTAAATCCATACTGTATACTCTGAATTTATGGTTAGTCATCATAGTTACGTGCAAGGATTTTCTCAATCTTTATGAAATATTCATCAAAATTTGCAATCAAATTAATTCTATTTAAATCACTGAGATAAACCAGATTTGATGAAATTCTATATGTTTTCTTTTTTCACCTTAATAGGTTGCATTTCTGTAAATATAGACAATGCAATTTCTCATAGGAACTCCCTTTTACTATGAAAATCCGAGAAAATTATATCCAAGAATGAAGAGTTGATATGCCCTTCTATTTTATTCAAAGGTCGAAATATAAGGCTGTTCGGCATATTTTCAACATTTAAATGACCTGAACATTTTAGAGTTTAAACTTATATCAAAATTATATACTACCCCTACCTCAACTTTTGGACCTCCTATAAAATACATTATAGGCACTAAAATGTTTTCCTATACTGGAAACAGTCCCAAGTTGTGTCTCTATTAACAAAATAACTTATCTATGAAAATAAATTCTCCCCAAAAGAGGCTTTGCTTGTAAATCAGCTGTATTTAAAGTGCAACTAAATGCACGACATTTTCTCCTTGACAACATTCATAACCGTTTCGGAAGTAAAGTTTATCGACAGGTTGTAGGTTCTCATATAGGCACTATTGATACCCCTTTAATTTCAGAGTTGTTTCGTTATACTGTTATGAATCACAGCTTATTGCCAAACTCGTATGAATTGTATTTTATCGTTTTATTCACAAACACATTTCTTGACGACATGTTTTCGTTAAATAATAAAAATTCTCTAACTAAACTGCTAAAATTTACCCGAAGGAATTTATTCGATATCAACAGCAATAACTATCCATCACTATATCTATATATTTCAGTTTCACACTAGAAACTAATAAGGGTGATTTTCTTTTCCTATTGACATTTGTTTTCCTTTTTGTTGACGGTAATGTTCCTTTGTCGTCATCTTGTGATTTATATATAACAGTAAATTTATATTATCAGTGTTTATGTAGAATCCCTGAAATTTTCAGGGATAATGTAGAATCACTGGCTGGTTATGTATACATGTAGTCACTGGTCATTTTCAGGGATTATATATAATTACTAATAATTTAAGTGATTCTACATATTCCCTGAAAATGAGGGATTCTACATATTCCCTGAAAAAATAGGGATCCTACATAATCCCTGATTATACAAATTCACTGTCACATATATATCTTAAATCTTTCGCTATGCTCCTTTCTCTATTGACCTTTTTAAAATTTAAATAACGTAATCTATGGCGCCACATGTGGAGCGGGATCTGCCGACTGGTATATATTGTAATAACAAAAGAGGGACGAAAGACACAAAAGGGACAGTCAAACTCGTAAATCTAAAACAAACTGACAACGCCATGGCTAAAAATGAAAAGACAAACAGAAAAACAATAGTACACATGACACAACATAGAAAACTAAAGAATAAACAACACGAACCCCACCAAAAACTAGGGGTGATCTCAGGTGCTCCGGAAGGGTAAGCAGATCCTGCTCCACATGCGGCACCCGTCGTGTTGCTTATGTGAATACAAATCCGGTAAATAGTCTAATTCGGTAGGTCAAATTCATGAAAGGGAAGGGGATTGTAGTTACGACGTAAGGAACATATCCGATATCATTTGTGAAACGGTTATTCCATAACGGTCAACCAACTCGTGATGGCGTCCGTAAAATTTACGAAGGGATGATTTCAACTTCACCATTTGGAACTCTTGGTTTAATAGCTTCCTTGTGAGCAGTAACCCTCTATCAAGAAAATCATGATGGGGGGTAGCAAAAGTATATGCTTGCCCTTCGGGAGCACGTGCTACCCCCCATCCCGTTTAAGGTCGAGTTTGTGTAGGTGTTGTACCCTTATTTGTGACATTTTTACCTATTGAGTCTGTTTGGTTTGTTCACACATCGTTGTCAATTCATGACATGTGATGCAACTGTCATATTAGTGAGGGCTTTATCGTTATATATCCAGGTTTGATACAACATTTTCTACATAAGAAAATGCCTGTAACAAGTTGGGAATAAGACAGATGTTATGCATTCGTTTGATGTGATTGAGAGTTTGATTTTGCCGTTTGATTAGGGACTTTCCGTTTTGAATTTTTACTCGGAGTCTTTTTACAGTTTTCTTTTTCTAGTATATTACTAAATCAGGAATTTCGTCTCCATATTGTTTTTCTATTTCAAAAGGATGAGCATGGGGATATTGTTAACCATGCACGACAATCAGTAAACAATCCTGGAAAATTTATCAATTACTTATTCATAAAAGTTACATATTCAACGTAACACTGTTATTAAATATCTTTGAAAATGATTCTATTGGTATAAATATTGATTTTTTTTATCCGAAAATTAAAATCATTCTAAATATTACACATAATTATGTACTTGCTCTGTATTAGAATCTCTCGATACCTATATTTTAGTATTGCACAAGGGTCAGGTGTTTTTCTGGCTGTTAATAACGTCTTTAATATGCCGTATTTGGCACAACTTTTTTCGAATTTTGGGTCCTCAATGCTCTTCAAATTTGTATTTGTTTAGATTTTTAACTGTTTTGATCTAAACGTCACTGATGAGTCTTATGTATACGAAATGCGCGTTTTGCGTATTAAATTATAATCCAGGTACCTTTGAGAACTACTTAACTAAATTCAAATTCTATATTGAATGTGTGCTGATTGATATTTTAGTTTAAGATACAGAATAGTTTTGTTTGTTTTTAGTTTTGAACTATCTATGTCTGCGAGTACTTTCAGATCTGTACTCACTGTCTGTTTGTTTTTGGGATGTGTTACTTTGTTTTAAATGTTTTCTATTTATATCCATCTGATTTGTTTCTACTTTTTCAACTGAATTTAATAGTTTTTTTTATTTGTACCATTACATCACTGTACCAGTTAAGGAGACGGAGACGACTGAATGCACGCAAACATGATTACCCACAAATGTTATGTCCCTGTCCAAAGTCAGGAGCCAGAAGTTCAGCGGTTGTCGTTGGCCTACGTCTGGTATATTTTTTTTTCGTTGATTTTTTTGTTATGAATAATGAGTTAGACTTCTAGATTGAATTATTTTATATTTTATAATTTCGAAGCTTTTCAAAGTCGATGTGATTCTTTTATTGTTGAAGCCTGTACAGCTGCTTGTAAATAAGGCAATAGTAGTTTAACGCTTACATCCACTCTATTTGAACCATTTGCTTACATACATTCCATTTCAACTTCGATTTAATAAGAGTTGTCTTATTGTCAATCATACCACATTTCCTTATTTATTATTTATATATAGTACATATGTATATACAGATAAATAGATAAGTAAACCAAAACAATTTATGAATGCGTAAAAATTCTACTTTTAATTTATAAAAATGTCAATGTTTTAGAAATAAATAATATCAAAGAATTCAAATGGAGAAACATATTGAAACAACACTGATAGTTAATCCATGTGCTATGCGCATTAGTGAATAAAGTCACTCGTTGGCTGTGTTTCTCTTCTTGAATTCTTCTATAAGTTCTTCTATAATTTACTTCAAAAATGTGCTAATAGATCTTAAAAAAGTAATAATACACTTTGGCTATAGCTGTACACAAACATTAAGCGTGTAATCGCAATGAAAACAAGACAAATAGAAAACGAAACTAAATTTAAAATGATTGAAAGTAACATAAAAAAATTGACGACAAATGTTTTGTGACTGAAATATAAGAAGTATTAATTTCACTATCATACTGTACCTGACTGTTTCTTTTTCATCTTTCTTTGATGTACGTTTAGACATCGTCTTGAAACGAGGAGAAGTAATTCAATATGATTGATAGTATGGCGTGCTTTATCAGCTATGTAATTAACACAGTGATAAAATTGTCTCATGATTATATCTATGATTCGCGCAGACTCACAGATCCAAATAATATCTGTTACGAAATATACCTATCAAGTAAATCTAAATGTATCGTTACATATATGCAAACGCTATATGAAGATTTTGCTGTCTTAAGATTTGCAATAAATTATAAAAAAAATATACACAGAACCTTTTTCTTTTGCATCGATTAGCATGAAGTAAAGGTATCACTGACATCATCTGTATATAGACTGCCACACTCAGTCGTATATAATAATCTATCATATAAACTGAGATTACCTCAACTTAATTCAAATCATATATTTTCCGTGTTTCTCTAAAAAGGATGTCCTCATTTATATAATTATCAAGAGAACATCCCAGTTAATCTTAAATTTAAATTTTAAAATCTAAATTTATCGGACAAAACTTAAGATATTCCACATTTAGTTGGGAAAAAAAGTAAAATAACATATCTATAATACTAAAATTACGAGGTCCAATTTGTCAGCCGTCATCACGTAAAAACGACGAATCAAAGAATTCAACTTTATATATAACCTATATAGTACAAAGGTGTAGATTAAAAATTACACCACTCCAGGCCCTTTTGTTTTCCACGTAATTAATATTGCCAATAATTAAGAAGTTCCGGGTCGAGTCTGATACCGATACCAATAGAATATTCATCTGTTACCTATTACCTTATCTGTACGTTCCGCATTTGACAAGCGCACCACCAAACGGTGTATTCAGGATAGGCTATCTACACGGGTCATAATCACAGGGTTGACACTACTAAATTGTCAAATTGTTATCTATTGTAGTATTTTAATCAGTAAGACTTTATAAGATAACAATACGAATACTAAAAATAAGGCGTAAAGGTACAGTTTTCAATTTGTTAGCGGGCATGACGTAAAACAGCGAATCAAATAATTCAACTTTATTTATAACTAATATAGGACAATGCTGTTGATAAAAAAAATACTCCATCCCAGGACCTTTTGTTTTCCAAATGATTAATATTAATTAATGCGCATAGTTATATACTTTAATTCAGTCACGGACCCGCGATATCACGGGTGTGTTCTAGTAAATACTAACTGAATGAAAAATCAAAACAAGAAGTCCCTTATCAAATTTCAAAATCAAAACACATCAAACGAATGGAAATCAACTAAATATCAACTGTTATCATACTTTATCTGATTCTGCAAGAAACTACAGGATTATCTAAGACTTCAAGAGAAGCTGTTGCGCAAGTAATAATCATGCCACATTTATTAGACACACATTTATAGTCGATCATAATGTTATAAAAAAGACAAAATACATACAAAAAAAACCCTCAAAGATCAAACAATGATATTGCTTTTGTTTTCAATTTTTAACAGCAGAATTTTCCAGGCAAAATTGGCCTAAGACGGATTTGTGGAAATACATCGAATTTGCATGGTATTTGTACTTCTTGCAAAAGAAATCTCAAAATGATTTCAACAATGACTACTAGATCTGTTTTTTGACAACCTTGTTTCTATTTGATTATAATAGTGTTGCCCTTTGTGAAATTAAGGGTTGATGACGGATCTTTGATAGTTTCACATCATGTTTTGATCATGAGCGATTCAAGACAGAAATATTATTAAATTAATTTTATGTATTATTAGATAATCTTTCAGTTCTATTTGTTTGTCATTAGATAAAAGAAGTGCAATATATAAATCGGTTATCTATTATTACCTGATCATATAACTATTTATAAAATGGAGTCTTCACTCATTTGAAGGTAATGTTTTTGAAACAATATTTCCTACTTCCGCATCTTTGAGATGTGGTTGTATTCAACAACAAAACGGTCTTATATTGCGAGTAAATGACAAATGTAAAACAATTCAAATCAATTGCTCACTATAAGGGACAACACCAAAAGATCGATGTAGGATAAAAACAAATTAAATCAAATAATTTGGGATGTAAGTTTTGTTAATCCAAAAACGATTTTACATAATGTTTAATCAATTTGTCCCAAATTGAGTTAACAGGGGGGGGGGTCGGTGTAAGTAAAAAAAACGATGTAAATAAAGTGTTTTGTTTTTTTTCTACATTGAAATTTTGATGTCGTCCCTGAGGTGTTATAGTATTCTTTAATGTGTATTAATGAATAATAATTTTACTGTTTATAGATATAGGAAGATGTGGTGTGTGTGCCAATGAGACAACTCGCCGTCCAAATAAGTGTATATTTTTGACATTTCTACCTATCTTATAAGTGTATTTTGTTCACACATCGTTGTCAATATAATGGAATTTGATGCGATTATCATGCGTATGAGAGGTTTATCTAGCTAAAAAAACTAGGTTAAAACAACACTTAACTACATAAGGAAATGCATGTTCCAGATCAGGGATATGACAGTTAATATTCATTCGTTTGATGTGTTTGAGCTTTTATTTTGCCATTTGATTATGGACTTTCCATTTTGAATTTTCCTCGAAGTTTGGTATTTTTTTAATTTTACATATAACATAATGTATTGAATAGTACAAATAAAGTGAAACCCAGCAATTCAATTCACCAAATAAATGTTTCTATATCTGATGGGGTTACAATGTTTTTATTCTGACACTGAGTTTTGTTCTGTATATTACTAATAGGTTTATTTGTGATGCTTTATCTTCAGTATATTTCTATTTTGTGGTAGACAATTGTTTGTTTAGTAAATAGTTTTTGCCATGGTTCTGTGTTTTCTTTTTGTCGACTTATATTTTTTGAATGTATTCATAATAAGTACCGATTATTATGTTATCTGCATGCTCACTCGTCGAAAGCTTCATAGTGTGACTCGCAGTTGATATCTAACAATATCAATATGCAGATAACCTGTCGATCGATTTATCGGGCTGAAATTGCGTCTTTTGGAAGTGTTTTTTTTTATATTCAGCAGCAACCGAAAGGTGACTTGGTAAGTTTGGGTCAAACACATTGACGTCGTTGATATGTCCGGGTCAAATTTTTTCAAGCCGGGTCAACGTATTTGACATCATAAAGCCCTGATACGGACGCATATTAAGACCTGATGATATAGTGTGGCGACCGATAATGCTACATCCTCCTCCTCCTCATCATCATCATATATACGTTGTATATCATTTTCAGATTCAATGTACTGGGACAGGAGGAAAATGTCATATTTGATTATGATTTCTTTCATGCTTCTGTCTGTTCTCCAGGTATGTGCAACTTAAAAATAAAATATCTATTTCTTTTATCTTTTGTCGCTTTCGAAACCACATTCTTTTGTCTCCTTAGTTGAAGAAAAGCCATGTAAAGTTTTTTTCATACAACTCATTTATATTCCGCACTTTTTAAACTTGGACGATTATCAACTGAGAAGTGTTAACGCCGCATGGCGTATCTGAGTATTTAAAAGACGAAATCATTACGTGTGTCATAGATTCTAGTTATTTTTTGTAAATGTGTGCAGAATCTGAGGAACGATCACCCAGATACTAGTTAGTCTTTATATCCACTTCACTGGGATGTATGCCACATGAAAAACTAATCAAACTAATAAGTCAAAAACAAACTTTTATCAGGCGCTCCTGAGATGTTCTTAAATTCTCAACAATCCCAAATGCTATTCAAAATTTCTAGTTAGTCGAAATACGAGGAGACAGACTTAACTATGTCTCTTATAGGTCTTATTTCAGGTAACTTGGCAATCGGCAGCGTTCATTTGTGGACTATATAGATCTTGACATTAGTAAAAGTTTAGTATCTAGATAAAGGAAGATGTAATATGAGTGCAAATGAGACAATTCTCTATCCTAATAACAATTTTTAAAAGTAAACCATTATAAGTCAAGGTACAGCATTCAACACGGAGCCTTGACTAACACTAATGTAAAGCCATTTAAACGGGAAACCTCACGGTTTATTCTATTTCGCTGATAAAACTGAGTTTTCGGTGCACCTTAATTGTTTTTTTTATTTCGATGCGTTGTTATATTATTGTCAAGATTTCAATATGCATTAACATACAAATAAAGAACGTACGATACTTGTATTCTGTATTCTTTTATTAGAATGAACAATATCACTTCAAATATCATTAATATTATCTTTTTCTTTTTAATGTAGGGGTTTTGAATGAGGCTTACGAATTCTCCTGTCCATCCCAGTCGCACTGGAAGTTGCGTGCTAAATCTAAATGCATGCCATCAAGAAATTATTCTTGCCTATATGATGTAAATTTTCAAATCAACGTGTACAGAGATAAATGTATTAGACCAAGAATATTAGGACCTGGTAAATATCTTATTAACATACTATGAATTTGAATCTTACATCGTGTATTTTGAAATTGATATTAAAATTTAAAACAGTATGTATAATTTAAGCTATACATTGTGTTCTTTTGAATCGTTTTAGCTGGAATTTCCGCCATAACAAGGGTTTAAACTCAATCATTTGAAATCCAGAAGTGTCTATAACCTAAACTATTTTAACAGCATAGCCTAATAGCACGCGCCATATTATTTTAAAGTAATATGCTTTATATTGAAAATCTTGAATTTAGGCTCTGTGACTTTTTTCAAAGTTAATATCATTTACATAAAAATGACGAGATGTGGAAGGTCTGCCTTTGAGGCAACTATAAACCAGAAGGGCATGTTGACAATTTAAGACCAACGTACGACCTTCAAAACTGAGAAAAACTCATATCGTATAGTTGCGATAAAGCCGCAACAAAAGAGCGAAACAAGTTAAACGGAAAAAGCTAACAGCATAATTTATAGCAAAACAATTGTTGGCCAGCAAAGCTGATAGGCAAGAATCAACGAAAAATTCTGAACTACATATTCCTGTTTGGAGGCTGACTCAAAATGGAGTGGGTTCAGTACGTGGGTGTGCTCAATAATTCCTTTACCTCGGACAGTTGTGTCACGGTATAACATAAAAAGCAACTGTAAAAATCAATTGAAAATGACTTTATTCATATGATGCTCAATGACATCTGACATCTGACATAAAAAGCTAGAAGGCATCGAATCAAGAGTACTCACAAAACATGAACGCTAATTTAAGGTAACTATAAGTAATACATACACAATATGTCAAACTCTGCCAAACAAACGCATCAATCCGTACACCCTAACATATTTAGTGTAAAGAATCTTAAATAACGTTTAAGAAATGCACGACCTTAATAATGTATGTGTACGTAGTTTGGGTAATCAAATCTTCAATTGTACTGTAAACATATAACTACATGTAATATATATTTATGATTGTAGGGTATAAATACGTCTTCCAACCCAACCCGAATAGAGGTGTCTGTAAGATATCCCGTTTTCAACCGTTTATTTTTAATACAATTGGTTATAGTGAATGTGCCATTATTAAATCACTTTGCAACAGTGAAGGTCAGACGGTTTATACTGATGGTACAACGAAGAATGACAGAACATGTACTTGTGATTCTGAAATAGGATATAACTTTGTTTACAACCCGAAACATGAATGCTTTTGTGACCCTTCAAGTGAAGATTGCTCCTGCTATATCGGAATTAATCAACACAATAGGACTATAACAACGAAAGGTTTGATACAAATTATTGATTTGAAATCAAAACATAAAGTAAATTGGTATAGTTGTGAATTAGTTTTAAAAAATATTCATACGTATAGAAGAACAAAAGGTTGTCATATTTTTTTGTAATTACAATCCTGTGCGAAGTAAACATTCTATTTTTTTCTGTTTGTTTTTTATCATTCAAATAGCATGAATAGTGAGCCGTTACAAGAAAAACAAAATGACTAAAACACTTTTTGGAAACTATAAACTGATGTGTCTGATTCTGTCCTCAATGCTCCTCATTATTTATAGTATAACTAATCGCCGTATTTGAATATAAGAAAATAAGACAACGCGTGACCGAACGACGCATGGATAAAACGAGTGCGCAGCACGAGTTTAATCCATAGCGGCGTTTGGTCACAAGTTGTCTTATTTTTGATATTCAAATACGGCGATTAGTTATACTTTTTATTACATTGTCAAATTGTTTTTTTTTATGAAATTAATGTAGAAAATGTGAAGAACTATATGTTTTTTCTACGCATGTTTTGTTTCGACGTGATCAACGTCTCGACAACGCCTATTGTTGTATGACGTCAGAGAGTGAAATAACCACGTTTATTTCACATGTGAAATTATCGGTTTTTATCTAACTGGGAAATCAATGTAGTTCATTGCAATCAATGTAATACTATTATTTGTCTGTTTGATTTCTTAGTTAGCCATTGCGTTGTCAGTTTAATTTCGATGTGTTTGACTGTCCCTCTGGTATCTTTCGCTCCTTTTTATAAGATATAGAGATATTATTTTCTTTTTTTTTCTTCATTAAAGACTTGATCTATTTCTAAAACACGCAAAATAAACAAGTAAGTTTCTGTCTTATTTTGTCTCTTGTGAAGAGTTGTCTTATTGCAATTATTTCACACTTTTTAAAAATATTGAGGAAACAAACATAATAAAACATTTGATAGAACTACAAATATTTGCTGTAAGTGTCCATATCTTACTTTCAGATTTGAGATGCCATGAAAAAATAAGCACTTATTCAAATCGTTCACTTGGAGATGCGTAAGTCTACTTTTTTTCCGTTTCCAGATGTTATTAGTTTTTATATCTTCACCTTTCCTATGTTATTTGGATGCCCGTCTTAGGGACATTGTGTTTTTCGGTCTATGCCGAAAATGTTAGTGCGAGTATGGCATCTGTGTACTATGGGAACATTATTGTATTTATATATTTTGGGTTCTATTTACACACTTAATATCATTATGTTATATAAAAAGAAAAGGTACACCAAATTCCGCCATTATACTTAACCAAGAATGTTTTCAAACGAACAGTTTATATCATAACAACAAATTCAATGACACTACAAATCTAGGTTTAAGAAGAATAGCACTATCTATTAATGATGTTCACAAATAAAGTATAAATTACCAAGATTTGCTTGTTTTTTAATAGGTTAACAAAATAGCCAACATTAAAGACCAACCAATTTGACAACTTCAAATACAATTTAGTTTGCCCAACAAGTAAGTTTAACCATGTAAACCCATGTACCCTCAAACATATCTCATATAATGATTCCAATCGAAGACAGTCACGTCAGTCTACTTATCAATAATATACATGAAATAACAAAGTCGAAAAAGGTTTCTTGTAAGGAGTGAAGTTATTATATCCTTTCTTATATGCCTCTTATTCGATTTATCTGGATTATGATCCTTACCGATTATGAAGTTTGAACGCATATTGACTTAGTCAAGAAATTAAAGGATAGCAACCAACTTTATCCAAATTGGTATTGAAAATAAAAATATATACATGTAGAGCTAGAATTACCGATGTTAAAACTCGTAAAAATTAGGTAGAGACAAATAAAGATAACACACAAAAATAGAGAATTATATGAACTAAAAGAGGAGAGATACCGTGTGCGTAAGATAGGTAACTTTTTCTGCTATGCATGTAACACAAACAGTGCCAATCCTTACAGAGTCAAAATAACTCAATCAATCGAATCACAGATTAGACTACTTTTACCATGTTTACGGTATAGAAAAATCTAGGTCTGGGGTAACTTGTTGGTATTGAGTGGAGACCAATCAATTCGTGATTGTTATCGTAAACGTAAGTATTTTTGGTGTCAGTTGGTTCTACTCATAAATTGTAGGAGCAGATTCTGTAAAAGTATGAAGATCACGAAGTTTGAACATGCGCTTGCGTAAATTTCTAACTAAGATATAATGATGTCATATAATTGGTACGTGGTAAGGTAAGGAGAAGTAAGAGAATATAGGGAAAATAAAACTCATAAAATTCTAAAACAACGAACTGATAATGCCATTGCAAAAAACGAATTACTATCAAAAGAGAAACAACAATCTACAAAACACAACTATAAAAACTAAACTCATACAACATTTGTTCTCATTTAAAGATGAAACTCGTGTATTATATATCGGTGTGTGAATTAAAGTTATATTTGTGTTAATTGCAGATAAGTATCGTTCCAATGCAGTCCTATGTATTTTGATATTAACATTATCCTACCCTTGTAAGTAGATCAAAATGCACATAAATATATATACTTAGAGAGATTTCGGATAGCTCATTGAGATAAAGTTTCATTCTCTGATAAAACATTTAAAAAAATGATAAAATAACTATGAATATTTTAATGGATACAGTCTTGCCTTTCATTTTAATGTTTATATAGCATAATTATGTCCTTTTGTTTGACTTAGTTTAAAGATATTTATTTATAGTGGATTGGGAAACAAGTTTTGCAACTTATATTAATCCCTTTCTACTTTGCGGGTGCGAGTGCTGCCTTGTAGCGGCATTAGCCTACTCTTTTTCGAAATCTACAAGGGTGTCTTTAACGTGCAAGAGATATGGCTCTCTCTTAACACGGGTCAGCCATTTATCGTCCCTCTCCGACGGACAATCATCGTTTCCTCAAGACCATACTCGCAAATGGTGTCAAGGGAGAGCCGAAAATTGAATTCCTGAAATTTTCATCCCAAACGGGAATCGAACCAGGAACCTTTGTGTTAATAGTCCGATGCACTAACCACTACACCACGGTTTGACTAAAGTATGCTTTCCCAGAGTAAACTTTTATCGTTTGCAATTGTTTTTATATAACTGTAAATAAAAATGCAACTGCAAGATACAGTGAACATAGTACAACATTGAAAACAAAAGACTCAGCAAAACTGACCCATCCAAAAGAAGGGTGATCTCGAGTGCCTACAAAAAGTAAGCATATTTTGCGCTACTAGTTGCATATATCGTGTGTATCATATAAATACACTTCCATTACTACAATGTACGTCTAGTCCGGTAGGTCTCTTTCGAGGAAAAGAGGAATGGAAAATGTAACTAAACATATCCGTCTTCAAAAGTTGTAAGTCAAAAGTTGTGGTTATGCATGCCTGTCGTGTTTTTTTTCTACATAAGTTGTAATCCTATAAATTATACTTAGACAATATACGTTTAGTGTCTTGAAATATGAAATTTATTTGTATGAGGCTTAGAAACGGGAAAATGCGAGGTTCTACCGAGCATTTTCCCGTTTCGTGCCGAATACAAATAAATTTCATATTTTAAGACACTATACGTATATTTTTTTTATACTGAAATCGAAAAAAAATATTTAAAAATGAAAAAACTATGTAACAAAAATTGTTAAAAAAGGTGTTTGGAATTTCCCTCTTGAGGTACCATTTTGTGGTATTTCCCTAAGAGCGTAGTCCAGACGGCAAAACATTGACATATTAAGGAAATAGAAAGGGAAAATGAACTTAATTGATAACATTTGATAACCATGGTATATAAATAACCAATTTGAAGACATAAAAGTTTAAATTCATAAAAGTTTGGCCATTGTTACTTTACGTTGTCATGGTCGTGACGTGACGTTGTTGATGAATTACAATAAGGAGGCGGGGCTTATAGGTTAGTTGGGGTCATTGACGTATCAAGCTTACGTTTATACGTATAACTTTATCTGTATAGTAAAATAGCTGATTGCAGTATGAATTCAGTTAGTTTTCTTGTTTGGATTATTCCACATGTTCAGGTCTCGTCTTTTGAAAGCAGTCAGTATGTGTTTTTGTATTGTTGAAATTCGAAAGGTGGTCTACATGTATTATGCTTATATTTGGCGGCATTTGAACACTAGTGTTTCATTTGGCAATCATACCACATATCCCTTCTTACATATTAATTTACAAATACGATATAAAACGGTATAAATTATTTTTTGGTTTTAATTTTGATCAATGATGTAAATCATAGAGATATTTTACAAGTAACTTTTTTCTTGTTTTAGTTTCTGTTAAGAATAATTGTTTACATTTAGTCTAATTTTGTTCGTAGAAGAAGTTTGTCCATACTACTTATTAATCAATTTTTTACATGGCCTTACATTTATCTTTTCAGCCATTGCAGTTGTGGTTATCATTATTCAAAGATTTACAAAACGATGGAGGCAAATTCATAGTACGTGCATATTCATTCATTTGTTTAAGTTGATACATGTACCTTCTTTTGTGAATTTAAATAGTTCTTTTAAATTTGCTGAAGTAGTTATAATATTGCATACGTGGACGTATTTAACATATAATTTTCCAAACGATAACGTATTGTTTAATTTGTAGTATGGGGTGTGAACTGTTTAATTTGTAGTATGGGGTGTGAACTGCTCAATTTTCAATATTTTAATTTTAATTTTTTTTTTGGGGGGGAAGGTAATCTTGTTTGTCTTGTCTTTATCTTTTATGAATAATCACTATTGTCAGTGACTTATACACGAACTGAACTTAATTTCCCCGAGTTATCTATCAAAAAGTAAAAACAAAAAAATACTGAACTCCGAGGAAAATTCAAAAAGGAAAATCAAAAATCAAAAGGCAAAATCAAAAGTCCAAACACATCAAACGAATGGATAACAACTGTCATATTCCTGACTTGGTACAGGCAAGATAATGATATGTATCGTACTTTATCTAAAGGTAATTATTGAGTATGTAGTTTTATTGAGACATGAACTCTTTATAAAAACTTCAAATGTACGAAAGACAATTTATGTTCAATGAAAAACAGAAAAGTTTGAATTGAAACTGAAGTCTAATTTTTTAACTAAACGTATTAGGTTATAAAAAAAAGTCCTGCCCTAAAACAAGTGAACCGTTTATAGATAAAAAAAAAAAAGACTTTCAAAAAGTGAAAATAGAATAAAATAGTAGTATATTAAATTATTCCTCTCACAGTCAAGAATTCGAACGATACTCAGATGCATCATGCAACTATTTTGTTGTTTTTATACGGTTGTTTCTTTTGGCATTATACTCAGTTCTTAACTCTTTTAAATACACTTGTTATATAGTATACTTATCACTAAAAGTACATTATTTCAGCTTTACCAGAAGACGTTAAACTATTAAAGGAAGAAGATAGAGATAGATATATCAAACTTATGCAGAGTGAAAAGAAAGAAAGACGATATTTTGTAAGAATAATGATCGTCGGCAAAGGACGGGTGGGTAAGACTTGCCTCATGAGGAGATTATTAAAGGAACGCATTAAAAAGAACGAGCCCAGTACAGATGGTGTTGATATTGTTGTTCAAAGATGTAAAATTAATATCAATGATGGTAAATGGACTATCGGCAAAGGTAGGTTTATGAAATATCAATTCAAATTTGCTAGCAAAACAGACACCACAAGGAAAAAGAAGTATGTTTTGTTTCATAGATATATATTTTGGATATATGGCTATTGGGATTTTAGAGGTAAATGCTGGGTGGTTTCAATTGTAATAGAATCGTTATTTCTTACCTAACCTTGGTTTATGGTGTAAAGCTAAAATCTATAAATCAGATTGAAATTAACGGATTTATCCAAAAGATCCCCATAAATCACCCCAAAAAAAATATACAAAATCCAGATCTTGTGCCAAGTTCAACGTAGATTTACAGCAATCCGGTTGACAATTATTGTCATGTAATGGACACTGCATTCACATTAGGTATTGTTTTGCGCTTAGGTACCAATGTGAAAGCTTAAAATTTTGATGTGTTTGAACAACTCTTTGGTCGGTTCAACTACTTGCGAACTTTTCGTCCCCGTAATTAAGACAAGTCAAGTAGCTATCACTTGTGTGTTGACATGAAATACTATTGATATTTTGTTTTCCATGGATCTACTTTGAAATGAATAGATTTCCTTAGCTGAATATGACTTGCTTACTTTTTATTGCTCCTTTTGGTTTGATTTTAACTTCCAAATTTATTTTATTCGGTTGCAACTTGTAAACGTTTGTCTTACGTAGACAAAACATGTACGAAATTATAAGCCTGACACAAAACATCTTTGACCTGTACATAGAGAATAATACATGGCAAAATCCGTATCATATGTCGTATCATCCCGAGACATCAATATCAGCCCAAGGGCATTTAGGCCCGAGGGATGATATTGGTCGATAATTTGCTGTTCGGTGTGGGCAAAAGTGTTGAAGACCATTTTTTGACCTATAAGGGTTAACTTTCATGGATTGTGACTTGGATGGAGAGTTGTCTAATTGGCACTCATACCAGATCTTCTTATATCTATATCAAATTCCGTTTGATCTTCTTTTTGCAGATACATCTGATGGTATGGCAGGGCGATTTCATAGAGCAATGATTCCAAATCTAAACATGGAAGATGTGACACCAATTCAAAATGAAGGCGAAGATATGGAGAGTTCATTTAGGGAAGTATCAATAGAAGTTGCAAACAATTCCAGTAAACAATCCAACGTATCAACTAATAACGAGTGCAGTCAAGCTAAAAATCAATCTCACATTAGAAGTCACAGTTGGAACACTTTTGAATTGGAATCAAGTACAGAAATGTTCAAAGAAGATCTAGTATCCGGAACGGAAAGATTCAACCAAAGGCCCACCAAGGAAGTAGACGAAAGAAATTTGCCTACGTTAACACACGACGACAAAAATGATATTTCAAAATTAGAAAACAATGAAAACATTGATAGTGAAGTACCCGTTAATGACGCCAGTGACACTTTGATAAGAAATGGAGATGAGAATAAATCATCATGTCTGTTAATGTCGGTGGACTTGATGTCTCGTGTGCTATCTAAGACGTCAAATTCCAATAGTCCTTCGAATCAGCATGCATTATGTGGTTTATGGGACTTTGCAGGACAAAGGGAATTTTATGCTACTCATCAGGCGTTTTTAACAAGTGGTGCTATATACCTGCTCGTTGTCGATATTGAAGACGATATATCAAAGCAAGATGTTACGCAGCATTTTGCAGATTTTCGTGAAGTTGGAGGTATATCTATCCTTCTTACAGATAAAACATTTCCCGAAATCAAAAATAACAGCAACAGATTATTTTTTTTTACATGATATCATTCATAATATCAATCAGTAAACCATAAGGTCATATACATGTATATACACTGTCATTTATAAAGTTATATAGCACATATTCGGTGGAGGAACAGAATGCAACGAAATAATAGTGTTACAATAACGTGATACCAATTAACATTTTATTACAAGGTCAAATTATTTCAAAGTTCTAAAATA
Organism: Mytilus edulis; assembly: GCA_019925275.1. NCBI lineage: Eukaryota > Metazoa > Mollusca > Bivalvia > Mytilida > Mytilidae > Mytilus > Mytilus edulis. The sequence goes on from CM034361.1 coordinate 120,765,749, forward strand.
GCCTAAAAATGTCTTTTTACCCAATTTTGTTTTATTATTCCTGACAGTTTACTGTCACTCGAAGGTTAGCCAATACAGTGCTTTACTTTAGTATGCTCAAAGTAACTACAAACATTCTATATTCATTTGGTATTGTATATGTAGTCTTCGCGATTGTTATATCTGTTACATAAGATCAAATTCATATCAGTTTTTTGGGGGAGTGCTTAATTCACGAGTTTACTGACATTATACACTCTAAAGTTACTGTACACTTTGGGTTTAAATAAATATGTAAATTTATGGTATGTCTTATATTACGGGAATGCAAATAGTTCTAGCGATAGTAATGGTAGAGTCTGTTCAAGGGTAGAACTGTCAGAATAGTTCGTGAGTTAAACTGTCAAAAAGTGCAATAGGTTGAAACTGACAAAAAATGTTTATGGTTGGACCCGTAAAAACGTGTTCAAGGCTACAACTGTTTGAACAGTTTTAGGGTATAACTGTTTTATTGTTCTACGAACTAAAGCTAGAAAGTCTTCCTTGTACATCCGGATAATGTTTTTGAGAGGTTAGAATTTATCACAACTGTATTCATTTTATTTTACTTCTTAACAGTACCTCTAAAAACAGTATTTGTTGTTACAGGGTATGTTGATTTTTGGTTCGATACTATCCATTGCCATCGATCAGTAGACATACCAGAATATCAACCAGTTAACCATTACATTGACCCTCCTATTATTATAGTGTTCACAGGAAAAGACAAATATAAAAAGGTAATAACTAAATAGTAATACCTTTCTGATTTTATATCTGAAATAGTTTATCAATATATAAAATTGATTTGAATACAATGATGCATGTAGCAGATGCCCAGACAGCAACTCAATTATTACAAATATAAAAAGGGCGGGATATAGCATGACAGCAATAATTTCAAGCCGTGAGCTCTCCAAAATTGCCGTTATTTGAAGTGTCACATATGTCAATAATATTTTCTTAGCTGCGTTGCATGCTTTGTCTATATTAATGGATTTCAGTTGTACAGTAATTCTATCTAGCGATACAATAAACGTTTTACCAGACGCTTACATTCACCCTAACCGGAGGTAGTAGGGTAACATTCCAATATAGAAAGACCAACTATAAAACTTATTACTAGTATTCAATTTTCATGTTTTTAACGAGTTTTTAATTAATATTTAGGAAAATGTAGATGAGAGAATAAAAGACCTTCAAGCTCAGCTAGGTGTAGTTTTGGGACATCAAAGCAAGTATCATCACCTACGAGATATATTTTGTTTATCAAACACCATGGATCCTGACGAGGAGTTCGAAAAACTACGAGAAAAAATATCATACACCGCGAGGCAGATGACCAATTGGGGGGAATTAATGCCTTTAAAATGGATTCTTTTAGAACATTTGATTGAAACAAATAAGAAGCAAAATGATTTCATTAGTTTTTCTGACATGGTCAAAATGGCTAAACATTCTGATATCGGGATGACAAATATTGAGGAAACCAAAGTCTTTCTTCGTTTCCAGCATAAAGTAGGAAATATTATTTTCTTTGATGATATACAGGATTTTATTATTTTAAATCCACAATGGTAAGTAGATGCTTTCCGATGTTTAGTGTCAGATAAAATTGATGCACAACTACAGCACTGTGAAGATTGGATAACGTTTGAACGGAACGGGCAAATTAGTGACTACTTGATCACACAACTTTTTAAATCAAAAGGGGGAAGTCGTTTTGTAAGTGAAAGAGACAATTTGCTTAAAGTAATGGAAAAATTTGACATATTGGTCAAACTTGGTGAAACATGTTATATAATGCCAAGCATGATGCCTTCTGTATCTTTTGATGAAATATGTAAAGAGATTGGTGTAGACAATTTAACGTGTGAAATAACTTCTTGGCTTTGTTTAAAGTTTGCATTTCTACCACCTGCATTCTTTAATCACATTTACGTGTGGTACATTAGAAAGTACACACCTATGGAAATGGACAATCAAAAACAGTCATCGTCATCATTGTTTCGAGGTTTAGGTGTATTTGACATTGATAAGTCAAAATGTATAAAGCTTTTAGTTATCATGTCAACAGATGTAACAGCTGTTCAGATTGTGTCGTTTTCTAAAGAAAAGAAAAACTTAGGAAGCATTTGTAACAAAATTCGCACTGATCTGACTAAACAAATTGGATCAATTAAGCAGAGGTTTCAATTGCAAATATCTTATAAACTGCATTTTAAATGCAGTAAAGGCAAAAACTTTCACGAAACATTACCTTACGAAAACTTGAAATCTCTAACGGAGATCAAATGTAAAGAACATAAAATGGCACACTATTCTAAAGAACTGTATTTGCATTGGATGACTGATGTAGATAAGGTAAGATTCGGATTGATATCATAATCTTTTGTATTTTAAAATGATGTTCTTATTAAACCGAAGAAGAAGAAAAAACATTTCGCTACTGAAAAGTATCATTTTTTTTAAATTTTGAATATCTCCTCATTAATTAGTTTCTTTAAACATTTATGACCCGAATTTGTTATTTTTAGATCAAGTTGATGTTATGATAATTTTGAAATCTTATAATCGGTTCATTGAATTGCATTTGTGTATTTTACTTGATATACACAAGAACATTCTTTGTTTGATCAACAATTCTTTGTTTGGTTCATTCATAATGACTCTGATGGGAAAATAAACTTGTACTGCTTAATGTCATTTTGCCCGGGTTCAAGATTGTGACGTCACAAAACCGTGACATGCACGAAGAGCTGAAAAAGAGGGAACAAAGATACCAAAGGGACATTCGAATTCATAAACTTGAACAAACTGACAACGCCATGGCTAAAAGTGAAAAAGACAAACAGTCAAACAATAGTACACATGACACAACATAGAAAACTTAAGAATAAACAACACGAACCCCACCAAAAACAAGGGGTGGTCTCAGGTGCTCCGGAAGGGTAAGCAGATCCTGCTTCACATATTGAACCCGTCGTGTTGCTTATGTGATCACTAATCCGGTAAATAATTTGGTGGGTAATATTCATGGAAGGGAAGGGGATTGTAGTTACGACGTAAGAAAAATATCCGATATCATTTGTGAAACGGTGAACCAACTCGTGATGGCGTGCGTAAAATTTACGAAGGGATAATTTAAACTTCATCATTTGGAACTTTTGTTTTAATAGCTTTGTGATCAGCAACCCTCTATCAAGATAATCATGATAGGAAAAGCACGGAAAAATCGTATCAATTGGGAAATATATACCCCGTATGCAGGTGCTTCTGGAATGTTGCTACTTAGAAATGGAAAGTTCACAACTGGAAAACTGAAATCATCTCTTTAGTTTTGTTTTCAAACGACCCTTATTGTCAATTTCTAGATGTAAGTCAAGAGCTGTGTACTACAGATAAGTAACACCGATTACTTGTTGAATTCTAAACTAGAGTTTCTGCGGTGATATATACGTGAATTGATCTCAGGTGGATATAATATATAGTCTCATTGACAATCGTACTACATCTCCTTAAATTTGGTCTTATATTTGTTCTTCTTTGGTCTTGCTACTGTATAATTCTTCATTTGTACAGCACATTAGTTTTTCCTCAAATGTTATCAAGGGGGAGAGATCTATTTACAGTTAGCAGCAATTCATATCAGATAACCAACGTTAGGCCACAGTGACACGCGTATTGATTTTTTTCTCTCCATTAAATAGGGGTATATGGGAGGGTTGAGATCTCGCTAAGCATGTTTAACCTTGTGCATGTTTGAGCATAACCTAAGTGATAAACTCTATTCTATGTTAATCTTGTGAGTGTTATTTTTAGATTTTGATTCATTTGCATTTTTCTTACATCAGTTTGGCGTCCATTTCGATGAGTTGAAGACGAACTGGAGGTTTTTGTCTACTGTTAATTGGTTGGGTTGTTGTCTCTTTGGCTTATCATCCATTTCCATTCTCTATCATACTATCAATTGTAAACGTAATTGAAACAACATCTTAGAGTGTATATTTATCTAAAACTTTTTGTTCGCTATTTTGGATTCAAGTATATTGCTGAATTAAGGGACCATAATTGTTGAAATGCGCATGTGATTCATTAAAGTTATTATCGGTAATGTTACGTACCGAGTTTCAACATTTAATTGATTAGTTTTGATTTCTTTTGTAATCGTATAGCTATACTCGTATTTATACAGGATGTAGTTTTCGTGTATATTTATATATTATGATTATTGTTGATCATCTCATCGAGATTGATTTTCTCGCTTGAGCCGGTACGGCGAAAGTGAGAAAAGCAATCGAGTTAAGATGACCAATGATAATATGTTTATCGCTATGTTTATCGCTATTTTATCTATGATGTTATTAATGTCATGTTTATTTCCTTAACAACGGCACGTGCTTCCTTAGTTTCTAGTGATAATTTTCACTCGACTCCGCTGTAAAAGGAAATTATCAGTCTGTAAGATCAAAGAATAATTTGGCGAAATAGCAATAATTATTTTATTTAGTTAAATTATCTTTTCTTACAGATCAAAGAATAATTTGGCGCAATAGCAATAATTATTTAATTTAGTTAAATTATCTTTTCTGACCAACAGCTACTTCACGATGAGAAAATTACGAACTCTCAACAAGATGAACAGAATTCAGAAGATACTATTGGTAATTGATGCATATTCATTAGAATAGGGGTTACAGAGAAGAGAACAAATTTGAATGACGAAAAATGAGTAAAATATTAAAGAATAGAATAAAATTGGGTGAAAAAGTATAAAGAAAAGGGAAATTAAAAATACTATTTGCAGAACAAATTGATGTACAGAATAAATTAAAATAAACTAGTGAAAGATTAAAGTATTATTTAAATCATTTACTTGTTGATCTCAGATAAAGAAAAAAATCCGTATACTAATTAAAGAATACAGTAATTAACGTCAGTTTGGAAAACCTATTCATTCGAGTCACAGTAGATGAGTAATGAGATCAAACATTTTTACAGAGTATTTCAATGTACATGTATGGCTTAGATTATCTGAACATCATATAAAACCCCACCGGTAAAACATTATACACCCAATACCACTGTATACATACATTGAATTTTTTTAACATACAGTTATGTGTTCAATGGTACAATAACAATAATATTTTTGTCATTTTAGATTTTTATGAGAATACGAAAGATAAATGGGAACAGGAGAGGTAATGGTTTACAGAAACATGTATTCAGCTTTTTAACTCACCGGGCCCGAAGGGCCAAGTGAGCTTTTCTCATCACTTGGCGTCCGTCGTCCGTCGTCCGTCGTCCGGCGTTCACTTTTACAAAATTCTTCTTCTCTAAAAATACTTGGCCAAATTAAACTAAACTTGGTCACAATCATCATTGATGTATCTAGTTTAAAGTTTGTGTTTTTTTCCCCGGCCAACCATCCAAGATGGCCGCCATGGCTAAAAATAGAACATAGGGGTAAAATGCAGTTTTTGGCTTATAACTCAAAAACCAAAGCATTTAGAGCAAATCTGACATGGGGTAATATTGTTTATCAGGTCAAGATGTATCTTCCCTGAAATTTTCAGATGAATCAGACAACCCATTGTTGGGTTGCTGCCCATAAATTGGTAATTTTAAGGAAATTTTACTGTTTTTGGTTATTATCTTTAATATTATTATAGACGGAGATAAACTGTAAACAGCAATAATGTTCAGCAAAGTAAGATTTACAAATAAGTCAACATGACCAAAATGGTCAGTTGACCCCTTTAGGAGTTATTGCCCTTTATAGTCAATTTTCAACCATTTTTCGTAAATATCCATCATCTTTTACAAATATCTTCTCCTCTGAAACTACTTGGCCAAATTAAACCAAACTTGGCCACAATCATCATTGATGTATCTAGTTTAAAGTTTGTGTTTTTTTACCCGTCAACCATCCAATATGGCCGCCATGACTAAAAATAGAACAAAGGGGTAAAATGCAGTTTTTGGCTTATAACTCAAAAACCAAAACATTTAGAGCAAATCTGACAGGAGTACAATTGTTTATCAGGTCAAGATCTATCTGCCCTGAAATTTTCAGATGAATCAGACAACCCATTGTTGGGTTGCTGCCCCTAAATTGGTAATTTTAAGGACATTTTACTGTTTTTGGTTATTATCTTGAATATTATTATAGATGGAGATAAACTGTAAACAGCAATAATGTTCAGCAAAGTAAGATTTACAAATAAGTCAACATGACCAAAATGGTCAGTTGACCCCTTTAGGAGTTATTGCCCTTTATAGTCAATTTTTAACCATTTTTCGTCCTAAGTTTGTTTAATTCACATATACCTAGGTGAGCGACACAGGCTCTTTAGAGCCTCTAGTTTGTTTTGGTTTGATTTGTATAAAAACTCCATGGATGTTAAAATATAAGATTGTGTTATAGACCCCATGAATTTCGAAGGACTTATTATGCCTGCAAAATTTACTGAAATCGCGATTATTAAATTTTATTCGCATTGTTGTCCATTGCTCAATGGTGTAATGATTAATCATTTATGTTCCAGTCAGATTATACGATATGACCATTTTCTTAGTATCCCCCCTTTGGCAAAATACCAGATTGAGGTCTGCTATCTGGCTTTTCTTAATATTGTTTTCCTCGAATGGCATTTATTTTGTCTCCGTCGTTTGAAAAGAGATTTTGTAAATTTCATGGTGAACATTTAATTATAAACAAGTGAAACATAGGTATGAATATATCTGCTTGCCAACAAGTCTTTTCCAATGGTGCAACTATAGAAAAGACGTACTTTTTTGTGTGTTTTGGAATTAAGAGCCATATATTGTTTTCTTTTGCACAGTGATCAAATTGATGTCGTCAGAAGATTTATTGCGGCAATAGATTTGGGACAAACGTATTTTGGATATGCATTTTCATTTCAATATGAACCAAATTCCATTCCGAATTCCATTTACACGTGCGAATGGCAGAATGATTCTTTAATTTCGAATAAAGCTCCAACATCAGTCCTTTTGAACAAAAACAAAAAATTCCTAGCTTTTGGGTATAATGCAGAAAGTAGATATGCGATCAGTCTAGAAAACAATACGGATGAGGAAGATAGTGGAGACGAAATGGATGTACTGCATTTTTTCAGAAGATTTATGATGGCATTTCATAATGAGGTATCTGCAATATGAATGTGCAAGATTTTTCCATTCTTTTTGTAATAGTAGAAATTTTATCATCTTTTATTATTTATTTTTTTATTAAAGTGTAATGGATGAACATGGCTGTTCAAGAAGCATTGCGTATGCGAAATCTGTCGAAAACTAAAAATAAAGTAATATTTAGTTTTGGTCCTCAATGCTCTTCAACTTCGTACTAATTTTGGGACATTTAAACATTTTTCATTCGAGCCTCACTGATGAGTCTTTTGTCGAAACGCGCGTCTGGCGTAAGTGTAAAATTTAAGTCCTGGTATTATCTATAATAAGTTTATTTACTTATTTTACAAAAGTCATTACCTTCATGCATTCATTGTTTCAAACCCTGAGAGAAGTAACAGAATTTTGAAGCTTTTTAGAAAACAGTAAATCAAAACATTTGCGAAAGGAACGTTAGTTTACACTTAACCGATAGGAAAATAGTTTAAATTTTACCGATAGGAAAGATAGTTTGAATTTGATCAATAGGAAAATAGTTTGAATTTTATCAATAGGTAAATAGTTATCAAAGGTACCAGGATTATAATTTAGTACGCCAGACGTGCGTTTCGTCTTCATAAGACTCATCAGTGACGCTGAAATGTCAGAAAATTTGAATTTAACAATAGGAAAATAAGTTTGAAATTTATCAATAGGAAAGAGACTTTATATTTCATCAATAGGAAAATAGTTCAAAGGAGTAAGTCTGGTAAGGACCGATTTTTCCCTCAAATTGCAGGTCCATTAACTGATTGAGTCTTTAAAAAACCTCCGATTCAAGCTTAAATATGAAAAATCTATCAAATCTGCAAAAAATCGTCACTTTTCCAATGTTTTTGTCAAAAATGAAAGTTACCTTTATATATGTTATGTATTATCATCAAATACAACTTACATTTCAATATTATGAATGAAAACGAATGCGGCCACTTTCATTTTAGACGAAACCGTCTTAAATTTAACTAATATAAAATGCTAAAATTGTGAAGATTGCAGTAATATTAGCATGACTTAATGCTGTTAGTACCCGATATATGTGCATTGTATTGCCAAAAACAGCCCATATTTGTGTAGCAGAACCATTCTGCTTTCAAATAAATAGTTAAAAGATTACATTTTCACAATTTTGTAAAACTGCTATAATTTTGGTCCAAAAAGGGGTCTTACTGAACCTACTCCTTTTAACATATTTCAGAATGAAGATATAGATTTCCTGATTGAAGATGAAACTGGAACCAAGATGAAAGCCATTGATATATTAACTATGGCCATTAAATATCTAAAAGAACAAATTATTATGAAGATAAATCAAAAGCCTTTACATATTGATGAAGCAGACATATATTTTGTCTTGACTGTCCCTGCTATTTGGAAGGAAAAGTCTACGATTTTCATGAGAAAGGCAGCTGAAAAGGTTTTAAATTAATAGTATATAATTTCACATCTATTTATTTGATCACAACCAAAAGATGTAAAAGAGGGACGAAATTTACCAGTGAGAGTGACAGTCAAACTCATAAATCGAATATAAATTGACAACCCCATGGCTAAAAATAAAAAAAAAGACAACCAGACAAACAATAGTACACATGACACATCATAGAAAACTAAAGGATAAGCAACACGAACCCAACCAAAAACTAGGGGTGATCTCAGGTGCTCCGGAAGGATAGTTTATCACACAAACAATTCCTTTGAATAAAGGAAATACGTTAGATTCATTAATAATTTTTGGATACTAATTTCCGTAAATTTCGTGGGTACATGGGAACCACGAATTGAAACGTTCAGCGAATTAAAATTTTTATATAGGCTTTTTATATAGAGATTGTCAAAACCGCGAAATCAAATATTCACGCAAATGCAAGTTGTTTTCAATCCACGAAAATTGATACTCACGAAAATAAATTAATCCACAGTAAGGTAAAGAGCAGTTCAAACCTAATAAATCGGTTAAGATAGAAAAAAAATTATAGAAGTAAAAGCAAGGGAAACACATCAACTGTAAGAGAAACACGACAAAATGATACAAACACTGATCTGTTATAAAAACAACCGCCAACATATATAGGAACAGACTGTATGATAACAACTGATTTGGTACAGAGTATATAGTCCTATTGACGTATTATGAACTATTTATAAGTCATTTTTGGTAAATCTTAATACATATAAATGAACGATAACCTATATAATCAAATGGCTTTCCGAATTTCAGTTCATCCATAACTGCTGTAGCTTTGACCTCTTGCACTCAGAATCAATAGAAGTTCCCTCTACCGAAAAACCATTTCCTAGCCAAATTTAGTAAATAAAGTCTTTATAGCTCGAACTATCAATCATATTCGGAAACGGAAATGTGGACTTATGTACGCATTTCCTTTAGGTGGGTTATAATCAGAGCTGGACTTCGTCGTAACTAGTCAAAAAATAACTTTTGTATACATTTCTTTGTGTTTTCAATTTACACCACTATTCCACATATTACTAAATTTGAAAAAGCTCGACTGAAATAACTCGTCATAGCTTATGTTTCTTTAACAAATAGGGCACTAGACGTTTTAAATATCTGGTTTTTGGCAGATATTCAGCTTACTTTGTTAAAAAAATAATACAGATTCGAGCAAAAAATACACCGACCAGGATATCACTGCCTTGCTGGACTTTTTAATTGACAATATATTTGTTGTATTTGGAGGTTTGATCTTCCAACAGACTATTTGAATCCAAATAGGTACCAATTGCGGTCCTCTACTTGTAGATTTGATTTTGTATTCCTATGAAGCAGAATTTATCCAAAGAAGGGAGAAAAGAAATTAGCCGTCTTTTAGTTTCACCTTTCGGTTTATTGATGGTGTAATGTCTCTTAATAATAATAGATTCAATGATCACTTACATTTAATATATCCAAGTGAACTTGAAATTAAAGATACTACCGACACAGAGAAATCTGCTTCATATTTAGACCTTTTTCTCGAAATGACTACTGATGGTAGTTTAAATACTAAAATTTATGACAAACGAGATGATTTTAATTTTCCTATAGTCAACTTTCCATTTCTGTGTAGCAACATCCCAGCGGCACCAGCATATGGAGTATATGTGTTTCAATTGATACGTTACTCTAGAGCTAGCTCAAAGTACGTTGATTTTGTTGAACGAGGAATACTGCCTTCTCAAACGCTGCTAAGACAGGGCTATGAATCAATCAAATTAAGGTCATCCCTCAAGAAATTTTACGGTCGCCATCATGAGCTGATTGGTTGTTATGACAAAAGTGGGTCAGAAATCACATCTTATATTCCTCTTCAGTCATAATAACCTTCAATCATTACCGGACTGAACAAAGAAATAACACGACGGGTGCCGTATACGGTGCAGGAAATGCTTACCCGTAGGGAGCACCTGATTTCACTCCAGGTTTTTAGTGGAGTTTGTGTTGTTTCTTATTTATAACTGTTGATGTATATGTCTTTTCGTTTGACGAGTCTTTTTTTACTCCTTGGTTTTGATTGTTTATGTCGCTTGTGCAAGCTTGCAAGATAGTTATAGACATGTGCACGAATCTGTATACATGGCCAATATCTAATTTTCTAAGACCAGGAAAGATTTCAATAAAGTGTGGTGATTTTTTTCTATTCTTATTAAGATGAATAAAACTTTTTTTCTAAAATAAATAGTTGATATTTTTTTTTATAGGCAGGGATAAATGAAAACCAATTAACAATTGCATTCGAACCAGACGCAGCATTATACAATTGCCTAGATTTCCGGACGGCTCGAAATAATGCACCCGGTATTACTTTTGCTGAAGCAATCAAAGCAGGCGTGAACTATATGGTGATGGATTTTGGAGGTATATCACAAGTGTCTGTACCTATTAAGGAATATGAAAGTTTTTATCCCTTCGTTTAATATGTTTGAGCTTTGGATTTTGTCATTGGCTAAGGGACATTCCGTTTATAATTTCCGCAGGAGTTCGCTATTTTTGTTATTTACTTTTTGAAACGTTTTTTCTTATGACCTGTTTTAAAACTTTTATTTTGAAAATCTACATAAGCTTAAAATTAGTTTTTTCAGGAAAATAACTGAATAATTGCTGATTTTTGTTAATTGGTATATAATACATATAGCTCATTTAAACAAAAATGAAAAAAAAACAGAAAATATTGAATACTGTAGATGTTTGATAACTGAACGAATGTAGGAGTATTGTTATATTCATGAATTTCAAAACTTCATTCACAAAATAACATGATAGATGAGGACAACAAATGAATATTCAAATTTGTGTCAAATAAAATTGAGAAAGGAAATGGTGAATATGTCAAAGCGACAACCACCCGACCATAGAGCAGACAACAGCGGAAGGCAACCAATGGGTCTTCAATGTAGCGAGAATTGCCGCACCCGTAGGTGTCCTTCAGCTGGCCCCTAAAAATATGCATAATAGTACAGTGATAATGAACGTCATACTTAACTCCGAATAAAACACAAGAAACTAAAATTTAAAATCATACAAGACTAACAAAGGCCAGAGGCTCCTGACTTGGGATAGGCGCAAAATTGCGGCGGGGTTAAACATGTTTATGAGATCTCAACCCTCCCCTATACCCTAGCCAATGTAGAAAAGTAAAAGCATAAGAATACGCACATTAAAATTCAGTTCAAGAGAAGTCCGAGTCCGATGTCAAAAGATGTAACAAAAGAAAATAAATAAAATGACAATAATACATATATACAGACTACTAGCAGTTAACTGACATGCCAGCTACAGACCTCAATTAAACTGATTGAAAGATTATGTCTTCATCATATGAATATCGGGCACAATCCCTCCCGTTAGGGGTTTAGTATCATACTATCATAAAATATATGAGAAGAACATAACCCGTGTCATGCCAACAACTGTTTTTTAGAAATTTATGTGTTTAGTTCCAATGCAAAGACCGTATCAGTGAATCAATATTAAAGCCAAAATATGCAATTTTTAATGACCTGACAACAGTATCGTAACTATATCCCTTTTAAATAAGTCTATTTAAAGGTTTTGTTAGTTTCTGAGGAGAATACTGACATTTTTGTGCTTTATAAAGAACACTTATTGACAATGCAAAGTTAAGATTCTGGTATGTGTAGAACTTGATGGAATCATGCATTACAATTGCAAAATATAAATCAGTTAAATGTCGACCACACGGTTAAAATATAGAAAAAAAATTTTTTTACTTTCTAATGTTTGTGTCATTTTGGTCTTTTATGGATAGTTGTCTCATTGGCAATCATACCACATCTTGTTTTTAATAATAGAACATTAATAACAAGAGTGCACACACTGAAATGTCTCGCCTCCTTTACTTATCATTGATATTATGTTGATAGTCCTAAGTATAAAGCTTTATTACAACTGTCACATCAACTTAACATTAACCAAGATAGCTAAACAAATAAAATTGAGAATGGAAATGGGGAATGTGTCAAAGAGACAACAACCCGACCATAGAAAAAAACAACAGCAGAAGGTCATCAACAGGTCTTCAATGTAGCGAGAAATTCCCACACCCGGAGGCAAAGACCAATGAACCATCAAATGAGGTCAACGTCAGAGATGAACCATGCCAGGGAGACATGTACAGCTAACAATGCTTCCATACATAAAATACAGTTGACCTATTACTTATAGTTTAAGAAAAATAGACCAAAACACAAAAACTTAACACTGTGATATGAATCATGAAATTAAGGTCATGGTCAAATAAAACTTGCCGGACTGACTTATAGATCATAAAATATTTCCATACACCAAATATAGTTGACCTTTGGCATATAATGTTAGATAAAAAAAAAAAACCTCAAAAACTTAACTATAACCACTGAACCATGATAATGAGGTCACGGTCAAATGACATCTGCCCGCTAGACATGTACATCTTACAATCATTCCATACAACACATATAGTAGACCTATTGCATAAAGTATAAGATAAACAGACCAAAACACAACAACTTAACTATAACCACTGAACCATGCAAATGAGGTCAAGGTCAAATGACATCTACCTGCTAGACATGTTCACCTTACAAGCATTCCATACAACAAATATAGTAGACCTATTGCATTAAGTGTAAGATAAACAGACCAAAACACAAAAACTTAACTATAACCACTGAACCATGAAAATGAGGTCAAGGTCAGATGACACCTGTCAGTTGGACATGTATACCTTACAGTCCTTCCATACACCGAATATACTAGCCCTATTGCTTATAGTGTCTGAGATATGGACTTGATCACCAAAACTTAACCTTGTTCACTGATCCATGAAATGAGGTTGAGGTCAAGTGAAAACTGTCTGACAGGCATGAGGACCTTGCAAGGTACGCACATACCAAATATAGTTATCCTATTACTTATAATAAGAGAGAATTCAACATTACAAAAAATCTGAACTTTTTTTCAAGTGGTCACTGACCCATGAAAATGAGGTCAAGGACATTGGACATGTGACTGACGGAAACTTCGTAACATGAGGCATATATATACAAAGTATGAAGCATCCAGGTATTCCAGCTTCTAAAATATAAAGCTTTTAAGAAGTAATCTAACGCCGCCGCCGCCGTAGCCGCCGCCGGATCACTATCCCTATGTCGAGCTTTCTGCAACAAAAGTTGCAGGCTCGACAAAAATGAAAGACAAAAATACAAAAAAAAATAATCATAGAACAATAACACATTGACGGGATGTAAGGGTACAGATCCACGATAAATGAATTCAAAATATGTTGCAAAATCACAGCGAAATTAAAGTGCTTGTAAGAACTGAAGGCTAAAAATTGCGTTAATTTATCAGTTGAAAGTAAACTTAAATATCAACTACAACTCTTTACAATTGGAGATAACTGCAATTCTTAAAGATGACTTTAACAATGACGTCATTTATATTTTAAGACTGAATTTTGTCATTGGGGAAAAAAGCTTTAAGATAGAACTTATAATAACAAAGACATCAATATGAAATGATGGACGAATTAAACATTTCATTTAGAATTAGACAATATCTATTTTTGAATAACTATTCCTTCCTCAAAACCTCCTTTTTTTTCTTAAAGAAGAAAAACAATGTTACGGAAAAAATATGTTTCTTCTTTATTTCTATTAGGAACAAATGCAAATATCACTCTCTATGAAGGACAGCAGGATGGTTTTCCAAAGACATTTATTTCATCATGTAGCGGTCCTAGGGCTGGTAATGCCATTGATGATGCTTTTTTGAAATTTATGGAAGATGTAGTTGGTGCACAAGTATTTAAAGAACTGAAATCAACAGAATTCGAGGACTACACGTACTTATTAAATGAATTCGAAATTAAAAAACGATCGATAAAATCATACACAACGTCAGACATAATTATACCATTGCCTGTTGGTTTTATGAATATTGTCAATAAGCACTGCCGGGGAATAGATGCAGCTATAAAGAAATCCACATATCGTAAATGCATTCTTACCAGTGGTCAAAAGTTATTTGTTAATCCGCAAACGTTCAGAGACCTTTTCGAGCCTACTATCAACTCATTATTAAAACACCTAGCACAACTTTTAAGGCATTCGAAAGTTTTAGACATACAACATATCATTATGATTGGAGGATTTTCAGAATGCGAACTCGTACAAACAGCATTTAAAGACAAGTTTCCGAAAAAGATTTTTTTAATTCCCGAAGAACCCGATCTTGCAGTGCTTAGAGGAGCTGTGTTATATGGTCATCACTCTCAACAGATACGCAGGTATGTTTTGTTAGCTTCTGTTAAAATATAAAACCTTTGTTTTAAGATTCAACAGTAGTCTAGCAATGTTTTAATTGAACAATTCATATTTACATTTAAAATCAAGTGAAAAAGGGAATGGGACTACAAACTAAAAAGGTGTACACCGAAATGTATACACAACTGTCAAGCCTACAGCAAAATGTAATTGCAGGTAAAATGAAACAAATGTAATATATTTGAATAAGGCGACTGTACTATAAAATATACTGATAAGGCAGTGGAAATATGTGTTTCATTAGTTTTGAAATAAACGCCTTGATCAGGTAATTCAATTCATAATTGTGATGGTAAAACCTGTGTAGAGATTATTTCAATGGATTTTCTTCATTACAATTATTCTTAAATACATACATTAAGATACTTTATTTTACAGTAAGTATACATTTCAGTTCTATACATTATTTAATTTCTGTTATCCTTATCAACACGAGTCAGGTTACCATAGTTATGGGTTTCAATTCTATATAATTTAAGGACCCTAACTTCAAATGATCATCAAAAATTTTACAAAATGAATCTGTTTTTGATCTATTTTTAAAGAATTGTTTGGTAATATATATCCCTTAATCTATAGCTGTATATTGGCACAAAGATGGTTTTTTTTTTCAATTTGAAAATATATTAAATGACAAAAAAATCATTCCTCTTAGAAAAATGCTAGTACATTTTAACTTTGAAAGTAATAACTGTTGTTAATAAAACAAGAAAAGCAGTGTAGATGGTAATATGCATAAATTTATTTTGCAAATTTACAGAGTTCGATATGGAAATACTGTGATGAACAACTCATTGCATGGAAAACGCAAGTGTTTCACTACTATTGTCTTCAATTAAGAAAACATAGTTTGGCAACAACATTGCTACTTATCTTGAACGTTTTGACAAGCCATGAAAAATTTAGTTACAATTAGAATGTCAAAAAGCATGTTTTTTTTTCTTTCAGACACAAGCTTACTAAGTAATATAAAACCAGAGACATATGTGTGGGAATGTATATCATGCTGACAGTCGGGCTGCTGCCAACATTTTCTGTCCGTGAAATAATGTATCAATCATTTTACAAATGCTTTCCAAATTTGTATATTTTTATAGTTAAAATGGCTGAAAAGTTTGATAGGATCCTATTTTAGTGTAGTAATTAATTAACCTCTCAATAAATGATTTTAGAAATTTAAGAATATTGTTACTGATGACACATGCAAAATTGAGGTCATTTTTCTCTTTGCCAGTTATACCATTTATTCTGTAAGTCTGTGTTTCAAATGTTAAGTTTTAACTGATAAAAAAACAAAAGCCAAATTTAATTATGAGTTAATTTAAAAAAGTAGATAAACTGTATACCAATTTCTTGTATTATAAAATAGCTGTACATAATCGGTCTAGATCTATACAAAAAACAAAATGTATGTTTGCCATTGAAACAAGTCTCCAAAAGAGACCAAATACCACAAAAATTAATAACCTTAGGTCACTGTACTAATTTCAACAATGAGCAAAGCCCATATTGCATAGATAGTCAGCTACAAAAGGCCCCATAGTGCAAAATTTAATTGATGAACAAAATAATGAACCAAATACAAATATGTAACACAGATATAAACGACAACCACTGAATTACTGGCTCCTGACTTTGGACATGCACTTACAGAATGAGGCAGGGCAAAACAAGTTTGATGGATTCAAATCCTCCCCCTAACCTGTGATGTAACAGTCCAATTACAGTTATACTGGCGAGATCAGTTAATCTAGTAAAACAGAGATATGCAACCTTCAAATCAATTTAAATGATGGTTGCACTTCAGAGTCATCCAATCAAATGTTAAAGTATTTATGCTTTATTGCATTAGAATGGAAATTAAAAAAAGGATTTGATATTGAAGTTATTTTTATTCATAAGGACTTTCTTTGTTTTATAACTATCAAAGTTTTTTATCAATTCTTCAATTTTTGG
>CM034361.1:120782763-120808493 GCA_019925275.1 Mytilus edulis
TACCAGCAGCGCCCGCTATAAATATGAAAGAAATAACGAAAAACCTATATGTATATATTAAGTTAATCGTATTCATAAGATATTGTAGTGCTTCCAAGGAAAAAAACATTAAACCATGTTCTACCAACAATTTTTTATCAAAATGTTCCGTACTAAGTCATGAATATGGCAGTTGCTGTCAAATAGTTCGTTTCAGTGTTGTTGGAGGTTGTTTTTGTTGCCTTTCAGTGTTCCTGTTGTTCCTTGGTTGTTCTTTCATAGTTGATGTGTTTTCCTCGATTTTCGTTTGTGACCTGGATTTGTTTTCTCTTAATCAATTTATGACCTTTGATCACCGGTTTACTACTTAATGTTGTCAATTATACATCCTCTGAAAGTATGTTATGAGCAGCTCACTCATTACTCAAATTCCTACCCTGAGCAGGAAGAAGAAAATAGTTCGCCCAAACTACGACCGGGGTACCATGTTAAAAAATAAAAAGAAAGGTAGAATAACGATTTATCTTACCTCCTATACATTTCTAGGAATATGATTGGTTAAAAGCGTCCGCGTGGAGACCGTGTATATTTCATATTAGGTTAGTAAGGAGGCGGTGCTTATTTCATACACGGTTAGTAGTGGTGTTACGTCTCTTTATATTCCATATAAGGTTAGAAGGGATGCGGGGCTTATTTCAACGTCCCTTTTAAAACAAAACGGTACTGGGAAAAAATCTGAAAGGTTTCAACAGACGAAGAAATTGATGATTAAGATTGAAATAAATTCATAAAAAACATTTAAACCTAACAAGTTGTTATTGTTGGCATCTGTTTTTGAATAGTCTTGTATTATTTTAATTTTAGTTTCTTGTGTACAATTTGGAAATTAGTATGGCGTTCATTATCACTGGGCTAGTATATATTTGTTTAGGGGCCAGCTGAAGGACGCCTCCGGGTGCGGGAATTTCTCACTACATTGAAGACCTGTTGGTGACCCTCTGCTGCTGTTTGACACATTCCCCATTTCCATTCTCAATTTTATTGTAACAGGAAATTTATAAAAATGATCATATAATTGTTATTCATGTCCACACCGAAGTGCTGTCTACTGGGCTGGTGATACCCTCGGGGACGAAACGTCCACGCTCTAGTCAGTAAAAAAAGCAAAATCACAAAAATACTGAACTTCGAGAAAAATTCTAAATGGAAAGTCCATTATCAAATGGCAAAAAAAAAGCTGAAACACATCGAACGAATGAATAACAACCGTCATATATCTGACTTGGTACAGGCAAATGGGTAAAGCTCTTGTGTTATGACCGAAACGGGACAACATGTCAAATATAGGTAAACGGGATTTATCAATTGAATGGATCAGAGCTGTTTTTATTTATCAGTGCATATGAATTCTTCGACGTACATTGAGCACAAGTATTTCTAACATTTCTGGAAAACCGATGTTGTGGCTGCTTTATCCTCCATGACACATCTGTTGTTGTTCCAGCAGACAAAGCCTCTAATAGTCTCTTTATTATATTAAAAAATTATGACTTGAAATGTCTTACTAAAAAAAATTGTTTTCACAGCATTCTAATAACTTCTCTGCAACCTTTGTACTAGCATGGTTTTATGAGAATAAATTATCTATCTATCTATAATAAAATTTTACCATACATCATCGAAGAAAAAAGGGATTTATAAAGATCACAAATCCGCCCTTCATTCATTTCATATCATTAGAAATACAATGGGAGATTCATGAACGTAAACTTATGAACAATGTTTCGGAGCATTACGCACAGATTACTCATACCATTCTAGACTTCTGATCCTTTATAAATGGTAAAAAAACTGAATTATTTCGATTGTGTTCTCTAACTTGTGTTTGTCTCAAACAAATGTTATAAAACTTATACACAATGCTTACTATTACAAAACTTAGATCAAGTACAAATATGAATATTGACACTTTTACTGCTCAATAAAGGCAACAGTAGTATACCGATGTTCAAAACTCATAAATCGATAGAAAAAAAACCAAACCAAAACCGAGGAAAACGCATTAAGAGAATGATGACACAACATTAAAATGTAACACACACAGAAACGAACTAAGCATTAGACAAAATCCGATGAGAATAACAAATATAACATCAAAACTTAATACACGAATTTGGAATAGAAAAGTACCGAGACACGTCTTATAATAATGTGAATTCACACTCAAATATAAAAAATAAGAGGAAACAAACGACACAAAAGAAACACAACGTTAAAATGTAACACACACAGAAACGAACTGTATTATAACAATGACCATATTCCTGACTTGGTACAGGATGTTTTTTAAAGGAAAAAATGTTGGGTTGAACCTGGTTTTGTTGCATGCCAAACCTCCCTCTTTTATGAATTATTTCCCTTTTGATCATTATATATGCAAGCGGAGCATCATCTATGTCTTAAAGCCTCATTCCCCAATTTATTTTGTGCGTGTGTTTGTCTTGCATTCAAAAACAATTGATTTTAATGAGAATAATAGGTCTGCTACTGTAGGCTTTTCTTTGAAGCTTAGTCAATTTAAAAATATCAAAGGCAATCAAAGTGTCACGTACCGGGGGTACGCAACTGCGTTACTCTGGGTTTCGTACCAGAGTCGTTTCTCTGGATACAGTCAAGGCTCAAGAATTGGTAGCGTTATTTTATCAACTGAATATTCGGACTCTCTTTATATTGATGCTGGGTGTCAAAATTAAGTGGGCTTCGGGTATCAGACGATAAATGCCAAGGATGATAATTATAATGACATCCCGGTTTATAATGCTTTATTTAATATCTTGATATACTTTTGCTTAGCCAGTGCTTTCTAAAAGCAACGAATTATTAATATACTGAGCCAGTGCTTTACTTGTAGCCACTGCTTTATAACTACTTGATTTGGACCAGTGCGTGTGTTGAACTGTTTGGTCTGAGTCACTTCTTTGCTCGTATTCAATGCTTCACCGTCTGGAAAAATGCTTTACCTTGTAAACAGCCACTCTGAAGCCACTGCTTCTTCAGCAGCTATACTTAATTAATCACTTGGCTCCTTATTCAGGACCACTGCTTATAATTCTTATTCAGAACTATAGATTAATCTCACATTTCTTCTGTCTCTTGTTAACAATCCAACTGCTCAGCTTGAATTCCAAACCCAGAACAACGTGAACTGTGAAAACCTTGGTATATATAGTAAATTGTAGACTCGTCCATACAATAGACTACTCCAAAAACGACTTTATCACTAGAACTTTTTACAACACCTAAGCATATACGATATAACAAAGCACTATGGTGACGGTTATATACTTTGTAACAACTGATCGTGGGAATTCCGGATTTGTAGGTCAATTCCTGACCCTTAAACAATTACTAATCACCCAATAAAATGTAAACAAATCGAAAGTGAAAGTAAAACAATGTGTAAATTGATGGAGGGAATGAATGATATTTCTTTCTGTTGGACTTTACAATTGGATTATAAAATGAGCAAGAACCAGGTAAGTTTGCAAATTCATCACATTACCCACGCCTCCAAGAAATGCGTCCCGGCAAAATCAATTGAGCACATCTACATCAAGTGGACATTTTTCAGTCCCAAACTCTATCCGGGTATTGCCTCGAGCCATGTCATTCAAAAACCACAATTCTAAATATCATTAAACAACTGTTACTTCTTCAGTAACTTATCACTAAAACAACTGTTACTTATTCAGTAACTAGCCACTAGAACAACTCGTAGATGTATAATCTACCCGACATGACAAGATTCCCACTCAACTGTTTACTATTACTTAACATGGGCATCAACTTTAGAAGTTAACTTTATCCTAAGAACCCCTAAATCGTTTTCCCATCTGTATTTCAACTATGCATGCTGACAGATTTTTGAGAAACCAAATTTTAACCATGAAAACCAACAAGCCAAATAATACATTTGAAAACCACGGAAAACATCACAAAGCCAAAACCGGTATGAAATAATTGTGCCTAACAACCGGCCACTTATGGACCACTCAAAGAGCTTGTTGAGAGGGATCTTTAACGTGCACAAAGCGTGGTACTCCTTGAACACGGGACCTCGGATTTAACGTCCCCATCCGACGGACATCATTATTATATATTCAAATAAACCCAGCATTATATATAAACAATAAAACACAAAAGTTTTCATAATTCTTGGAAATCTTTATCCTTAAACAAGTAACTAAATATCTGTATTGTCTGTTCTTCGCGAACATTCACTTGTATATAAATCACACTATAAAGCAATACGTATCCCGTCGGACTGATCACTGAATAATTCTGTCAAACCTACCTGGCTATGGTATTTGTATGCTTATTACATCAAATATCACTTCATCTTTTCCAGATTTCAGTTTCCTCTACATCTTTTCCGTTTTCCTTGTATCTTCTAACCACTCTTCTTTTAACCAGCATCAATCCAGAGGTAGCTACTGGCCTGACAACCTGTGCTGGTACAAGGCTTGGAATGGTTCCAGTCGTAGTTGTCGTAACAGTTCTTAAGTCCATAGGCGAGGACGAGAACAACGGTGGTGATGGGTTTGACACGGAATTGTCATCTGAATCAGTATCCATCATTCTCGGTATTAGAAACGAGCTTGACACAGGAGGTACCACTACAGTTGCAGTTGTGGTTGGCAACCTAGGCAATGCAAATCTCTTGGCTATTGGCTGTGGTCCTAACGAACTCTTTAGGGTATCTTGTAGTCTCTTCTTTTAAGAATTAGCCACCGGTAGAGGAGACGTGCTCTTCCTGACTACCCTACCTTTGATTAGTGATCCTGTAACCATCACTGATGTACCTGTTGTGCTTTTCGTGGATTTTGTAGGTTCTCCAAGGACATCCAATAGGGTGCCTGGATTTTGTTTCTCCCATTCACTATCGGTATCATCAATGGCTGGCAAGGATACTGCATGTCTCCTCCTCTGGTGCCTCGTAAAATCACTCTTCCTGCTTGTTGCATACGGACACCAATCACATAAGTACTCTTCTTCTGAAGACCTTCTCCTTGCACATCCTGTAACATGGTCCTCCAATTCCTTCTCTGTTTGGAACCGTATTTGGCAAACAGGGCACCTCCATCTTTCCCGTGGTGTCTTCTTTGTGTTAGCCATCTGTAATATAAGAAAACTCATTGTAAATATATACATGTATATACAAAATTAAGTGTTATGTACAGTTATACTTTCTATACACGTTTCATTCATTCATCATTTTTATTTATATTTTCTTTTACTTTAATCTTGAACATAATCATTTAACCAAGTGGGAGGCTTCCTTTCCCGTCTTAATCTTGGTAAATTAATGTGATCGTCTTGTTCAATGGTCTCATATCCATTCTCAAAATCAAATTCAATTGGGGCACTTAATTTTGTCAACAACTTGGGCTTGATCGTTCATTTCGGATACCTGATTTGACGGCTCGAGCCCTTGTAAACCCTCACCTAATAATGATTCACCTAACAACCGTTGATCCTTGCATCGTCTCATGCGATCAACATGAACCACTTGTGGTCGGCCCTTTCTGCCACAATTAACTAGGTAGGTTACATCTCAGTATTGTTTTAGCACTTTAAAGGGCCCCCGCCAATAACTTGTAAACTTAGGGGATTGGCCAAGCTTACGTACAGGAAAGAAAACAAACACTTTATCATTTTTATTAAATTTATTCCAACTTAAATGTTTGTCATGATATTGCTTCTGTCGAAGCATTTCTCTGTTAACATGATTCTATACAAACTGGTGGGCGTCTTCCATTCTTTCCTGTAACTCCCATACCCACTTGTTAGCTGGAATAGACTTCACTTCCCTTGGGAGTTTGTACATAATATCTACAGGAATAGCTACTTCTCTTCCCATCATCATACGGTTCGGAGTGCTGCCGGTTGTTTCGTGTACAGCTGTTCTGTAAGCCATCATCACATAAGGTAGAAGCTGATCCCAGTTTGAATTGTGTGATGTTCGTCCACATACGCAATTAGCATTTTTACTAGAGTACTGTTGAACCTCTCAACCATACCATCGGATTGTGGGTGATATGGGGTTGTACGGGTTTTGCTGATTTGTAGGAGGTTACACATTTCAGAGAAAAGTTCACTCTCAAACTGCCTTCCTTGATCTGAATGAATCAGTGTAGGTACCCCGAATCTGCAAATAATTTCTGTTACTATAATATTTGCAACCGTCGATGCTTCCATGTTCTCCATGGGAAAGCTTTCTGTCCATTTTGTATAGTAATCAGCTATCACCAGTATGTATTTATTGTCGTTGGCGGTTTTTGGCAACTCGCCCAAAATGTCGACGGCTATCCTTTCCATAGGGAAGCCTGACCTTTGAATCTGCATTGACGCTCTCTTTTGTTTTTGTGGGCCACACATCACGACGCATTCCAGGCCAATAAAACCTGTCCTTTAATCTTCCTAGTGTTTTCTTATCCCAAGATGTCCCGATGTCTTATCGTCATGGCATTGCTGTAAAACGACGCGCCTTTCTTTCATGGGTACGATGACGCGTAGTTTACCTCCCGTGCATTGCTCTTTGCACAATAAACCGTTATCAACTTTCAATGTTTCGTATTGCGACCATAAACTCTTAACTGCATAATTTCATTCCCCAATTTCTTTGAAAAGCGGTTTCTTGCCATTTAATACCCAAGTCTTTATCAAGGATATGTTTTCATCTTCTTGTTGTAGCACCAACAGCGTCTTATTTTCATCACTCCCATCATTTATACAGATAGCTGCTTCATTCACCTCTATAGGTGGTACTTGTGTAACAACATTAACACGTACTAGTTTCTTCTCCCAGTCGTTTTCAAAGCCACATTGTTTACATGACATTCTTCTAAGTGCATCAGCATTTCTGTGTTGATTTCCAGGTCGGTGCTTAATTGTCATGTTATACGAACTTAGGACTTCCAGCCACCTCGCAAGCTGTCCTGCGTTCTTAAAATTCATTAATCACTGCAGAGAGCTATGGTCGGTTCTGACAACAAACGTTCTTCCATACAGAAAATGCCTAAAATGCTTAACAAAATGAACTACGGCGAGTAACTCTATTCGAGTTACGCAATATTTACGCTCGGTCTTCGAAAGTGTACGGCTACTATAAGCAAAAACCGTTTCTTTTCCGTCTATTTCCTGTGACAGGACTGCTCCAATTACAGACTGACTTGCGTCTGTATCGAGTATAAAAGGTCTCGAAAAATCTGGATGTGACAGTATTGGCGCTTCGAGGAGCTTGGATTTCAATGTCTGAAACGCATCTTGACACTCCTCTGTCCACAAGTATTTGCGACCCTTTTCCGTTAATTTCTGCAAACATTTTGCAATGCCTGCAAAATTTTCAATGTATCTCCTATAATATCCGCACAGGCCGAGAAAAGAGCGCAACTCGCTTACATCTTTCGGTTCTGACCATTACTTAATAACCTCCACCTTTTGTGGATCCGTTGCCACACCATCCTCACTTATTACATGACCAAGGAAGGACACTGATTTTGCGAACAACGAACACTTTTTGGGTTTTAACTTTCACCCGGCGTCAATCAATCTATCAAAAACCTGTCGCAAATTAGTTAACATCTCTTTAAAATTTCTGCCGACTACAATAATGTCATCCAAAAACACCAAGCAAATGTTTCACTGTAGTCCAGCCATAACTCTTTCCATTAACCGCTCAAATGTTGCCGGATCACAGGCGAGCCCAAACGGCATTTTACGAAATTGGAAAAGTCCACGCCGTGTCGCGAACGCAGTTTTAGGGCGGTCACTCTCTTTTACCTCTACCTGCCAATAACCTGAGCAAAGGTCTAAAGTTGAGAACCACTTGTTGCCAGCTAGCTGCTCCAATGATTCGTCTATTCGAGGTAACGGATACGCGTCTTTTACCGTAAGGTCATTCAGTCGACGATAATCGACACAGAAGCGAGTCGACCCGTCCTTCTTTTTAACAAGTACGACCCCTGATGACCATGGCCCTTCAGACGGCTCGATCACGCCTCATTCTAGCATATTGTCAATATGTTTGTCAATTTCGTCGCGCATTGCTACCGGTGTCCGCCGAGGTGGTTGTTTGACAGGATAATTTGTTCTGGTGTTGATGCGATGGCGTACAATACTAGTACATCCGAGATCGTTATCAGACAGCGCAAAAAGCGACTTATATATTGCTGCAAACAGTAAGTAACTTGATGTCTCTGCTTCTCAGTCAAATGGGAACTTGCTTCATTGACCAGCTTCTGCAATTCGTTGTCCAGTTTTGGATTTTTGTGTTCTTTACTTGTGTTTCCAGTCATGGTAATGACATCTTCTACTGGACTTATTTCTCCAACAATGGTTCCGGCTCGTATTGTTGTAACATTATTTGAAACATTTAACAATCTAATTGGCACATGTTCTCGTGCTTCAACCAAGGTCTTTGCCAGTAAAGCGTTGTCCTTTTTTACAAACTTCTCGCATGGCTCAATAATGCCTATCTGCAGTTTACTGGTTAGCGTATCATAGTCATTAATCCTACCACGTGAAAAAGCTTCTGTTCCTGGTGGTATACTGATATCCTCTGCGGCTGAAATTCTGTAACAGCCTATTTTTCCAGAAAAGAAGGGTTTCTTGTTGTAAATCTATTTTGCAATTATTCTTTTTCATAAAATCTAAACCCAGTATCCCGTCAATAGATATGTCGGCAACCAAAGCTTCAACTATAAACTTGTCTTGTCCAATCTCTATACAGAACGTTTCCTTACCAGCTATGCTCAGTTCTGTTCCATTTGCCAAAATAATGACTTGGGTTATTGGTTAAAGTTCCGGTCGTTCCTTTTTCTGTATTCTGTAAAACAAAGCGTGCGAAACTAAAGTTACCGTGGCACCAGTGTCTATTAAAAACTTGGTAGGCTGGTTATGAACGACGACGTCAATGAATGCACCAGCTTCCATGTTTGAAGCATCTGCTCCCACGTCATTGTTTCTTCTTTCCATCCGCCTGTGCCGACTGTTGTAGTGTAAAGGCCGGACTGCTCCGTTTCCCCTACCATTGTTTCCATTGTCAGACTTCTTAGGAGCTCTACATTCATTTCTAAAATGTCCAAATCTTCCACAATTGTAGCACTGTATTTTGTCTTTCCATCCAGACATATGGGTATCGGAGTCTTTCCTTGTCATATTGCTTTTAAAATTATCAAGGTCCTTTTAGAGGGATTACATTTTTGTTGAAAAGTCTTCCATCATTTTTGCCATTTTATCGTAAGACTCATTTGGTTCTGTGCATGTGGTGCTCAAATGACCTCTGCCTCTGTATTTTCTTTCAGCCTTGTAAAAGCTTCTAATTCTACGGCAAGACATATTGTTTGATTGAGGTTTTCCGGCCTAGATTGTTTTATCCTTATTCTCAACTCTGAATCCACAAGAGAATCTAAAAATTGTTCCCTTGCTAAAGTTTCTTTAACCTCGCTTGGTGCGTTGGGATAAGCCTTGTTTATCAATCTTCTTATGGCCTGACCAAGCTCCGGCAAACTTTCACTTGCTTTTTGTCTTCTTTCTTTTAATTGTACTCGATACAACTCAGTCTGGTTTAGAGGCGAAAATCTTTCTTGCAATGCTTTTATTAAGGTAGTATAATCCATTCTTTTCTCAGTAGGTAGATCACGAAACACTCCCTGTGCTTGTCCTCTTAAAGCTGTTGCAAGGTACAGACCCTTCTCTTTGTCATCCCAGTTGTTGATCACCGCACAGGCATCAAAATGTGACTTAAAATCGCTCCATTCACTCGTTCCATCATAGTTGGCAAGCTTAATTTCGCGCCGTGTCTTCCCATGGCTAGGTTTGTCAGCGGAATTAGTGTTGCGGACTTCCTTGTTTTGGCGTAATTCTTCCCTCAGTATCGGTGATGCATCTGGCATCGGCATTGCTTCGGTTCCTGCTTCTTTCTTTGTGGTGTGTGTCTTCTGCGTTGTCTGTTCTTTTGGCCGCGCTCCTTTGTCGTCCGTCTTTATAGCGGTAAATAGCCCATATAAACGCGGCACTTCGGGTGTTGGAACATTCCGATCTGTATCGACACTGGCACGATGCGTATTTTGCATGAAATCGCCGTGACGCGTTTGAATGATACCAGAGTCACATAAATCTTTTACTGGGATTTTTGGGGTAGAATGTAAATTTGCACTTGCATGGTCCCTGGCTCATTAAAGTCTGCATTCTATCGCTTAATTCTTCTTCTAACAAACTTATTTGCTGCCCTAACTCATTATACTTGTCCATTTTTAATATTTTATTTAAAATTCATCCAGAGCCTTGCTGTATCCCACCGCTGCCACCAAAAACTATGTCACGTACCGGGGGTACGCAACTGCGTTACTTTGGGTTTCGTACCAGAGTCGTTTCTCTGGATACAGTCAAGGCTCAAGAATTGGTAGCGTTATTTTATCAACTGAATATTCGGATTCTCTTTATATTGATGCTGGGCGTCAAAATTAAGTGGGCTTCGGGTATCAGACGATAAATGCCAAGGATGATAATTATAATGACATCCCGGTTTATAATGCTTTATTTAATATCTTGATATACTTTTGCTTAGCCAGTGCTTTCTAAAAGCAACGAATTATTAATATACTGAGCCAGTGCTTTACTTGTAGCCACTGCTTTATAACTACTTGATTTGGGCCAGTGCGTGTGTTGAATTGTTTGGTCTGAGTCACTTCTTTGCTCGTATTCAATGCTTCACCGTCTGGAAAAATGCTTTACCTTGTAAACAGCCAATGCTTCTCTCTGAAGCCACTGCTTCTTCAGCAGCTATACTTAATTAATCACTTGGCTCCTTATTCAGGACCACTGCTTATAATTCTTATTCAGAACTATAGATTAATCTCACCTTTCTTCTGTCTCTTGTTAACAATCCAACTGCTCAGCTTGAATTCCAAACCCAGAACAACGTGAACTGTGAAAACCTTGGTATATATAGTAAATTGTAGACTCGTCCATACAATAGACTATTCCAAAAACGACTTTATCACTAAAACGTTTTACAACACCTAAGCATATACGATATAACAAAGCACTATGGTGATGGTTATATACTTTGTAACAACTGATCGTGGGAATTCCGGATTTGTAGGTCAATTCCTGACCCTTAAACAATTACTAATCACCCAATAAAATGTAAACAAATCGAAAGTGAAAGTAAAACAATGTGTAAATAAATGGAGGGAATGAATGATATTTCTTTCTGTTGGACTTTACAATTGGATTCTAAAATCAGCAAGAACCAGGTAAGTTTGCAAATTCATCACAAAAGTATTAATGTTGCTTAACTTCTAGAGATTGATAAGGATAATTCTATTGACCGTTTTTCCTAATATAAATTAATACAAAGCGAGTTTTCCGTGAATGAATTGTAATCCTGGTAAAACTGTGTTTCTTATTTCCTCATAAAATGGCTGCCATCTTCTTTACAACCATATAAATGTATGTTGCGTGGGTGGAATTTTGAAGATGTGTCTCATAGTTAATGAATGTTTAAAAGTAAAATGATCCTGATCTTTAGTTTTTTCACTGCAATGGCCTTGATTATGATTATCGTTCTTGTAGGGTGTATCACGCCGGCGGCGGCGATTTGGTTGTTGTTGGTGGTGGTGATTAATAAGCATCACTGAGTATCCCCAGGCTTAGTTCTGTTCTAAAGTATCCAAGATCATTGATTAACACCGTTGTGACATTCGTAAACAACGACTTGTTTATCTTAACATTGTACAAGAATCACACTTAGACTTATCACAGTTTAAAATGACACATGTATATTGATACCAATCACTGTTTTTCGAATACTAAGACTTATTATTATTTCCTCTAATAAACTAGTTCTAGAGATGTATTTTTGTTTTTAACTTTCACCTTTATATTCAAAGCAATAAATCAACAACAAAACTATTACCAGAAAGTAGAAATCCAAAATGCTAGCAAACACAAATGTTCTATCGAATTTACCAGTTATCAAAGGTATCAGGATTATAATTTAATACGCCAGACGCGCATTTTGTCTACACAGACTCATCAGTGACGCTCATATTAAACAGTTAAAAAACCAAACAAGTACAGAGTTGAAGAGCATTAAGTACTAAATTGTGTGTGTTTAAACAAAAAGCAAGTGGTTTCCACACCCCTAGTTTGATACATAAAGACAACAGCAGTATACCGGTGTTCAAAAGTCACAAATCGATCGAGAGAAAACAAATTTGAGGGAAATATCAACTATAAGTAGAAAACAATGAAAAACAGGAATATTGAATCAAGAAATGTTTAAAAGGCCAAATAAAGTACGAAGTCGAAGAGCATTGAAAACAAAAAAATCCTAAAAGTTTTGCTAAATAGAGCTAATATAAAAAAAAGAAGTTGTGATATGATTGCCAATGAGACAACTATCCACAAAAGACCAAAATGACACAGACATTACCAATTATAGGTCACCGTACGGCCTTCAAAAATGAACAAAACTCATACCGCATAGTCAGCTATAAAAAGCCCCGATAAGACAATGTAAAATAATTCAAACGAGAAAACTAACGGCCTTATTTATGTAAAAAAAAATGAAGGTAATCTATTCCTTAGCTAGAAAAGACTTAGTTTTTTTCAAAATTCAAAGTTTTCAAATATTAATTTATAATTATAAGCATATCAATGATAACGCAAGTCAACACAGAAGTGTTGACTACTAGGCTGGTGATACCCTCGGGGAAATAAATCTCCACCAGCAGTGGCATCGACCCAGTGGTGGCAAATAAACTCATCATAGATACCAGGATTAAAATTCCTATTTACCCCAGACGAGCGTTTCGTTTACAAAAGACTCATCAGTGACGCTCGAATCAAAAAATGTTTAAAAGGCCAAATAAAGTACGAAGTTGAAGAGCATTGAGAACCAAAAATTCTTAAATTTTTTTCCAAATACAGCAAAGGTAATGTATTCCTATGATAGAAAAGCCTTAGTTTTTCCAAAATTCAAAGTTTTGAAAACAGTTAATTTATAAATATGACCAAATCAATGGTAGTGAAGAAGTGCTGACTACTGGACTGGTGATACCGTCGGGGAAATAAATCTCCACTAAAAGTGGCATCGACGCAGTTGTTGCAAATAAACTCATCATAAATAACAGGAACCGGTTCTTTTTTTTTTAAATTATTTTCACTACGAACAAAGTTTGGTAACTCCCGCGTATCCTTAATGTTGTCATATCAAAAACGTCATAATTCCAATGTCTTCATCGTCCGTTTTTTTCACACACTCTCTAAATCTATAATTATAAAAAAAAAATCACATAAATACTGAACTACGAGAAAATAGCAAAATCAAAAGCTCAAACAGATCAAATGAATCGATAACAACTGTCATATTCCTGACTTACACAGGTATTTTTAATGTAGAAAATAGTGGATGAACCTTGTTGTATAGCTAGGAGAACCTCTCACTTGTATGACAGTAGCATCAAATTCCATTATAATGAAAACTATGCATGAACAAAACAAACAGACATAAGAGGTAAAAACGTACAAACGTAAAAAAAAAAAAAACACTATCTTCTTAATCCGTTTTTTATCAATATTTACATGCTGAATTTTCTGGGTTCTATTTTAGTTTTGCAAACAACTATTGTCTTTCTGAAGTTAACTTTTATTAATACAATATCGCCTTCAGATCAATTGAAAAATTATAATAGTGTCTACCGTTTGACTGACTTTTTCAAGTAATTATTGATTTGGGTGCGAATGTATTTATTTCAACTATTAATTCAGATTGAAATTCCCTTACATTTGTGTACACACTTTTTTTAACTTCCGCATTGAATACGTTCATTATATCAAATTCCGACACACTTTTTTTTATCTTCCTTGCTATTCAACATCTATACGATCAAGGCAAAGGTAAGATATTTTAAATCAAAACATAAACACATCATGCATCCAAGACTTATGCACATTTGATTGATTTACGCTCATTGTTATATTTGTATAACCGCCAACAATTGGCATATTCTATGTTACAAAAAATGTCAACCATGTGCTTTGAACAATTGTAGAATCAAACGGTAACAAATACTTAACATTTTAAGTTATATTATACTTTTCCTTGATTGGTCAGATGCCTGAATATGAATTTGAATTGTATGGATAGAATCCGTTCCAGCTACTAATTGTTGAAGAATAAAATAGACAAAATACGAACTTATCTTATGCAATGCCCTTGCTATATTGTCGAAACTTAATAGATATTATAGAGAATTTATGTGAAGACGGTAATCAACTTGCGATGTTTTAAAAAATTCCACTGCTTTTTTTTTATTCTCTAATACAGAAAATGTTTAGCTGTATTGCTAGTTAGAGTTATGAACTTACTTAGAGCATACTTATTACTAAAATTCCAAAAACAACGAGACTTGAAGCGTCGATCAAACAAATTCAATGGAGTTATGATTATCTTTCTTAAATTTTCAATGGCTTTCATTTTATTAACGGGCTCGAGGTCATGTATGATAACAAGAACAGACACACAACAAATCCGTGCAGACCAACTGGCGGCTGGGTACTTCATAAAAATAACACGTTTACGACGAGAAATTGCCAGAATACGATTTTGGATATTTTTACCTCCGCCATGTGGGAACTGCAATTTCCACGATTGGCGTAACACCAGTGGTCGATATTGTAAACGTCAATTGCTATTCCTGCGCAACCCACTTTAAATATTCTAACAAATCACATCAAACTACATTTATAACCAAATTGTACTAAGATGGTATTGTAGAGTTTGGTGCTTTCAAATACATAACGTTAACCTGTGCCATTGACACCTCACTTGCAATTAATATCTGTAATATAATACAAATTGTTAAAATCTTGCACAAATAAGAAAAGAAAATGTAAATCGACCCTTTAAGTACAGTAAATCACACAAAACAGCTATAACCGTGACGCATGTGACGATTACAATTTCCATAGGTCTATTTGCCTTCTTCCTTCTCAATACTCAATTTAAATTTAAATTTTGATTTTATTGAAAACTATACTGTCGTATTTTTAAATAGACATTCTAAGTATTCGTTGTATCTTTGCTTACGAAATTTGATTTGAATTAAAGAGCTTAAATAAAACTTGATAATATAAGCAACACTTTATATGTAAGATGTCTTTTCTGAAATTGATTTGTATGAGTGGAAAACCAATTATGGTGCCTGGATTATATGACAACATTTTCCAGAAGCTTCTGTTTCTTTCTATCTTCATCTGAATAAAATTGAAAATTTCAATAACAATGATCGTTTCCTCTTAATTTAAAATATTATGATTTTATGCAATTTATGAAAGCAAAGGATACTGGATCATGTTAAGTCTAGAATAATTAGATTAAGATAATGATGTGTACTTTGTAGCACAAGGGATCCACTTCAGACTGACAATAGGGTGATCTGGATTCATCTCCCAGAAGATCGAAACCGGACGAAACATAAGTTTTCCAAATCTTATAACTTGATTGTGAACTACCCGTATATTTTGTTTTAAAACTATGTCTTGTCGTTTACCATATTTTTTTTATAAGAAACAGCAACACCGACAGACAATATAGTTCAACATGTTCAAAGCCATTATTTTTGTAAAAACATATTAATAGCGAAATATTGATTGTTTAGTCAAACATAAATTTGTCAATTTTAATCAAAAGCACCGTTATACATTATAATCTGTTTTTCAAATAAATTGACCATGAGTTTTTGTCGTTTAGATGGTATGCATGTTGACTTTTTGTACATTTTGGACACTACTTCAGTAATATATCTTCAAATCACGACTTCTTTTATTTAACTTTGCTTCCACTTCTAAGCGTGTCAACAAACTGATCATAGATACCAGGATTAAATTTTATATTTACGTTAGACGCGCGTTTCGTCTTCAATAGACTCACCAGTGAGGATCGAATCTAAAAAACATTGAACTTTATTAATTCCCCAACTGTCTATGCACAAATATTGTAAATGTATAAAAATTAGTTGTTTTCGTAAAAAGTTTAAGCTGAGTTGTCTCCATACACAGTGTGTAAAAGTTATAGTTGATTCAAAGCTTTGAGTGATTGTTGAAATTGAATATACAAAAAGAAAAGTCAAATAACAAAAATACCAACTCCGAGGAAAATTCAAAAACGGAAAGCTCGTATTCAAATGGCAAAATAAAAAGCTCAAACACAACAAACGAATGGATAACAATTGTCATATATCTGACTTAGTACATG
This sequence comes from Mytilus edulis, assembly GCA_019925275.1. Lineage (NCBI taxonomy): Eukaryota > Metazoa > Mollusca > Bivalvia > Mytilida > Mytilidae > Mytilus > Mytilus edulis. The sequence goes on from CM034361.1 coordinate 120,799,070, forward strand.
CATTTTCTTATGTAGAAAATGGTGGATTAAACCTGGTTTTATAACTAACTTTACTTCTAATTTAAATGACAGTGGCATTATATCCATATTGACAACGATGTTGAAAAAAAAACGGGAAGCTTAATACAAAAATGTATGATAAAAGAGTTGATGTTTCATTTCCTATCGTTAATTATCCATTTTTAGATGGTGACGTTCCCTTGTCACCATCTTATGGTGTTTAAATATCTCAACTTGTACGATTCGCCCGTGTATGTAACAACGTATTAGATTTTAGCGAGAGAAATTTATGTATTACTGAAAAAATATTACACCAGGGTTTTCGATATCACAAACTAGTAAAAAAATATACTAAATTTTATCATCGGTATAAGGAAATACTTCGTAAATATAACTCAACATGCAGACGTCTTATACGTTCAGGTATATCACATCCAATCTTTTATGGTAATATTCTTTACAAAGCACACAAATGTCAGTATTCACCTTAAAAGCTTACAAAACCTTTAAACAGACCTATTAAGAAGGGATATAGTTACGATACCGTTGTCAGGTCATTTAAGATTGCATATGTTGGTTTTAATATTGATTCACTTATAGGGTCTTTGCATCGGAACTAAACACATTTATTTAAAAAAAAACAGTTGTTGGCATGCCATGGGATATGTTCTTCTAATAGATTTTATGAAAGTATGATACTAAACCCCTAACGGGAGGAATTGTGCCTGATATTCATATGATGAAAACATAATCTTTCAATCAGTTTAACTGAGGTCTTGAGCTGGCATGTCAGTTAACTGCTAGTAGTCTGTTGTTATATTATAACTTTGCGCCTGTTCCAAGTCAGGAGCCTCTGGCCTTTGTTAGTCTTGTATAATTTTAATTTTAGTTTCATGTGTATAATTCGGAGTTTAGTATGACGTCCATTATCACTGTACTAGTATACATATTTTTAAGGGGCTGTCTGAAGGACGCCTACTGATACGGGATTTTCTCGCTACATTGAAAACCCATTGGTGGCCTTCGTCTGTTGTCTGCTCTGTGGTCGGGTTGTTGTCGCTTTAATACATTCCCCATTTTCTTTCTCAATTTTATTTTGACATAATTATAAGTAAAATTGTCATATATTGGAATACAGCGGTCAACATTGCGTTTTGAACTGGATACCAAACGATCAAGAGTTAATAAGATTAACAAAAAAGTCCATAACGCGATTATTTTTTGTTTTAAAATTGTGTGTGGCAATTAACAAGAAGTACGATAAGGTTTTATATTTACATGTGAATTGAAGTGAATATGTGTAAAAAAAAAAAGAAATTATATAAACCTAAAAAATATCGGCTTAATTCTATTTATCAATCATGTATTGAATTGAACAAGAAGTAAGATTTGTATAAGGTTCGATTATAAAGGTTATTTGAAGGGATGTTATTAAAATTTCCGAAAGTTATTTCCGTCAATCAAAAATAAACATTATACATGTAATAAAGGATTGATGATTTTACTCATTCAGTTTTGTATAATCTGTAAGCTACAAGAGGAAAATGTTTGTAAGTAGACACTGATTTGTTTTACTATTTTTATTCACAGTATTCAAGCGGAGTCAATTAATATAAGAATAAGAATATATGGTATGATTTCCACTGAGACAACTTACCACAAGAAACCAAATAACACAGAAATTAACAACAATAGGTCACTGTAAGATCTTAACCATGATTTCTTTCCTACATTTTGCGTGATCATTTTTTTATAATCTCTTATTCTCAATCCATAATATATTGTTATCACTGTAGTATGACGTCAACTTTCGATACTGATTTATATTATCTACGACTAAAACAAAAGTATTGTCAGTTTCAAGCACATTTTATTAATCCTTAAACTGTCTGACCAGTATAGGTGTAGCACATACAATAATATGTAGGTTTGCATTTAGTGCCTTAACTATCAATTCCACGAAGATTGTATGTATCATAAAAGCTATTCAATGTTTCAAACTGTAAAGTTTTTAACTAAATTAAATTCTATTTCTGATAATATTGTAAATTCACTTGGTTTTTACTGCTTTCGTTTGAACATTTAGAAAGTTTACTTTGGTAAATATCGCATTTAAAAATCTAACTTACTGACTTACTTACTTGGACACTTGGCTCCTCCAGGAGCATAGGCCATTGACGAACTCCCTCCATCTAACTCGATTTAGTGCCAGCTTTCCTAATTTGTTCCAGTTGTGTCCTTGCAGCTTTATTTCAGATTCTGTGTCCCTACGCCACATGTTTTTTGGTCGACCTCTGTTTCTTTTTCCTTGTGGTGCCTGCCTTGTAATGTTGCTTGTTTTTTACGCAGTGTGTGGCATATCCATACCCATTAAAAATCTAAGAATGAACCATTTTTCCTAATAGTTTGGCATTTATATATTGCATTCATCGTCCGTTTATCGTTTGTACGTGCATTCATTGTTCATCATTCCACATATTCTACATACTATATGCACTCTTTGTGCATACATCCCTGATCGAATATCTTGCCCTGATCACGCGTTCATCCATTATCACGCAACGTGAACCCGATGTGCGTTCATGCTTATCGTGTTAAATTTATATAGCTAATAATCCATTTTGCAACGTTTTTTATTCATCATTTTTTATCTATCCACTACATGCTGATAAGTGTCAACATATATTCAATTGCGTGACACTCTGAGGGATTTTCTGATACATTTTTTTTTATTATTATGTTAACTTTAAGAAAATATGTATTCAGTTTGTTAATTACTCTATCAGTTATCTGACAAAACGTCGAATTTTTAAGTTGAAAAAAATGTGTGAATGATCGACCAAAGTCCGTTGTCAGAGACAAAGAGTGAAATTTCTATCATCTATTCGCGACAAGTATGGTGTTGTTCCAGCGAGCAAATCTTCAAATACTATTGTCTTTGTATATCAATACTAAGTATACTTGCTCTAAAAACTACATTGAAGAAAAAATACATTGAAGAAAAAATAGGATATGATATTCTGCTTGTAACCAGAATTCTAATGCAACAACGTTTGTAACGTTCATTTTGATTGGATAACGTCACTTTCTTACATGGCATCAATTGACAATTGATGCTATGGGACGTACGCGCAAGCGCAGACGGCATATGACAGATTTAACGTTGTTTTCTGTCAGTTTCATTAGAATGGAGATAACAATATTGTATTTAAAGCTCCGACGGCATCAATTGGGGATTTGATGGTCGCAAATTAAGTTTACTGGCGACGCGTTAGATACAATACAGTTATCTCCTAATTGTACATGCATGTAGAAAACTCTTCCAAACATGCGATCAAGGGCAAAAATTTACGACTATAAAACAAATATAAAGCCGACTTCAGTTAAGCGTCACTAGTGGTATATTCATTTAAACAAAAGTTAAAAACTCTTTGTACAATAACATATTAGTTTTACTGAACACGATGTTCACTTTGAATGTATCTGCAGTTCAAAGTTAAAAGTATCGTTATTTTTTTTTTTCTTTTTGAAATGATATATATATATATATATATGTATATATAAACACGGTAATTAATACGAATCAAGTTTTACCATACGTCTCATCGTACAACCCAAGAAATACAGAGGCGTATACCATAATTTATCAAAATGTACCATTTTTAATGAAAGACCAAAGAATGAAAAGAGCCCTTTTTACACAGAAAATTATTAAGAGTAAAAGACAGTCAAAATCCTTAAAGAAATACTCACCAGCGCGAAATTAAGCAAAGATGGAACAAGTCCTTCTGTAAAAAAAAAATGCGGACGTTTGTGGTATTTGCATTGCTTCATCCCGTCTACAACGTTTGGAAACGGGTAAAATGAAATCATGTGAACGCCAATATGACTTGTAAGACAACAAATCTTATTTAATGCGTCACATGTCCTGGTTGTCACGAAAATTATATTGGATAGACCGGGAATAGCCTTTGTGAACGGGTTCGAGTTCACAAAGAACAAATAAAACACCCACAAAACAGAAAGTCGCCAATTAGTGCCCAATTTGACACTTGTGGTAAACAACATTTTCAAATAATGCCTATTTTTAAATGTAGACGAGATGAAGCAAATGGAAAAGAGATGGAACGTTATTTTATAACAACGTTCCGATCGAAATTAAATCCATAGAATTTTGATAACGAACAATGCTGGAACCTCACAAACCTCATTAACGACGTCGCCTATAGCGACACTAAATCAGTTATCCTGAAGAGTCCCAATTGAAGGATGAAATCAATAGAATGGAACTGTTAACTTTATACTTATTTTATTTAATAAATATATATATATATATATATATATACATATATAAGTACGTCTGAGCCAGTGACAACTCTAAGACAGATTCGTCCATCGGATCACCAGTAGTAATGGTGATACATGGCTGTGTACATTATGTATATACAACTCGTCTAAACATCAACCCAACAATGTTAGATCTGTAGAAAGCAATTTTTTTTGCATTTGTTGTAGAGTTGTCACTGGCTCAGACGTACTTATAAATATAATTATTTTCTGTGACTGTATCTTACATTAATTTGTAGGATCCTTTACTATAGATAATTTAGCTGATCTGTGAAAATAACATCTCCATGCCTTATATATCATGTACTGTAGTACGACGCTAGATTAAAACTGACGTGGAAAGGTAACACCCGGCCACCGAAAGCTTAATTTTTATGAAGCCCAGGTGGTCGTGTGGTCTAGCGGTACGGCAACAGTGCAGGCGATTTGGTGTCACGATATCACAGTAGCATGGGTTCAAATCCCGGTGAGGAAAAAAAAATGCAAAAGCAAATTTACAGATCTTACACTGTTGGGTTGATGTTTAGACGAGTTGTATATACATCTTGTGATCAATTTATTTGGCAATCGCCTATGGCAGTCAGCAGGGTTTAAGAACATCAGTTGTTCGACCTGTTAGTCAAATGCGTTTTGATAAAAATATTTTTTCACTTTTTTGGTCTTTTGGAAAATGTTGTTTGTGCTGTATTTAGACCCTTCTACAACGAAATTTGTTTTACATGCACACGTATAAAAATTGCGGTTTTTATCCAACGCACTCGTAGTTTTAAATTTAGACTTGTTTATATATATATATATATATATATATATGAGTCTGAAAGATTGTGTAACAATACCGATAAATAGATGGAAAACAAAACACTAAAAAGTGTTGAATATCATTGCACAAAGATGGAAAAACTGAACAGATGATATAAATTATACAATAATTGCAAACATTTCGGCTCAACAAATGGCCTTCTTCGGTGACAAAAGTTTTAACAATAATGAGATATAATGTATAAGGTGTAAACATAGATCACTAATAATACAGGTAAGTTTTGGTCGATTGATTTTAATCCAAAATCCTGAATATAATAATATAAACACTAGACTGTAAATTTAATTATTTCTTTCTATTGATTCCATCTGGATGGAGGACACCCAGTGTTTTTATCCAAAACCTCTCCCGATTTTCTCTTTGCCTATGTTGCCATGTACAATCCTGTTCGATCACAAGGATCTTCATGTGATCAAAATCTTTCAGATTGTGATCTGGTAACCTGAAATGTTGGCTGACAGGAATATACGGTTTTTTTGTGAGGTCACTCCTGTGGCCATTGAGGCGTTTGTGAAATGGCTGCATAGATTCACCAACATATTGGAGACCACATATTCCTGTCAGCCAACATTTCAGGTTACCAGATCACAATCTGAAAGATTTTGATCACATGAAGATCCTTGTGATCGAACAGGATTGTACATGGCAACATAGGCAAAGAGAAAATCGGGAGAGGTTTTGGATAAAAACACTGGGTGTCCTCCATCCAGATGGAATCAATAGAAAGAAATAATTAAATTTACAGTCTAGTGTTTATATTATTATATTCAGGATTTTGGATTAAAATCAATCGACCAAAACTTACCTGTATTATTAGTGATCTATGTTTACACCTTATACATTATATCTCATTATTGTTAAAACTTTTGTCACCGAAGAAGGCCATTTGTTGAGCCGAAATATTTGCAATTATTGTATAATTTATATCATCTGTTCAGTTTTTCCATCTTTGTGCAATGATATTCAAAACTTTTTAGTGTTTTGTTTTCCATCTATTTATCGGTATTGTTACACAATCTTTCAGACTCATATAATTTTTCCTGTTTGTGTAGTATTGTCAATTTTGATGATCCAATACCTATTAAGTTTACTGGTTGGTAGATTCGTATAGACTCTATATATATATATATATATATACTATACTATAAAACGAGAAGACATCATTTTGTGTGTAGTTTCTCTTCCTTCCACAATAAATTAATCATCATGCCTCTGTGTCCTATGGGTAACATGCATAGTCGCCTTTGTCATCCATTCTTATGATTATTCAGATTGAGTTATTTTGGGAGAAAAACGACAAAAAGGGTGTCCGGATATTGAATCCGTCACCAGACTGACTTTTGGTTATAGATAGGTTTTCCGGTTTTAAACAAGCACAACTACAACCAATCGTATGATGGATAACAAAAATGAAAAATAAATAAGCCAATCAGAGCGTTCTCCATAGTATGGTTTATGAATCAATCGTATGATGGATAACAAAAATGAAAAATAAATAAGTCAATCAGAGCGTTCTCCATATTATGGTTTTTGGATCACAAGAACCACAACTATTTATATACCTCCTTAGAGAGGACAATTATTTTTCGCGTTTATCTACATGTAAGCTACGATTATAATACTATGATATATAGAGACTTTCTGAATAATTCTGTCTACTGTTTTCTTTGAAATGACTATTTAAGCGGTGACATACCAGTTACATATTGAAATAAGTAAAACATGTGGAAAAAAGAATGTGTCCATAGCACACGGATGCCACATTGGCACTATCATTTTCTATGTTCAGTGAACCGTGATATTGAGTAACATCTCTACATTTGGCATTCAAAATTAGAAAGATTATATCATAGGGAACATAATTATTTACTAAGTTTCGACTTGATTGAACTTCAACTTCATCAAAAACTACCTCGACCAAAAAGTTAAACCTGAAGCCGGACAGACGGACGGACGAACGAACGAACGAACGAACGGTCGCACAGACTAGGAAACATAATGCCCTTAAATGGAGCATAAAAATTTATTGTTGAAAGTGAAAGTAGTGATTTGGCCAAGATGAAAGGAGGGTGAAGGAGACTTGAGGGAGGCAGGACTTTTTCGGGACGTCAGTATCGGGTGTTTTTAAGCTCGGGATTTCGGGATTGATCCTTTCGTGATCCGGGAATATTTTTTTTTCGAATTTTGGGATGTCGGGATATGAATGTCTTTAAATTCGGCACCTCGGGATTTCATGTTTTTAAGCCCGGGATTTCGGGATGAGGATCCCTCCGACCCGTGACCCCTCAAATTAGCCTTCGTCATTTATACAAGATTCAAATCCTACCAATATTGGCATGTTAATAGGGCTCTCAAAAGAAAAAGCACTGAGTGATGGATTGTCCTAGAAGCATATTTATTTTTGTTAGAATAATAATGGTCTATAAGAAGTTACATTTATTTTATGTTTGAAGAGGTGCAAATTTTTAATTTTGATACTAAGTAATTTGATTTCACTTTTACAAAGAAAATGCATTGTAGCAAAGGGGTAGAATAATTGTGGTTTGAGGCCAAAGACATGCGCATAATTGAATTTAACAGAAAGGAAACAGATAACGGACTTAGGAACAAAAGTTAAGGGGCTTTTGATACCTTTTATGAAATTCTCCAGATATATTAATATCTTTTACAAAAATTCGTCCTACAACAGTTTACAACTGTGTATGCCCGCGATTTCGCGGGTGTGATCTAGATATTTTGGAGAAAAACGAGAAAAAAGGCATCCGGATATTCTTTCCGTCATTGGACGAAATTTTAAGTCAAATTAGACTTCCGGTTTGCGTTTTTCTGTATCCTTTGAACTGTGCTATGGGTAGAGTGCAAAGTCACATTTGTCATCCATTCATATGAATATTCAGATTGAGATATTTTGGGAGAAAAACGAGATAAGGCATCCGGATATTCTTTCCGTCATTTGACGAAATTTTAAGTCAAATTAGACTTCCGGTTTGCGTTTTTCTGTAGCCTTTGAACATACATATACTACAAGCGGAGTGGATTTTCTATCTGATATCATTTTCAAGTTCACTATCCATGGCGGTCACGGAGTTTATTAAATGGAGAGGGTCTGTATAATGTATAAATGACCGCCGTGGATCGATTAGTAAACTGAGAATTGAAAGTAAAAAGCAAATTCACTTTATTTATAGTAATGGATGACAGTGTTCATAATATACATAAATTAAAAGCGCTAAAATTATTCATGTGTAATAAAAACCAATAGAAAACAAAATAAATGGGAATTTTGGGTAAAAAAAGTGAGGACCCGGGCTAGAAAAGCAATTGTCCTGTCCCAAAATACCTATGACTTTTGATACCTTTTCTGAAATTCTCCAGTCATTAAATCTTTTACAAAAATTCATTGATCACAAAAAAAAGAAGATGTGGTATGATTGCCAATGAGACAGCTCTCCACAAGAGACCAAAATGACACAGAAATTAACAACTATAGGTCACCGTACGACCTTAAACAATGAGCAAAGCCCATACCGCATTGTCAGCTATAAAAGGCCCCGAAATGACAATGTAAAACAATTCAAACGAGAAAACTAACGGCCTTATTTGTGAACAAAAAATGAACGAAAAACAAATATGCAACACATTAACAAACGACAACCACTGAATTGCAGGCTCCTGCAGTGTTTATAATATACTAAATGTATATTCATAATGAAATTAATAAAAAACAAAAAAAATAGGAATTTTGAAAATAAAGGAGGAGGAATCAAAAAAATACATTTTCCTGTCCCGAAGTACCTATGACTTTTGATACTTTTCCTGAAATTCACAAGTCATTTTAAATCTTTTACAAAATTCGTCCTTCAACACTTTATACATACTTTCGGAATGCCCGCGATTTCGCGGGTGTGTTCTAGTACGTCTGAAAATAACAATGTTAGAATTAGATTTTTCTGCTGACAAATTTTTTGTCCGTCCCTCTGCGGGATTCGAACTCACACCTTTGAAACACTACAGCACCAATCGCTTAACCTTATGTCCAGCGCTCTAAACCACTCGACCACATCTGCTATATAAAAATATAACTTCAATAGTCGTAGTGTTACCTTGTCACGGAAGGCGAATCTAGAGATAGACATAAGACATGTGTTAAAGCGTGTGAAGATGTTATATATATAACATGTATAAAAGGCTAATACAAAAGTAATTTTTAGATAAAAACTACAATTTAATGTTTTTCAGGTGTCGACTATTCTCCTT